>CM077221.1:33766379-34341379 GCA_039654775.1 Spinibarbus caldwelli
TTTTCAAACTTAAACTTTTTAAACTTCTTAAACTTTTTTAAACTTTTCAAACTGTTTTAAACTTTTCAAACTTTTTAAAACTTTCTGGTCCGGCTTTCTCAAGCCAACTTAAAGTTTGTCTCGACAAACTTTTTTATCTAGTTAAGTTGGCTTGAGAAAGCCAACTTACTGAAATCCTATTTAAACTTCTTATTATTATTATTAGTGGTGCTTGCCAAAGGCAAGGCATCACTATTGTTATCTTGCATACTTATTATTCTTCTTCTTATTCTTCTTCTTATTCTTATTCTTATTCTTCTTCTGGACAAAACTTCGGCGCGCTACTCCTCCTGCACCGTTTGTCACAGACCCATGAATGAGGTGTCATATCGACCGGCTCATTGAGGAGAGGTGTGCTATATCTTTTCTAAGCGATCGGACCTACGATGTTCGCACAGCGGACGAAAAAGCGGGCAAAAAAGTCCCATTGACTTACAATGGTGGAATGTTCATGAATTTGAATCTCAACTGTCACTTTCTCACACACACACACACACACACACACACACACACACACACACAGGCCCTTAGGAACCCCTTCTCTCTCTCTCTCTCTGTAACTCACACACACTCATTTGACTCATCTTTTAAGTAAGCAATAAGAAATGACCTATGATCTTCATAGCCACACCCTAGCAACCACTTACAGCACCCTAGCAACCACCCCATAGACCTCCATTTAAACAGATCAAAAGGGATATCTTTGGATAGAAATGTCATTTGCTCTTTTGATTCAGAGCAAACAGGACTTCCATCATGCTACACATGCTAGCAGTGAATAGCTACATGCTAATAATGATTAGCTAAGTGCTAAAACATGCTAAATATTCCAACACACACACACACACACACACAGAGTCTGGCATATGTGGTTTACGGGGCCTCTCCATAGGTGTAATGGTTTTTATACTGTACAAACTGTATGTGCTATTGTCCTACACCAACCCTACACCTAAACCTACCCCTTACAGGAAACTTTCTGCATTTTTAGATTTTCAAAAAAACACCATTTAGTATGTTTTTAAGCCTTTTGGTTTACGGGGACATAGGCAGTGTCCTCATAAACCACCTTTACATTGTAGTACCCATGTAATTATACACATTTGTGTCCTTATAAACCATATATACCAGTTCTCTCACACACACACACACACACACACACACACACACACACACACACACACACACACACACACACACACAGGGCCTAAGGAATCATCTCTCTTTTACTTTCACATTGTGTTCCGTACATAAACAGATAAACGTTTGTATATGATTGTACAGCCAATGAAATCACACTTTCACTATGGACCTTGTTCACAGACTATTGTGATGAGGCAAATCTGTAATATTCAGGGTTTGTACAAGGTGCTTAAAGTGCTTGAAGTACTTGAATTTGACGTTTTGAAATTTAAGTCCTGGAAAACCCTTGAAAACAGCTATATTTATGAAAAAGTATTTGAAAAATACTTGAAATTTTAAAAGGCAGCATATATGAAATTATTGTTCATTTTTGGTTTCGATAAAAACAATCTTTTCATGCAAAATTAACAATGCAGGGCATGTTAAATAAATACAGAGCCATTTCAGCTGGCTTTTGGGAGCGCATAAGATCTTGCGATACTTCTTGAGGTGAAAAGCGGTCTCGCGTTATCAGCATAAAGTTGAGTTTGTGGTAAAACCTTTGATAGTGCTTGCATTATATTATTCAGTCTTTTATTGCGTGTGCTGTTTGTTTGGGTTTCATTTGAGAACACACATAAACTCTGACGCGCTTTGTGTTGCTCTGTTATCATTTACAAGCTTGGAGCGCATCTCCATCTCAGCAGCTCGGTCCACAAACTCTTCCTCTGCATGTGCTGAGTTTAGGATGCTTAACATTCATCTGGGGAAAAAAAAGTGTGTGTGTGTGTGTGTGTGTGTGTGTGTGTGTGTGTGTGTGTGTTATCTCACATGGTGTCTACAGTGTCCGAGTTTTGCCACGGCAAGCACCACTCACATTTTCTTCAGGAAATGTACATTCTAGTTATTATTATTATTCTTCTGAGACTAAATTATCAACTCTAACTCCTCCTAGAGCTTTAACTCTACAGACTCCAAACTCAGCCCAGATCTTCAGACTGATCTGAAGTTAGTTGCTATATCTTTTCTAACTGATCGGACTTACGGTTTTCATAAAAATGAAGATTAAAAATCATAAAAATCCCATAGACTTACATTGACGGAATGTTCAGATGGGCCAAGACAATTCAAA
Source organism: Spinibarbus caldwelli (assembly GCA_039654775.1). Taxonomy (NCBI): domain Eukaryota; kingdom Metazoa; phylum Chordata; class Actinopteri; order Cypriniformes; family Cyprinidae; genus Spinibarbus; species Spinibarbus caldwelli. Next base: position 33,768,673 of record CM077221.1, read on the forward strand.
CTCCAACTGTCAAAAATTCAAATCTAAACACACTGAAGCCCATTAGACTCAATCAGACTGCCCTTCTATGTACTATTTCTAACCCATTCAAACTCATTCAAACTCATCTATCTAATATTTCCAATCTATCTATCTATCTATCTATCTATCTATCTATCTATCTATCTATCATTGACTCTATCTATCTATCTATCTATCTATCTATCTATCTGCTAGCGACATGCTAGTAACTTGCTAATCATGATAGTAACATGCTAATCATGCTAGAAAAATGCTAGTAACATGCTACTAACTTGCTACTCATGCTAACAACATGCTAATCATCCTAGAAACATGCTAGTAACTTGCTAATCATGCTAACAACATGCTAGTAACATGCTAATCATGCCAGAAATGTGCTAGCAACATGCTAGTAACTTGCTAATTATGTTAACAACATACGAATCATCCTAGACACATGCTAACAACATGCTAATCATCCTAGAAACATGCGAGTAAGTTGCTAATCATGCTAGAAATGTGCAAGCAACATGCTAGTAACATGCTAATCATGCTGGTAACATGCTAGTAACTTGCAAATCATGTTAACAACATGCTAGTAAAACCCAAGCAACCACACGGGGTACCGTAGCAACCGCATAGCAACACATTAGCAACCACCCAAGTACCCTAGTAACCGCATAGCAACACCCTCGCAACCGCCACGAGTACCCTAGCAACCGCATAGCAACACCTTAGCAACCACTCAGATTACCTTAGCAACTTCCTAGCAACCATCCCAGGAACTCTAGCAACCCCATAGCAACAACCTAGCAATCACCCTGGGCACCCTAGCAACCGCATAGCAACACCTTAGCAACCACCCAGAGTACCCTAGCAACCGCATAGCAACACCTTAGCAACCACCCTGGGTACCTTAGCAACCGCATAGCAACAACTCAGCAACCACCCAGAGTACCCTAGCAACCGCATAGAAACACCTTAGCAACCACCCTGGGTACCCTAGCAACCGAATACCAACACCCTAGCAACCACCCCGGGTACCTTAGCAACAACTTAGTAACCACCCTGAGTACCCTAGCAACCACATAGAAACACCTTAGCAACCACTCCGGGTACCCTAGCAACCGCATAACAACACCTTAGCAACCACCCTGGATACCATAGCAACACCCTAGCAACCGCTAAGCAATACCCTAGCAACCACCCTGGACACCCTAGCAACCACATAGCAACACCTTAGCAACCACCCTGAGTAACATAGCAACTGCATAGCAACACCTTAGCAACCGCCTTAGCAACCATCAGAGCTAGCCTAGCAACCATCATAGCAACCACTCTAAATACCCTAGCTACCACTCTGAGGTCCTTAGAATCTATATATCTATCTATCTATCTATCTATCTATCTATCTATCTATCTATCTATCTATCTATCTATCTGTCTGTCTGTCTGTCTGTCTGTCTATAATCTGAGCCTATCTATCTATCTATCTATCTATCTATCTATCTATCTATCTATCAAACTTTAAACTTTTAAAACTACGCTAAACTTCAAACTAATTCAGACTGAAAACCGTCAAACTTAAAGCTTCCCAAACTTTTCAAACTTAAACTTTTTAAACTTCTTAAACTTTTTTAAACTTTTCAAACTTTTTTAAACTTTTCAAACTTTTTAAAACTTTCTGGTCCGGCTTTCTCAAGCCAACTTAAAGTTTGTCTTGACAAACTTTTTTATCTAGTTATTATTATTCTTCTGAGACTAAAATTATCAACTCTAACTCCTCCTAGAGCTTTAACTCTACAGACTCCAAACTCAGCCCAGATCTTCAGACTGATCTGAAGTTAGTTGCTATATCTTTTCTAACTGATCGGACTTACGGTTTTCATAAAAATGAAGATTAAAAATCATAAAAATCCCATAGACTTACATTGACGGAATGTTCAGATGGGCCAAGACTATTCAAACTCCAACTGTCAAAATTCAAATCTAAACACACTGAAGCCCATTACACTCAATCAGAGTGCCCTTCTATGTACTATTTCTAATCCATTTAAACTCATTCAAACTCATCTATCTAATATTTCTTATCTATCTATCTATCTATCTATCTATCTATCTATCTATCTATCTATCTATCTATCTATCTATCTATCTATCTATCTATCCATCTACAATCTGACTATTTCTTTCTATCTATCTATCTATCTATCTATCTATCTATCTATCTATCTATCTATCTATCTATCTATCTATCTATCTATCTACAATCAGATTATTTCTATCTATCTATCTATCTATCCATCTACAATCTGACTATTTCTTTCTATCTATCTATCTATCTATCTATCTATCTATCTATCTATCTACAATCAGATTATTTCTATTTATCTATCTATCTATCTATCTATCTATCTATCTATCTATCTATCTATCTATCTATCTATCTATCTATCTATCTATCTATCTACAATCTGACTATTTCTTTCTATCTATCTATCTATCTATCTATCTATCTATCTATCTACAATCAGATTATTTCTATCTATCTATCTATCTATCTATCTATCTATCTATCTACAATCTGACTATTTCTGTCTATCTATCTATCTATCTATCTATCTATCTATCTATCTATCTATCTATCTACAATCTATCTATCTATCTATCTATCTATCTATCTATCTATCTATCTATCTATCTATCTATCTATCTATCTACAATCTGACTATTTCTATCTATCTATCTATCTATCTATCTATCTATCTATCTGCTAGCAACATGCTAGTAACTTGCTAATCATGATAGTAACATGCTAATCATGCTAGAAAAATGCTAGTAACTTGCTAGTCATGCTAACAACATGCTAGTCATCCTAGAAACATGCTAACTACATTCTAATCATTCTAGAAACATGCTAGTAACTTGCTAATCATGCTTGTAACATGCTACCAACTTGCTAATCATGTTAACAACATGCTAGTAACACCCTAGCAACCACCCCGAGTACCCTAGCAACCGCATAGCAACACCCTAGTAACCAACCCCGGGTACCTTAGCAACTGCATAGCGACACCCTAGCAATCACCCCAAGTACCCTAGCAACCACATACCAACACCCTAGCAACCACCCGGTGTACCCTAGTAACTGCATAGCAACACCCTAGCAACCGTTCCGGGCACACTAGCAACCACCCCAAGTACCCTAGCAACCACATAGCAACACCATAACAACCATCCAGAGCACCTTAGCTACCACATAGCAACACCCTAGCAACCACCTAGAATGCCCTAGCAACCACTCTGCGTTTCTTAGCATCTATCTATCTATCTATCTATCTATCAAACTTTAAGCTTTTAAAACTATGTTAAATTTCAAACTAATTCAGACTGAAAACCGTCAAACTTAAAACTTCTCAAACTTTTCAAACTTAAACTTTTTAAACTTCTTAAACTTTTTTAAACTTTTCATACTTTTTAAAAGTTTCTGATCCGGCTTTCTCAAGCCAACTTAATTGGCTCTTTAATCTTTCTTTCTGTTTTTTTTTTTTTTTTTTTTCCCTGAGTAATTTTTATTTACAATGGACATTGTTACACCTTTTGGAAATTGTGGCACGTGGAATTAAAAACGATTTTCCATGGACATTTCTGGAGTTTTCTGCTGTCTGTTTAGCCACTGCACCGACCATCTTACCACAAATGGTGTCAGAAGTGGGATATGGAGTCTTTGTGGAGTAACTGGCAGTAGAAGAGGCAAGGGACAAACTTCAGGATGATTACTAGAGGGCAGGGAGGTCCTCAACGGAATACCAGAGCTCACCCAATCCTGTTATCGGAAGGGGAGGAAGACACCATCGAAGCTCAAGCGGGTGATTTGGAGTTGGCTGCTGCCGGGGCACCTGAGGAAGCTGTGATAGACTTGTTTTCTGTGGTGAGTTTGCAGGAACCTGATACTGAAGCTGTGGTGAGACCAAAGACCGGTAAGGTTAGCACCCCTCGAGAGTGCACAGAGAGTGTTCCTGTGGGTCAAGATTTCCTTTTGGAAATGAGGCAGTTCATGAGGCAACAACAAAGGAATGAAAAGATATTATTTGATGAACTGAAGGGGTTAAAAGCTACTATCTTCCAGAAACCCCAGACTGAGTGGGGATCCGTCGAACAGATTAGCCAACACACTCACCATCGTCCCTTACCAACACCCAGAACAGTCCCACACTCATTAGGGGGAGGAACATTGCTTCCAGAAAATCCTCAAGCTCAATCTCGGGATCCATTTATGTCACCACCACCTATAGCATTCTTCAGACGCTATCATGAACCTCGAATTCCTGACTTCGTGGAAGGTGAGGATGTGGAGAGTTTCTTCGTGCGGTTCGAACGTATTGCTAGAACGTGGGGATGGCAAACCGACGAGTGAGCAGCCCGAGTGGTAACTTTGTTGACAGGCAAAGCTTTGGAGGCCTATGCGAGCATGGACGAGCAACGCTCTAGTTCCTATGATGACATCAAGGCTGCAGTATTGGCCAAATACAACGTGACCGAGGAGACATATCGTCTGCGTTTCAGAAGTCTGACGGTACCAACTGGAGAGAGTGTAAGAGACACCTACAATCGCATCAAAGGGTTGTATAAGAGGTGGATGCGACCGGAAGTAAAGAGTAAGCAAGAGCTTGGGAAACCCATCATACTGGAACAGTATTTGCGAGTGTTGCATCCAGATGTGAGGATCTGGGTTAAAGAAAATCAACCACAGACTGGGGAAGAAGCTGCAAGGTTGGTGGAGAGATACATGGCTGCACATTGAGATCCACCACGAATCAACAGAGGAACTGTAGGCAAGGGTAAAGTTGAGGAACCTATTGATAAGACTGTGATTGTGTCTGGTAAACATTCGAATGTAACTTTGATCTGTTTTTATTGTCAACAACCTGGGCATAAGGCCTCCCATTGCCCCTTAAGAAAACCCAAAGTGACTAACATGTGTTATGTTCCCAGGTTTGAGAGCTTTGGTGTACCATCAAAACCTACAGAGAAACATAGCCACATTATCATGGTAACTGTTAATGGTCAACCTGCTCAGGCTCTGGTTGATACAGGTAGTACTCAAACCTTGGTGAAATCTGACTTGTTGAATTGTGAAATGTTGAACTATGGTGATACTGTATGTTTAGGATGCGTACATGGAGATGAACAAATCTATCCAACTGCTGATGTTTCTATGGTGATTGATGAGCAGGCATACCTGTTAAGGGTGGGCGTAGTTGAGAAATTAGCATATGATGTGGTGCTCGGGGAAGATTTTCCTTGTCTAACTGATTTGGTGGGTTTAGCATCCAAATTGTGTGCAGTAATTACATGTTCTCAGACTAAAGGGTTACAACCCCTTCCTAATGCTGATGCTGATTTGTTTGGTACAGTGGGGAAAGAAAAAAAAAGTAAAAAACAGCAACGACAAGAAAAACATAGGGGGAAAGATAAGGTACAAGATTGTTTACCCAAAATCCCTGACCCTGAGTTAGAGTTGATTAACTCACGATGGCAGGTTCCTGATAATTTTAGGGAGTTGCAAAAAGCTGATGTTACTTTACAGCCCCTGTTCCAAAAGCTGTGTGAGGTAGATGGCAAGCCTGTAGGTGTACCAAAATTTGGGGGGGACCGGTACATTTTAAAGAATAACCTGTTGTACCTTGCTGATACAGAGAATCCTAGGCTGGTAGTACCCAAAGCACTGCATCAGATGATTTTACATCTGGGTCACACCATCCCTTGGTCAGGACATTTAGGCCAACAGAAAACATATGAACGAATCAGTCAAAGATTTTATTGGCCAAAAATGTATCAAGATGTGCAAGAATACTGTAAAACTTGTTCTGAATGTCAAATGGTAGCACCTGTTCGTAAATCAGATAGAAGCTATCTGCGACCTTTGCCTATAATTGGAACTCCATTTGATCGTATAGGGATGGATATAATAGGACCTTTGGCAAAGAGTAGTTCGGGACACCAATTTGCACTGGTAATCTGTGACTATGCTACTAGATATCCAGAGGTGTACCCTTTGCGTTCAATCCAAGTTAAACACATTGTGAGATGTTTGATTGATTTAATATCCAGGGTTGGTGTTCCCTCTGAAATTATTACAGATCAGGGAACAAATTTTATGGCAAAACTGATGAAATTGTTGTTCAAGCAACTAGGCATTAAGGGAATTAGAACTACGCCATTTCACCCTCAAACTGATGGTCTTGTAGAACGCTTTAACGGTACATTAAAAAACATGCTTAAGAAGTTTGTTGACGAGTCTGGGAGGGATTGGGATAAATGGCATCCTTTTCTTCTCTTTGCATATAGAGGTCCCTCAATGCTCAACAGGTTTCTCTCCTTTTGAGCTTATGTTTGGCAGGCAAGTTCGTGGCCCCCTGGATGTGCTCAAAGAGGGATGGACAGCAGAGAAACCAGCCCAGTGCAGTATCGCCTCTTATATCTTACAGATGAGGGACAAGTTGGAGAATTTTAGGACTCTGGCCAAAGAAAATCTACTTGCTGCTCAGCAAAGACAAAAAGTATGGTATGACACACATGCTCGGGAACGGGACTTGAAACCTGGACAGAAAGTTCTGGTACTGTTACCATCAGGTACAAGTAAATTGTTGGCCAAGTGGCAGGGTCTGTATGTTGTTACCCGAAAACTGGGCTTAGTAACCTATGAAATTTTATGTCCCGAAAGAAAGCAGCCTAAACAGGTCTTACATGTGAATCTCTTGAGGGAATTCAAGGAGAGGGTGTCTGATCTCGAGGACCCTCAAGATCTCAAAGATCAAGTGATGATGGTGAGAGCAGTAGTGGAGGAAGAGGATGAAACTGATATGGAGCCAGTTCGATCACTTCAGGAGGTTCCAGGAGGCCTCTCACATTTGGGAAACCACCAAAACAAACAATTAAGCGAGGTAGTTCAATCTTTTCCCTCTCTTTTCCAGGAAAGACCTGGCCGTACAGAGATCCTTACACATAACATCATCTTGAAAGACACCACTCCTGTTCGGCAGAAACCCTATCGAGTTCCGGAGAAGATGGTAGAACAGCTAAGGATTGAGATTGAGACCATGCTGGAAATGGGAATTATAGAACCACCCAACAGTGAGTGGTCAAGTCCCATACTACTGGTCCCTAAAAAGGATGGAGGAATTAGGTTTTGCACTGATTTTAGAAAGTTAAACAGTGTATCGTGTTTTGATTCCTATCCAATGCCTCGTATTGACGAGTTGATTGAGAGACTGGGTAAAGCATCCTATATGACTACTTTAGACCTATGTAAAGGATATTGGCAAGTGCCACTTGATCCCTCTTGCAAGCCCTATACTGCATTTCGATCTCCCACTGGGTTATACCAATATACAGTTATGCCCTTTGGTTTACATGGAGCACCGGCCACGTTTCAAAGGTTAATGGATTGTGTACTGGCAGGATGTGAGCAATATGCAGCTGCCTACCTTGACGACGTGGTGATATACAGTGGATCGTGGCAGGAACATCTGCAGAACCTTGCTGATATTTTGAAGAGGCTTCAGGAAGCTGGACTTACAATTAACACCACCAAATGTTCATGGGCTCAGACAGAGGTGAGGTACTTGGGGTACTTGCTAGGACATGGACAGATCAGACCACAAGTGGAAAAGCTCAAGGCGATTCAAAACATTACTCGCCCTCAAACTAAAAAGCAGGTGAGGTCTTTTCTTGGTCTAATTGGCTGGTATCGACGATTTATTCCCCATTTTGCATCACTGGCTACTCCATTGACTAATTTGACCAAGAAGAGTCCTGCTAAATTCTGTTGGACCAATGAGTGTGAAGAAGCCTTTAATTCTCTTAAAGACTTGTTATGTCATGAACCAGTGTTGCAAAGTCCCGATTTCTCGAAGAGATTTATCGTACAGGTGGACGCATCCGATGTTAGGCTGGGAGCAGTACTAATCCAAGGAGAAGCGTATGATGAAAGACCAGTGCTGTTTTTGAGTAGGAAACTCTTTGAAAGAGAGCGGAGATACTCAACAATTGAGAAGGAAGGTCTCGCCATTAAGTGGGCGGTGGACTCCCTGCGGTACTACCTGCTTGGCCGTGAATTCACGTTACGAACTGATCATCAGGCATTGAAAAGGATGTAAACATTGCAGAATAGTAATTCAAAGATACTGCGCTGGTGTCTGACTTTGCAGCCATATATGTTTATAATTGAGCACTGTCCAGGTTAAAAGAATTTTATTGCTGATTATTTATCCCGTTTGCCTAACTCAGACCATCCAGGGGGGGTGAAGGGGAGAAAATGTGATGTAGCACTTATGTTTCAACTCAAAGAAAACCCAGACCAAACTGTATGGTAAGATTTTTATTTTGTTAGTTTCACTCCAGTAACAGTCACATTAAAGGTGCACATTTCATGATTGTTATCAGAGAGAAATATTCAGGGTGAAGTTGGACAATCAATGTTTGTATGTTAATGTTCATGTCTTTCTGTCTTACCGGTTCCTGGATCTGTCTAATAGGAGGGGCCCGCAAACAGTAAGCCAACTATATGTTACCCTGAAGGGGAGGAGTTTGTCCATTAAGAATGTTTAGGCCTAAATTTCATGAATGGTAATATGTTTGATGCTTTTCAAGGTAATCATATAACTTGTTAGAGGTGATGATTATTAAGGTGCTGTCTGTAAGCTTATAAATCCTCTGTAGCTTGCATAATGTACAGTTAGTAACTGATGAGGGGTTACGATTGGTCAGTTTGAAAATGAAGGAGGAGGTTAAACCTATAAAACAACAGAGGTATGTTTGGAAGAGGGGGAAGGTGGTGTTTGTTGGACCAGTAGCCAACTGTGTATTCTATTTTTGTTATGAATTGAGTTGTATTTTGAACTGTTTATTTTTCTTAGTTTGTTTCTTTTCTTTCTGTTTTTTTTTTCCCTGAGTAATTTTTATTTACAATGGACATTGTTACACCTTTTGGAAATTGTGGCACGTGGAATTAAAAACAATTTTCCATGGACATTTCTGGAGTTTTCTGCTGTCTGTTTAGCCACTGCACCGACCATCTTACCACATATCTATCTACAATATATGTCTTTGTATCTATCTATCTATCTATCTATCTATCTATCTATCTATCTATAATCTGACTCTATCTATCTATCTATCTATCTATCTATCTATCTATCTATCTATCTCTCTGTCTGTCTATCTATCTATCATCTGAGTCTATCTATCTATCTATCTATCTATCTATCTATCTATCTATTATATGACTCTATCTATCTATCTATCTATCTATCTATCTATCTATCTATCTATCTATCTATCTATCTATCTATCTATCTATCTATCTATCTATCTATCTATCAGCACCCTAGTAACTAGCCAAACCAACTTAGCAACCACCCTGAGTACCCTAGCTGCTACATAGAAACACCATAGCGACCACTCCGGGGAGCCTAGCAGCCACATAGCAACATCCTAGCAACCACCCCAAGTACCCTAGCAACACCTTAGCAACCACCCCAAGTACCCTAGTAACCACATAACAACACCCTAGCAACCGTGGTGGGTACCCTAGCAACCGCATAGCAACACCTTAGCAACCAATCAGAGTACCCTACCAACTCCTTAGCAACCACCCCAGGAACCCTAGCAACCCCATAGCAACACCCTAGCAACCACCCGGGTACCCTAGCAACCGCACAGGAATGCCCTAGGAACCACCCCGAGTAACATAGCAACCGCAGAACAACACCTTAGCAACCACCCCAAGTACCCTAGCAACCGCATAGCAACACCTTAGCAACCACCCGGAGTAACCTAGCAACTCCCTAGCAACCACCCTGGACACCATAGCAATCGCATAGCAACACATTAGCAACCACCCCGGGTACCCTAGCAGCCACATAGCAACACCCTAGCAACCACCCCGGGTACCCTAGCAACCGCATAGCAACACCCTAGCAACTGCCCCGGGGACCATAGCAACCATATAGCAACACCTTAGCAACCATCCTGGATACCCTAGCAACCGGAAAGCAACACCTTAGCAACCACTCAGAGTACCCTAGCAACTCCCTAGCAACCACCCCAGGAACCCTAGCAACCACATAGCAACACCTTAGCAACCACTCAGAGTACCCTACCAACTCCTTAGCAACCACCCCAGGAACCCTAGCAACCCCATAGCAACACCCTAGCAACCACCCGGGTACCCTAGCAATCGCACAGGAATGCCCTAGGAACCACCCCGAGTACCATAGCAACCGCAGAACAACACCTTAGCAACCACCCCAAGTACCCTAGCAACCGCATAGCAACACCTTAGCAACCACCCGGAGTAACCTAGCAACTCCCTAGCAACCACCCTGGAAACCATAGCAATCGCATAGCAACACATTAGCAACCACCCCGGGTACCCTAGCAGCCACATAGCAACACCCTAGCAACCACCCCGGGTACCCTAGCAACCGCATAGCAACACCCTAGCAACTGCCCCGGGGACCGTAGCAACCATATAGCAACACCTTAGCAACCATCCCGGATACCCTAGCAACCGGAAAGCAACACCTTAGCAACCACTCAGAGTACCCTAGCAACTCCCTAGCAACCACCCCAGGAACCCTAGCAACCACATAGCAACACCTTAGCAACCACTCAGAGTACCCTAGCAACCACCCTGGACACCATAGCAACCACATAGCAACACATTAGCAACCACCCTGAGTAACATAGCAACCACATAGCAACACCTTAGCAACCGCCTTAACAACCACCAGAGCTAGCCTAGCAACTATCATAGCAACCACTCTAAATACCCTAGTAACCACTCTGAGGTCCTTTGAATCTATCTATCTATCTATCTATCTATCTATCTATCTATCTATCTATCTGTCTGTCTGTCTGTCTGTCTATCTATAATCTGAGCCTATCTATCTATCTATCTATCTATCTATCTATCTATCTATCTATCTATCTATCTATCTATTTATCTATCTATCTATCTATCAAACTTTAAACTTTTAAAACTACGTTAAACTTCAAACTAATTCAGACTGAAATCCGTCAAACTTAAAACTTCCAAAACTTTTTTAAACTTTTTAAAACTTTCTTGTCCGGCTTTCTCAAGCCAACTTAAAGTTTGTCTCGACAAACTTTTTTATCTAGTTATTAAGTTGGCTTGAGAAAGCCAATTTACTGAAATCCTATTTAAACTTCTTATTAAGTTGGCCTGAGATAGCCAACTTACTGAAATCCTATTTAAACTTCTTCTTCTTCTTATTATTCTTCTTCTTCTTCTGAGACTAAAATCATGCAATCAACATGCTAGTCACCTTCTAGTCATGCTAGCAAACATGCTAGTCACTTGCTAGTCATGCTAGCAACATGCTAGTCACTTGCTAGTCATGCTAACAACATACTAGCAACTTGCTAATTATGCTAACAACATGCTAGTCACTTACTAATCATGCTAGTGACATGCTAGTAACTTGCTAATGACATACTAGCAACTAGCTAATCATGTTAATGACATGCTAGCAACATGCTAGATACTTGCTAATCATGGTAACAACATGATAGTCACTTGCTAGTCATGCTAGCAACATGCTAGTCACTTGCTAGTAATGCTAACAACATAATAGTCACTTGCTAATCATGCAAGTAACATGCTAGTCACTTGCTAGTCATGCCAGCAACATGCTATTTGCTTGCTAATCATGCTAACAACATGCTAGTCACTTGCTAGTCATGCTAGCAAACATGCTAGTCACTTGCTAGTCATTCTAGAAATGTGCTAGTCACTTGTTAATCAAGCTAGTAACATGCTAATCACTTGCTAGTCATGCTAGCAAACATGCTAGTCACTTGCTAGTAATGCTAGCAACATGCAAGTCACTTGCTAGTCATGCTAGCCACATGCTAGTCACTTGCTAATCATGCTAACAACATGCTAGTCACTTGCTAGTCATGCTAACAAAATTCTAGTCACTTGCTAATCATGCTAACAACATGCTAGTCACTTGCTAATCATGCTAGTGACATGCTAGTAACTTGCTAATGACATACTAGCAACTAGCTAATCATGTTAATGACACGCTAGCAACATGCTAGATACTTGCTAATCATGGTAACAACATGGTAGTCACTTGCTAGTCATGCTAGCAAAATGCTAGTCACTTGCTAGTCATGCTAGCAACATGCTATTTGCTTGCTAATCATGCTAGTAACATGCTAGTCACTTGCTAGTCATGCTAGCAACATGCTATTTGCTTGCTAATCATGCTAACAACATGCTAGTCACTTGCTAGTCATGCTAACAAAATTCTAGTCACTTGCTAATCATGCTAGTACCTTGCTAACAACATGCTAGCAACTTGCTAATCATGCTAGAATTATGTTAGCAACATGCTAGTTACTTGCCAATCATGCTAACAACATGCTAGTAACTTGCTAATCATGCTAGAAACATGCTAGCGACATGCTAGTAACTTTGCTAATCATGCTAGAATCATGCTAGCGACATGCTAATCATGCTGGAAACATTCTAGTGACATGCTCATCATGCTAACAACATGTTAACGACATGCTAATCATGCTGGAAACATGCTTGTGACATGCTAGTAACTTGTTAATCATGTTAGAATCATGCTAGCAACATGCTAGTCACTTGCTAGTTGTGTTAAAAACATGCTAGTCATGCTAACAACATGCTAGTCACTTGCTAGGCATGCTAGCAAATTGCTAGAAACATGCTAAAAACATACTAGCAACTTGCTAATTATGGTAGTGACATGCTAGTAACTTGCTAATGACATGCTAGCAACTAGCTAACCATGTTAATGACTTGCTAGCAACATGCTAGATACTTGCTAATCATGCTAACAACATGCTAGTCACATGCTAGTCATGCTAGCAAACATGCTAGTCACTTGCTAGTCATGCAAGCAACATGCTAGTCACTTGCTTGTCATGCTAACAACATGCTAGTCACTTGCTAGTCATGCTAGTAACATGCTAGTCACTTGCTAGTCATGCTATCAAACATGCTAGTCACTTGCTATTCATGCTAGCAAACAAGCTATTAACTTGCTAGTCAGGCTAGCAACGTGCTAGTCACTTGCTAATTATGCTAACAACATGCTAATTATTCTAGAAACATGCTAGTAACTTGCTAATCATGCTAACAACATGCTAATAACATGCCAATCATGCCAAAAATGTGCTCGCAACATTCTAGTAACTTGCTAATCATGTTAACAACATGCTAATCATCCTAGAAACATGCTAACAACATGCTAATCAACCTAGAAACATGCTAGTAACTTGCTAATCATGCTAGAAATGTGCTAGCAACATGCTAGTAACATGCTAATCATGCTGAAAACATGCTAGTAACTTGCTAATCATGTTACCAACATGCTAGTAACACCCAGTAACCACATGGGGTACCATAGCAATCGCATAGCAACTCCTTAGCAACCACCCCAAGTACCCAAGTAACCACATAGCAACACCCTAGCAACCGCTTCGGGTACCGTAGCAACCGCATAGCAATACCTTAGCAACCAACCTGGGTACCCTAGCAACCACATAGCAACACCTTAGCAAACACTCAGAGTACCTTAGCAACTCCCTAGCAACCACCCTAGGAACCCTAGCAACCCCATAGCAACCACCCTGGACACTCTAGCAACAGCATAGCAACAACTTAGCAACCACCCTGAGCACCATAGCAACCACATAGCAACACTTTGGCAACCACCCCAGGAATCCTAGCAACCCCATAGGAACACCCTAGCAACCACCCTGGACAACCTAACAACCGCATAGCAACACCTTAGCAACCACCTGGGTACCCTAGAAACCGCATAGCAACACCCTAGCAACCACCCTGACTACCCTAAAAACCGCATAGCAACACCCTAGCAACCGTCCTAGGTACCCTAGCAACCGCATAACATCACCCTTGCATCCGCACCGGGTACCCTAGCAACCGCATAGCAACACCCTAGCAACCACCCAGAGTGCCCTAGTAACAACATAGCAACACCCTAGCAACCACCCTGGACACCCTAGCAACCGCATAGCAACACCTCAGCAACCACCCGTAGTACCCTAGCAACTGAAGAACAACCACCCCAGGTACCCTAGCAACCACATAGCAAAACCCTAGAAGCCATCCCGGGTACCCTAGCAACCGCATAGCAGCACCCTAGCAACCACCCCGGGAACCCTAGCAACCACATAGCAACACCCTAGCAACCGAACTGGGTACCTTAGCAACAGCATATCTTCACCCTAGCAACCACCCCAAGTACACTAGCAACTGCATAGCAACACCCTAGCAACAATCCAGAGCACCTTAGCAACCTCATAGCTACACCCTAGCAACCACCCCAAGTACCCTAGCAACCGCATATTAAAACCCTAGCAACAATCCAGAGCACCTTCGCTACCACATAGCAACATCCTAGCAACCACCTAGAATACCCTAGCAACCACTCTGAGGTCCTTAGCATCTATCTATCTATCTATCTATCTATCTATCTATCTATCTATCTATCATCTGACTCTATCTATATATCTATCATCTGACATTCTATCTGTCTATCTATCTATCTATCTATCTATCTATCTATCTATCTATCTATCTATCTATCTATATATCTATCATCTGACTATCTATCTATCTATCTATCTATCTATAATCTGACTCTATCTATCTATCTATCTATCTATCTATCTATCTATCTATCTATCTATCTATCTATCTATCTATAATCTGACCCTATCTATCTATCTATCTATCTATCTATCTATCTATCTATCTATCTATTTCTAACTTCATAGGAACAGTCTAGCAACTTTCCAAACCAACCTAGCAACAACCCCGAGTACCCTAGCAACCACATAGAATACCCTAGCAACCACTCTGAGGTCCTTAACATCTCTCTATCTATCTATCTATCTGTCTGTCTATCTATCATCTGACTAATTCTATCTATCTATCTTTACAGAAACTAATTCTATTCTATCTATCTTTACAGAAACTCGCTGATATGATCACAGAGACTGAGCAACAACACCCGGACTCTGTTTTAATCATTCTCGGGGACTTTAATAAAGCAAATCTCTCCCGTGAACTGCCAAAATACAGACAGCATGTTACATGTCCCACCAGAGACAGTAATATTTTGGATCACTGTTACACAGCGATAAAGGACGCATATCACTCTGTCCCACGGGCAGCTTTAGGACTCTCTGATCACGGTTTGGTTCATCTTATACCGACCTACAGGCAGAAACTCAAATCTGGAAAACCTGTATTAAGAACTGTTAAAAGATGGACTAATGAAACAGAGTGGGATTTACAAGCCTGTTTCGACCTTACTGATTGGACTGTTTTTGAATCTGCCGCAAATGATCTGGATGAGCTCACAGAGACTGTAACATCTTACATCAGTTTCTGTGAGGATATGTGCATTCCTACCAAGACTCATCTAACTTACAACAACGACAAACCATGGTTCACTGCAAAACTGAGACAGCTCCGTCAGGCCAAAGAAGATGCTTACAGAAAGGGGGATAAAGTCTTGTATAAACAGGCCAAATACACACTGGAAAAGGAGATCAGAGTGGCAAAGAGGAATTATTCCGGCAAGCTAAGGAAAAAATTCTCTTCCAGTGATTCTGCTTCATTGTGGAAAGGTATGAAAGAAATCACCAGTTACAAGTCACCATCCCCCAGCACTCTGGAGAATCAACACCTGGCAGACGGTCTGAACGAGTTCTATTGCAGGTTTGAAAAAACACCCCATACCCGCCCTGAACACCTCTCCACACAACCATTCACACAACCATTCACACCTCCAGCAACCCCCGTCTCCCCCACACCTGCAATTCAGATCAGCGAAGATGAGGTGCGCCAGGTCTTCAGAAAGAACAAAAGAAGGAAAGCACCAGGCCCAGACGGTGTATCACCAGCCTGCCTAAAAATCTGTGCTGACCAGCTGGCCCCCATCTTCACACAGATCTTCAACAGATCTCTGGAGCTGTGCGAAGTCCGCTCATGCTTCAAACGCTCCACCATCATCCCCGTCCCAAAGAAACCCAAAATTACTGGACTTAATGACTACAATGACCTGTGGCTCTAACATCTGTGGTCATGAAGTCATTTGAAAGACTGGTTTTGGCTTATCTGAAGTCCTCCACTGGACCCTTACTGGACCCCCTGCAGTTTGCCTACAGAGCAAACAGGTCTGTGGATGATGCAGTCAACATGGGACTGCACTTCATCCTGCAGCATCTGGACAGACCAGGGACTTATGTGAGGATCCTGTTCGTAGACTTCAGCTCCGCTTTTAACACCATCATCCCGGACACCCTTCAGAACAAACTAACTCAGCTCTCCGTCCCCACCTCAGTGGATCACCAGCTTCCTGACAGACAGGCAGCAGCTAGTGAGGCTGGGAAAATACACATCCAGCACTCGTACGATCAGCACTGGAGCTCCTCAGGGCTGTGTTCTCTCCCCACTGCTCTTCTCCCTGTACACTAACGACTGCACATCTAAAGACCCCTCTGTCAAGCTCCTGAAGTTTGCAGACGACACCACACTGATCGGCCTCATCCAGGACGGTGACGAGTCTGCCTACAGACAGGAGGTTAAGGAGCTGGCTGTCTGGTGCAGTCTTAACAACCTGGAGCTCAACACGCTCAAAACTGTGGAGATGATCGTGGACTTCAGGAGGAACCCCTCTGCACTCCCCCCACTCACCAACATGAATAGCACTGTGACTGCAGTGGAGTCATTCAGATTCCTGGGCACCACCATCTCCCAGGACCTGAAGTGGGACAATCACATAGACTCCATTGTGAAAAAGGCCCAGCAGAGGTTGTACTTCCTTCGCCAGCTGAGGAAGTTCAACCTGCCACAGGACTTGCTGAATCAGTTCTACTCCGCCATCATTGAATCCGTCCTCTGCACTTCAATAACTGTCTGGTTCAGCTCAGCTACCAAATCTGACCTCAGAAGACTACAGAGGGTAGTCCGGACTGCTGAGCGAATCATTGGTACAACCCTCCCCACTCTCCAAGAACTGTACTCATCCAGAGTGAGCAAAAGGGCTGGCAAAATCACTCTGGACCCCTCACATCCAGCACACTCCCTCTTTGAACTGTTACCGTGTGGTCGACGCTACAGAGCTCTGCGCACCAGAACGACCAGACACAGGAACAGTTTCTTCCCTCAGGCAATCCATCTCATGAACACTTGACATTAAAAGTGGAACACACAACACTATTATAAATTATTTATTCAACACACATACTTATTTTTTTTTCATTTCAGATTTGCACATATTAGACCTGTACACCATAATTGTCTATATATTGTGTTTTTGCTACTTGTACATTGCCTATTTGTAAATTATTCTTTTATTATCTGTGCCCTGTCCTGTTGCTGTCTTTCTGTTGCACTGTAGAGCTTCTGTCACAAAAACAAATTCACAAAAACAAAAATGTGAAAAACAAAAATGTGTAAGCATACCTGGCCAATAAAGCTCATTCTGATTCTGATTCTGATTCTGATCTATCTATCTATCTATCTATCTATCTATCTATCTATCTATCTATCTATCTATCTATCATCTGACTCTATCTATATATCTATCTATCATCTGACTAATTCTATCTATCTATCTATCTATCTATCTATCTATCTATCTATCTATCTATCTATCTATCTATCTATCTATCTGTCTATCTATCTATCACCTAGCAACCGCATATTTACCACCCCAGGTACCCTAGCAACAACTCAGCAACCACCCTGAGTAACCTAGCAACCGCATAGCAACACCTTAGCAACCACCCCATTTACCCTAGCAACCGCATAGCAACACCTTAGCAACCTGGGTACCATAGCAACACCTTAGCAACCGATTAGCAACACCCAAGCAACCACCCCGGGTTCCTTAGCAACCGCATAGCAACACCTTAGCAACCACCCTGGGTACCATAGTAACAACTTAGCAACACCCTAGCAACCATTTAGCAACACCCTAGCAACCACCCTGGGTAACTTAGCAACCACATAACAACACTTTAGCAATCACCCTGAGCACCCTAGCAGCCGCACAGCAACACCTTAGTAACCACCCCGGGTACCATAGCTACCGCATAGCAACACCTTAGCAACCACCCCGGGTAACCTAGCAACCGCATAGAAACACCTTAGCAACCACCCTGGGTACCATAGCAACTGCTTAGAAACACCCTAGCAACCACCCTTGGTACCATAGCAACACCTTATCAACACCTTAGCAACCCCCCCATGTACCCTAGCAACCGCATAGCAACACCTTAGAAATCACCCTGGGTACCATAGCAATACCTTAGCAACACCCTAGCAACCACCCCGGGTAACTTAGCAACCACATATCAATACTCTAGCAACCACCCAGGGTACCTTGACAACCGTAAAGCAAAACCTTAGCAACCACCCCGTGTACCCTAGCAACCGCATAGCAACACCTTATCAACACCATAGCAACCACCCCGGGTACCCTAGCAACGTCCTAGCAACCCCCAGGTATCCTAGCAACACCTTAGCAACCACCCTGAGTACCCTAGAAACCACATAGCAACACCTTAGCAACACCCTGGCAACCACCCTGGTCACCCTAGTAACTGCATAGCAACACCCTAGCAACCACCTTGGGAACCTTAGCAACTGCATAGCAAGACCTTAGCAACCACCCCGGGTACCCTAGCAAACAGCATAACAACACCCTAGCAACTACCCCGAGTACCCTAGCAACCGCATAGCAACAGCCTAGCAACCACCCTGGGTACCTTAGAAACTGTATTGCAACACCCTAGCAACCACTCTGGGTACCTTAGCAACCGCATAGCAACACCCTAGCAACCACCCCAAGTATCCTAGTAACCGCATAGCAACACCCTAGCAACTGCTCCAGGTACCTTAGCAACCGCATAGCAACACTTTAGCAACCGCCTTAGCAACCACCAGAGCTAGCCAAGCAATCTATCTATCTATCTATCTTTAAGCTTTTAAAACTACTTTAAACTTCAAACTATTTCAGACTGAAACCCATGAAACTTAAAACTTTTAACATTTTTCAAACTTAAACTTTTTAATCTTAAACTTTTTTTTAACTTTTTAAACTTTTTAAAACTTTCTGGTCCGGCTTTCTCAAGCCAACTTAAAGTTTGTCTCGACAAACTTTTTTATCTAGTTTTTCTACTGTCACTGTTAAAGTGATATGCTAATCGCGATGACAATCTGTTACTGTGTTTTGTTATTATGTTTTAATACTGTCAAGATAAGGCTGTGTGTAATGATGATGTTGTGGCCATGATTTAAAGTGAGTCCTTAGTGTTTTTAAATAATTTTGTATATCCGCATATGTAAATATATCCGCGTAACATGGTACTACAAGTTACTGACGTTTTAATAGAGAAACATGCATGAATGACAGAATAAATAGCGGGAATGTATGATGTTAATATGAGTTAAGTACAGAAGGCCGCCTTTTGCTGATCTTATTTTTAATAACAGAATGAAATAGTAAAAATAACTATATTGTTATTTTATTGTAAAATAAAATTTCTTACTGTGGAACATGAAAAACTGGCATGTACACTCGTTCAACAGAGAGGACATGAAACCAGCATTCTTGGACTCTGAAGAATACTATGCAAACCATGCTTTTGGATCTACTGTTAAGTTTTTGTAATAAGCTGTAGGCTAAATCTTTGTAAACTCATGTCTCTGTCAGTAAGTCTACAATTAATATAGTTTTATTAAACCTGTTAATGTTCATTTGTGTGTGTGTGTGTGTGTGTGTGTGTGTGTGTCTGTTTTCCCCCTCATGGTCCAGAGGTTTTGGGATTGAAAATCTTCTGCCACATAATCTTCCGTAAAAGTGAGTATTCATGTCATATTAACATTAATACTTTAAATGATAATGTGCTGTTATATGTGCTGAAATGTGAACACAGGCAAAGCAGGCAAACTCTGCACCAAGGCACCACTCTGATTCAAAGTTACCACCAGTCACTTTTTGCAGCATTGGACTGATCACTACCTCATCCAGCATTGACTGCAAACTACCTCCTGTGACAGTTTAATTAAGACTGTTCTCTGAGCTCTTTAGCTCTTCATCACTTTAACACTGATAAGCTCTTTTTGCACTACACTCATTACATCTGCACAGTTTTTTTTTTTTGCACTACACTCATTATATCTGCACAGTTTTGTTTATTTAATGGTTTGCACTCTATCTGCCATGTGCCTTACGCCACTTTACCTATCTCTTTTTTACAATGTCCTTATTGCATATCTGTATAGTTTGTATTTATATATATTTAAACTGTAATTATCTGTATTTTTACGTCTACTGTTAGTGTTTAGTGTTAACTGTATGCACCAAGGGTCTGAGAGTTACGCAATTTCAATTCTCTGTATGTATGTGCTGTACATGTGGTGGAATTGACAATAAAGCTGACTTTGACTTTGAAATTAATTCTTGAGTTTAGCTCACTCAAAATGAAAACTCCCTCATCATTTTCTCACCCTCATGTCTTTTTTAATCTTCTTTTGTGTTCCACAGAAAAAAGCCAGTTATGCAGATTGGAAAAGACATGGGTGAGTAAATGATGACAGAATTTCCATCATATCCACCTTATTCTTCACATAAAAATGGGCCATTTGTAGATTTTATGGGTCTTGCTTCTGGTCTCTTTTGCTTCCAGATATTTTTAGCTGTACAGAACCACTCGTTTTGCTGCTTGATATTGGTGTGTCTTACCATGTTATTTTAGTGTATTATCTTAATTATGAACACACTGGTTTGTAATGCAACAGTTTTACCGTTTACTGCATGTTGTTATTGTTGTCGTTATTTCCCTATAGTGGCTAATGAACTGGAAGTCTTGCCCATAGGCTTACTTCCGTGTTTAGGAATAAGGTGGATGTGTATGATATCTTGAATAATTTAATGATCTCCTCAAGTACACTTGCTAGACATTTCACCCACTTATGATAGAAAAGTGTGAACCGATTAATAATTATATTAATCATTATATTAGTTATAAATATACAGGTATTAGCATATTAGCAATTGATAAAAATATTCATTCTTTTTTATTTTTTGGTGTACTAATTGGCATTTTTCTGGGTACAAAATTTATATACTTTGTTATGATACATCTGAGAAAAGTTGTTCATTGTTGTGAATACTCACTTCTTTATAACTACCATCTCAAAGTAGAGTACACACACAGCAGTGAGTAGGGAACACACACCCAGAGCAGTAGTCAGCCATTTTTATTGTGCGGCCCGTGGGGGTAACGTGCCTTGCTCAAGGGCACCTCAGGCCCCGTTTACACTAGTACGTTTTTGAAAAGAGCGCTGTTCATTCACTCATCTACATTTCCTGCCAGTACTGAGACTCGAACCCATGACCTTCAGGTTACAAGTCTGATTCTCTAACCATTAGGTCACAACTAGATCATTAAATTAGCCAGAATGTCTCATAATGTCAAATGTTGTTTAAAGAAAAGGTACACAAATGAAATCCTCCTTTTTAAGTACTTTTCAATAAATTTGTCTTTTTTTTTCTTTTTCTTTTATTTAACCCCCAGATGCAGCAAGGATCCAGCTGATTACTTCAGATTTGGAGGACTGCTCATTATCTGCTGTGACTGTCATTTCTGGTGCAGAATCATGGACCTTTATTTGTATGTTTTGATTTTACTTATTACACTTTTGTAGCTAGTATTCAGGATTAAAATACAATGTAATTTTTGTCCACATATATTATCAGAGCTATGTGGAGCCCAAAAGAGTCAGTCGAATATTGAGAAAAAAACACTGTGGCCCAGTTTCACAGACAGGGCTCAGACAAAGCCAGGATTAGGCCATAGTTCAATTAGGGCATTTAAGTAATTTTTATTAATGTACTTGGAAAAAAACATTACTGGTGTACATATTGAGACAAAGCAAAGGCACTGATATATTTTAAGATCAGTCAGTGCAAGTTTCTTTCAGTTGAAACAGCTCAGATTTACATTTTAGTCTAGGATTAGGCTTAAGCCTTGTCTGTGAAACCGGGGGTATAAACCTGATTGGGAAAATACAAGCTAAAATACAGTTCCCTGCACAATCTTTTTCAAAGAAAAAAAAAATCATGATACTAACCCTAACTTGTAAGATAAAAATGTAATTTTTAGTTTTTCAATTGCTCCTCAAGAATTCCTCTTCAGGAATTTGTTTACATAAATTTACATCTGAATAATGAAACAATTTTAAGCATGGAATACACTACACGACTTCTGAACAGATTTTTAAAATACCAGGCATCAAACACTTACTGACTTTGTAAATAATGACAAAAACCTGAGCTTCCATACCATCTCAGTAGTGCCACAAACTGATCACCTCCATGCCACGCCAAATTGAGGCAGTAATTAAAGCAAAAGGAGCCCCTACCAAGTATTGAGTACATATAAAGTAAATGAACATACTTTCCAGAAGGCCAACAATTCACTAAAAATGTTTTTTTTTATCGGTCTTATGAAGTATTTTAATTTGTTGAGATAGTGAATTGGTGGGTTTTTGTTAAATGTGAGCC
Source organism: Spinibarbus caldwelli (assembly GCA_039654775.1). NCBI lineage: Eukaryota > Metazoa > Chordata > Actinopteri > Cypriniformes > Cyprinidae > Spinibarbus > Spinibarbus caldwelli. Next base: position 33,791,352 of record CM077221.1, read on the forward strand.
AAAGTCATCACAATGAAAAGAACCAAAGACTTAAACTACTTCAGTCCGTGTGCATTGAATTTATTTAATACACGAGTTTCACAATTTGAGTTGAATTACTGAAATAAATTAACTTTTCCACGACATTCTAATTTATTGAGGTGCACCTGTATTTAAGCCTGGAATACACTGCACAATTTTTGCCCTGAATTTCCGCCAATTTACAGTCTGGAGAAGTTGACGCTACTTGCTGAAAGTCAGAGCCAGTCGGCAAATTTGAGATGACAGATTCCATAGAAAATCACGTAGTGTGTGATAGTCACAGACTCCGGTTGTTTAGCTTCAGACTCTGATTCTATCCAGTTGGAGGATATCAAACATGTTTGATATTTTCAGCCGATTTTAGAACGCATATTTTCATTTGTCATGCATCTCCTAGCAACAAGGCTCATGTTTCTGAGTGAGTTTGTTGTGATCGGAACAACTTTAAAGTCTGGTAGTGTATGATCCTCGGTCATGTAGTGTATGATGCCCAGTTTTCCTTTGTCACTATTTACAAAGTCAATATATGTATGATGCCTAGTGTTTTAAAAATCTGTTCAGATTTTAAAAGTCATATAGTGTATTTCAACCTTTAGAATTAATAGTAATTTGAAACAGTGACAATCTTGTAGATGTTTTGTATTTCTTCTGTTGAGAATATTTAATTCAACTTCTGATCAAACTGTTCTGTTAATTGGTACAGTATTTTACAGTATTTTAAATGTTGAAATGTATGTCCTTTAAAATTTGTACTGTTTTTCTTCAAAAACTGAATGATTACTTTTTCAGTTTTGTACAGTATATGTACAGACTTTGTATTTTGTCTTTCAAAATAAAACTTTTAATTTACAATCTTGAGCATGCTTTAACACTTCAATTTGTTTGTTTTTTAATAACCTGGAAAATAACAAGTGTTTCTCTGCAGAACTTTTGGGCTAGTACTTTCAGCACTTTATTGAATGCGTTTGATCATAACAATGTAGGAAAAATCTGTAAAATGATAGTGTTCCTCTGTACAGTGTTTAGTGATGTCAGTTTATTGAATTTGTCAGTAATAATCTAAGAAAAATCCATAAAATAACAGTTTTACATTGTTCCTCTTGAAAAATAAAGAAACAGTCAAATGACTGGCAGTCGTGACTGCCAAACAAAAACAATAAAACTGAAGTAAATAAAAAAATGGGACAAACCACGCTCATATTGATGTAATGTGGAATACCACTGCCTTAAATACGGAATACCACTGCCTTAAATACGGGCCGATTCTATGTTAATGTCAAGCCCTGTTTGCAAATATGTGCTAATATTGCCAACTTCTTGCAAAATTATGACAGATTGCTGATATTACTGAACTCATAGTGTGAAATATCCCAAAAGATTGCTTTTGGTACCATATAATAGTCATAAATTGCTCAGTCAGTTGTTGTTTGTTCCTTCTCTTTTGTGTACATACAACAGACCCAAGTAAATGTTTAGAGGTTTTTCTGTGTTCACATCCTCACTGCCTTTTAGCATCAACATCAGGAAGGTTTTAGGTTTTGAAATTGCGAGATATCAGTTGTGTCTCCAGAAAATAAAAACCTAGCAGTTTGGGTGGCCCCATGATCTTCCATCTAGCACCACAGTAGAACCAATGTGACTTCTACATGAGATATGACAAACTTAACACAAACTGTATAATCAATTATTTGGACATTTAACTCTTCTTCCTTTTGTATTCACAGGTTGATGACAAATGTGGTAACGGCCAGTTTCAATAGGGATGTAATGCAATGTCTCTCCAACGTTGGAGGTTGAAATCAATTTAACTTTGGGTTCTGAAGTCAACCCGATTTTCATTTTCAACCAAAACGCAATGTTTGTCCACTGTTGGAGGTTGGCGAAAATCATGTTGACATCAGAACTTAACGTCAGATTGACGTCAACCTCTAACGTTGGACAGACGTTGCATTTTTCATTTTCAACCAAAATGCAACATCTGTCCAACGTTTCAGATTGAAGTCAGTTTGATGTTGGGTTCTGACGTCAACCCGATTTTCAATTTCAACCAAAATGCAACGTCTGTCCAACATAGGAGATTGACGTCAATTTGACGTTGGGTTCTGATGTCAACCCGGTTTTCATTTTCAACTAAAATGCAACGTCTGTCCAACGTTGGAGATTGACGTCAATTTGACGTTGGGTTCTGACGTCAACCCGGTTTTCATTTTCAACTAAAATGCAACGTCTGTCCAACGTTGGAGAATGACGTCAATTTGACATTGGGTTCTGACGTCAACCCGATTTTCATTTTCAACCAAAATGCAACGTCTGTCCAATGTTGGAGATTGACATCAATTTGATGTTGGGTTCTGATGTCAACCCGATTTTCATTTCCAACCAAAATGCAACGTCTGTCCAACACTGGAGACTGACGTCAATCTGATATTGGGTTCTGACATCAATCTGACGTTGGGTTCTGACATCAGTCTGACGTTGGGTTCTGACGTCAATCTGACGTTGGGTTCTGACATCAACCCGATTTTCATTTTCAACCAAAATGCAACGTCTGTCCAACATTGGAGATTGACGTCAATTTGACGTTGGGTTCTGACGTCAACCCGATTTTCATTTCCAACCAAAATGCAACGTATGTCCAACGTTGGAGATTGACGTCAGTCTGACGTTGGGTTCTGACATCAATCTGACGTTGGGTTCTGACATCAGTCTGACATTGGGTTCTGACGTTGGGTTCTGACGTCAACCCGATTTTCATTTTCAACCAAAATATGACGTCTCTCCGACGTTGGGGTCCAACGTCAATCTGACGTTATATTGACGTCCGGTGCCTGCTGGGTTCAGTTTTTGACGCTGTTCACATCAACCCATTCTCTTGAGTGAGAATAGGTTGATGTGAACTGTACTTTTTGTGACTCAAAGCTAGAGACTGTTCTGCATCTTTTTTGGCATTGTGTTCATACAAGAAAATGTTGGCAAGACATTTGCCAGTTCATTGTAAACTTCATACACAATGACTTTGAGCTTTTCTTTAAGGATGTTTTGTTTGGAATTTTCACTTTTGAGAAGCAATATGGAAATGTTTACTTTCTCTGCAACTTAATTATTTTGCTTGCAAAATATTTTATCCACAAATGGTTATGAAAGTTACCCTCCACTTTTCTTACTTTCAAGAAGATATTAAAATTTATATTAAATCTTTATCTACCTCCTGTAACAAAAAGGCAACTAAAACTTTAAATGTATGCTCACTTTTTGGTGTTTATCAAATAATTATACAAAATTAATTTATGTTTTGAGGGAAGAGTGTGTTTATTGTTACGTGATCTGTTTATTTATTTTATTTATCTTATTTTTCCTCATTTATTTTTTTCTTTTTTCTTTCACTCTTTCTCTTTTGATTTGTAATTGCTATGTATTGTTTGGCCATACTTGAACCACTGGCTCTTTTCCTTGGCATATGATCAATGTCACATTTTTATTTCTGAGCAAAATGTTTAATTCTTTGGCATATCTTCTGTCACATTTGTATTTCTGAGATAATGTTTAATTAAAAAAAAAAAAAAAAGTGCATGCACTTGACTTTGGGACACAGCTAATGTGTTGTGTTGAGTTTGTATACAGCGCACAAGGTTTATGTGCATGCTCCAAGTTTTCTTCTCTGTTTTTAGTGTATCTCTGTGGCAGAGATACACTAAAACAATTTGTCTACTCCGCGTCACCCTTGGTAGCCATTTTGGAGAGTATCACGACGCATGTGCGTGCTTTGAATTGGACGTAAACAACGTATGTTTACGTTCCGATCAAAATGTGCGCATGCGTGTTCTGTGTCAGCAGCACGCTTTTACATTGTTTACATTCAGATCAAAGCGCATGCATGCATCATGATACTCTCCAAAATGGCCACCTAGGGTGACTCAGAGGAGACGAATTGTTGAATAAAATTATTTTTGTTTTCTTTGCACACAAAAAGTATTCTCATAGCCTCCTAAAATTATGGTTGAACCATCCAAGTCCTTACTACCTTTCTGTGCTTTGATCATGTTAGGACCCTTGCTGTCTATGGGAGGGTCAGAGAGCTCTCGAATCTCATCAAAAATATCTTAATTTTTTGTTCTGAAGATTAACGAAGGTCTTACGGGTTTGGAACAACATGAGGGTGAGTAATTAATGACAGAATTTTCATTTTTGAGTGAACTATTCTTTTAAACAATACAGCGCGTAAATGTTGTTGTAATACTTGTGTTGTTTTTGTAATACTTGTTCGTAGATCTGTTGTTTAAATTATTTACTTGCTGCTAGGAAGGAATACTTCCTTTCCTACCTATTTCTATTCTGCATTTTCGTTGAGGTTTATATTTTTGATTGCACTTACTGGTAATTATAATAATTTGCGCCTCGGCTAAGAAGGAGCCTGTGTCATTTGCATTGCTCCTTGTGCTAAGTGTTAGTTTCATCTTGAGCTATTTGCAATCCTTTTGGCTATTGGCTGGGCTAATCAGAAGCCGGCCACAGCGACTGTTAAAAGTATTTAAACTGCTTGGTCGCTGTAAGAACTTGGGAGAAGCCGATTAGTCACCAGAAGAGACGGACGGCAGTGCGTAAGTGTTGTTGTGATTCTTGTTCGTAGATCTGTTGTTTAAATTATTTACTTGCTGCTAGGAAGGAATACTTCCTTTCCTACCTATTTCTATTCTGCATTTTCGTTGAGGTTTATATTTTTGATTGCACTTACTGGTAATTATAATAATTTGCACCTCGGCTAAGAAGGAGCCTGTGTCATTTGCATTGCTCCTTGTGCTAAGTGTTAGTTTAGTCTTGAGCTATTTGCACTCCTTTTTGCTATTGGCTGGGCTAATCAGAAGCTGGCCACAGCTGTTTTCACTCTAGTCTGTTAGACTGTGTATTTATTTGATGTCCGTGTGCTGACGTGGAGCGTCTGCGGAAGCATCGTGTTCAGCCTCCTTGTGTGAAGACCGACGAGTGTAAAGACGAACGACTTTTTCCTGAGCGACTTTAACCGAGCAACGAACTTAAGTATCATTTCTATCTTCCCTCACACACTCTCCTTTTCTGTCCTCTTTCTTTCCACCTCTATCATGTGTTTCCAAACCATTCCGGTTGTCTCTCAACCACGCTCTAACATCACACGCAGACGGCAACGTAATCCTGCTAACCTGCGCCCTATCTCTACATCTTCTACTACACCTCTTTCTTTCTCTGTGGGTCTCTGGAATTGTCAGTCAGCTGTCAACAAAGCTGACTTCATTTCTGCTTTTTCTTTACAATCCACACTCAGCATCTTGGGCTTGACTGAGACCTGGATTCGTCCAGAAGACTCAGCAACCCCAGCTGCTCTCTCTAACAATTTCTCTTTCTCTCACACCCCACATCAAGTTGGCCGGGTGGGGGTACTGGGCTGCTCATTTCAAAGAATTAGACATACTCAACCCACTCTCCCCTATGCAATTACAACTCATTTGAATGTCATGCGATTACTGTAACAGCTCCTATAAAACTCCAGATTGTGGTAATTTACCATCCCCCTGGCCAAATTCTAGCCACCTTCCTAGAGGAGCTGGACGGGCTGCTGTCATCTTTCATGGAGGATGGCACTCCACTCTTAGTCTTTGGCGATTTCAACATTCATCTAGACAAGCCTTATGCTACAGACTTCCATTCACTCCTAGCTTCATTTGATCTCAAATGCCTTACCACCAAATGGCAACCAACTTGATTTAATTTACACACGCAATTGTACTGCAGATAACATTCTGGTGCAACCACTACATATCTCTGACCATTTCTTCATTTCATTTACATTACTTTTTGATACCCGTGTGCCATCAACCCCCTTACCGGTTACTTTTAGACGAAACCTACGCTCCCTTTCTCCCTCACATCTTTCCTCTGTAGCATCCTCCTCTCTTCCCTCACCTACCCATTTCTCATCTCTGGATGTGAATGCAGCTACTGACACTCTATGCCAGACCTTAACCTCTTGTCTTGACGACATTTGTCCTCTCTCCTCCAGCCCAGCACGGGTTGCCCCTTCTAACCCCTGGTTATCCGATGTTCTTCGTGAGCATCGGACCAAACTCAGAGCGGCAGAGAGAAAATGGCGCAAATCAAACGATCCGTCGGACCTGAGTAGGTATCAGTCTTTGCTCTCATCTTTCTCTGCTGAAGTCCACACTGCCAAATCCTCACATTTCCACAACAAGATCAACAGCGCTCCAGACATGCGTAATATCTTCAGAACATTTAATTCTCTCCTGTCCCCCTCCACCACCTCCCACCACTTCTATAACAGCTGATGACTTTGCCACTTTTTTACAGGCAAAACTAGAACAATCAGTAGTCAGTTCTCTCCTCCACACACACACGACCTCCAACCAACTACATCCACTGCTAAAAACTCCCATCTTCTCCTTCTGTCCACTCACTGAGGCAGAGGTATCCAAACTTCTCCTCTCCAGCCATCCTACAACATGTCCTCTAGACCCAATCCCCTCATACCTTCTCCAAGCAATCTCTCCCACACTCTTACCAGCACTCACACACATCATCAACACATTTCTCCTCACAGGCATTTTCCCCACTGCGTTCAAGCAGGCTTGGGGTAACCCCACTGCTCAAGAAACCTACATTAAACACTTCTCTTATAGAAAACTACAGACCTGTCTCTCTCCTTCCATTCATAGTGAAAACACTCGAACCAGGTCTCATTGTTTCTTTCACAGAACAACAAACTGGAAGCTAAACAGTCAGGTTTCAGGAGTGGCCATTCAACTGAGACTGCGCTACTCTCAGTCACTGAAGCCCTGCGAATCGCAAAAGCAGACTCCAAATCATCAGTCCTCATTCTGCTGGATCTATCTGCCGCGTTTGACACTGTTAATCATCAGATCCTCCTGTCTACCCTCTCATCTCTGGGCATCACTGGGATTCCACTTCACTGGTTTGAATCCTATCTCACTGGTAGGTCTTTCAGGGTGGCCTGGGGAGGGGAGGTATCCAAAGCACATCAACTGATCACTGGGGTTCCTCAGGGATTGGTTCTTGGACCCCTCCTCTTCTCCACATACACGACATCACTGGGTCCCATCATACAGGCACATGGCTTCTCCTACCATTGCTACGCTGATGACACACAACTCTATCTCTCTTTTCAACCAGATGATCCAACAGTAGCTGCACGGATCTCACACACCTACAGCTCAACCTGGCAAAGACTGAGCTTCTTGTCTTCCTGCTACTCCAACTCTACAGCATGACTTCACGATTCAGTTAGGTTCATCAACAATTGCCCCATCAACTTCAGTCAGAAATCTTGGTGTAATCTTTGATGACCAGTTGACCTTCAAAGAGCACATTGCAAAGACTGCTCGATCTTGCAGGTTTGCACTACACAACATCAGAAAGATCAGGCCCTTTCTGACAGAGCATGGTGCACAACTTCTTGTCCAGGCCCTTGTCATTTCTAGGCTGGACTACTGCAATGCTCTTCTGACTGGACTTCCATCAAACACAATCAAACCTCTACAAATGATTCAGAATGCAGCGGCACGACTGGTCTTCAATGAGCCCAAAAGAGCCCATGTTACACCTCTCTTTATCTCCTTGCACTGGCTACCAGTTGTAGCTCGGATCAAGTTCAAGACACTGATGCTTGCATATAGAACAACCACAGGCTCAGCACCCGCCTACTTCCACTCACTATTACGAATCTACACCCCCTCCAGAAGTCTGAGATCTGCTAGTGAGCGACGCCTCGTGGTACCATCTGGTACCAACTTTCTTTCTCTTTATTTATTCCTTTCCTTTCTAGCTTGTACTTATTTGAACAATGCCTGAGACTTGTTGTTACGAGCACTTCCTCTGTCTGATTGCCTCTTCAAGATGAATCGCTTTATGTATTCCCCAATTGTAAGTCGCTTTGGATAAAAGCGTCTGCAAAATGACTAAATGTAAATGTAAATGTTAATGCATCGTTTTTCCTTCTGGAGCATCAGTAAGCGTTTGAACCTTCTGTAATAGTTGCATATGAGTCCCTCAGTTGTTCTCAGTGTGAAAAGATGGATCTCAAAATCATACAGTCATTGTTGGAAAGGGTTCAAATACACAAAAATGCTGAAAAACCAAAGAATTTGTGGGACCTGAAGGATTTTTCTGAAGAACAGCGGGCAGTTTAAGTGTTCAGGACAAACAAGGGACTCATGTACAACTGTCACTAAAAAAAAACAAAAAAACAAAAAAAAAAAACAGCAGTGGATCATTCAGGTAACAACACAGTTAAGAGTCAAGTGGATGTAAACTTTTGAATGGGGTCATTTTTATTTTCTTGTGGACTATATGTAAACAACTTTTATGTGAAATATCTTATTCAGGTCAGTACTAAATAAACAATAACATGCATTTTGTATGATCCCTCCTATTTTGGTAAAATAATTAACATTTTGCAGATTCTGCAATGGGGATGTAAACTTTTGACCTCAACTGTAAGATCAAGACCCTCAATCAAATCATGATCTATTCTGTCGTGCAGCGCTCAAAATTGTGGACAACATAAGCCAGTTCCACCGTAAAATAACCTCTGAATAAAACGATCTATCTGAAAGAACCTTTTCATGGAAACGAATCAGACTTCTAATAACTATTAGTGAGCAAGAAGCGAATTAATGGGTGCTTCTCAAATGGAAGGCTGTTATCTTGGCATTGTGTACTGCCAGGCTAAGTCTTTCATCAGTTTGGACAAGGCTGTCAGATGTCAGATTTTCATTGGACATAGGCCGGCCTGTGACATGTTCAAAAGGGCATAGTCCATTTTCCTTGTTATCCTTAATGTATTGGTTGTCATCATTCAATTTCTCTCCATCTTCCATTAACAATGACAATTGTTTTCTGGATACTTCAATTTGAATCTGTTTACTATGCAAAACTGTTTGTACATCTTGCTGAAGTTGTCTTAATGCCACTGTATATTCACCTCTCTCCTTTACGGCTTTTTTAGCAGCACTGGCTATGAAGGCATCATCTTTGGCTTCAGTTGTTAAGGTTTCTGTATATGCTTTTCCGAGATGTCGTTAGCTGGTGCTGCAGAGAGAGGTTCTTCAGTTTTCCTGTGGCTCCACAGCGTTTAGCAGAGACTGTTTTTGTTTGGCTGTCAACTGCTGAAACTCTTCAACAGGTTGTCCTCATCATCACTTTGATGTCTCAAACTCCGCTTACAATCACGAACCCAGTGTCCTTCCTCGCTGCAATGTCTGCATCTTCCCTGAGTTTTTTTTCTTTTTGAGTGTCTCTGATATTCACTCTTTCATACCCTGTTGTCCTGTTGTTGTATGACAAGGTTTTGGATTGCAAAGCTCTGAGATTGACTTCCTGTGTTCTTTCAATCTTTGCTGACCATTCAACAATATGCATAAATGCTGTTCCAGTGCTGTCCCAGTCATCATACCTGATTGTCCATTCACAAATGTGGTTTTAAGAGGCATGCTAGTATCTTTACTGAGTTCTTCAATGTTGTTGTTCATACCAGCATGTTCCGTCCAAGTTTGTCTGAAGCGTTCTTCAAACTCTGCAACACTTTCTACTGTCTTCTGCATGCAAGAGGTAATTTTAGCCCAATTAACCTCTGCAGGTTTCAGTTCAAACAAGAAGGTTTGTACAGCTTCCCATCCAGCCTCAATGTTTTCTTGAGACTCACCAATCCTTCTTTCAACACTTTCTGTTAGTCCTTTTTGGTCATTGTCTCTTCAGGTCACATTAACAATCATCACAGCGTCACGTGGATGTAAATTGTAGATTTTCTGCAAGCACTGAAGAAATTGACAAACTTTCCGTGGTTTCTTGTACACGTCTGGCAATTCTTTTGACCATTTGTCAACTTGCTCTGGAGTAGCTGGCTGGTATGTTCTGTATGGAACATATTTCTTTACCACCTTTTTTACTGTGCGAGTTCGTCGTTCACCATCCTCCTCATACTCCTCTTCATTGTCAATTTCAACTTCAGTCCTTCTGTTCTTGACGATTACAGGAGCAAGTCTAACCTTCAGGTTGTCCTTTCTAATTTCACCATGTGTGTTAATTTCTGCATCACTGTCATCCGAGCTGCTTGAAGATTTTGATTCCAGTCATTTGGAGAGCAAAGTTAGCAACTTGTCATTCTCATGTAACAGTCTTTCTTTGTCCTTCTTTACAACCTGTAATTGTTCAGCCAGTGCTCGAACCTTTGCTTTCTCTGTTTTGTTCACACATTGTAATTTGTCAGTTTCACATTACTGTAGATGCTGTCGAATTTGTTTCAGCAAAATTACAGACAAGCCATCTCTATTGGTGTTTGTCCATAAGCGCTGCGTTTTTCCATAAGCCCTTTTAATGTCCGGCAAGGCCCATTGTCCACTCTCTGAGTGCTTAGTGCTGTAACTCTAGCACGTCATCATGGCATAGGGCTGCACGATTAAGCGAAATTAAATTGCAATCGTGATTAGACAAAATCTGCGATTGTCGTGTGTATCTTTCAGTGAAGCACAGTTCTGTGATCAGTAGTAAATCTCCATCTGAAGGCCAGAGGGCACTCTCGAGGGCGCTATGGCTCTGTGTAGTAAATGCTGCTCCATCTGAAAGCACGTGATGGAGATTTACTACTAATCACACAGAACCAGATTTACTGACAAGATTCGCATAACAATCGCATTTGATTAATCGTATAGCCCTATCATGGCACTTCCTCAGTCCCAGCCTTTTGTCCAAATATACATTCAGATTGTCTAACATCTGATCATTTGTTACATTTGGAGGTTCAGTCCCATGTTTTTCTGTTGTTGGTCTCAGTGCAGAGCCATACCAATTGTTTCGCGCAGACTCAGCCATGGCAAGTACAAGAAAAGTGCCATCAGAGCCGTTAAAGTTGCTTATTCAAGTTGAAATTCAGAACAGTCTTTTAGACTGACCATTTCAGTTACAGACAAATCATTAGTTTGAAATCTCAGCTTAGTTTTCATGCTACATTTAAAACAAAAACATTCAAGTTCAGGCTAATTTTTTTTTTGTCTCATTTCTGAAAAATCCTGAGTGATAAGACGTGTTCAATAGTCCTAGCTCAGAAGGCTGAATTATCTTGTTTCAAATTTGTCCCTTAGACAAATTACTTTATATCTTTCTGTATCTTTCATCGGAAGGCAAACAAACTTTTAGTTTCATGGCTTTATGCCATTTTCTATTCACCCGGTTAGAACATTTATTTCAAAACTAAAATAGTGGCTACTGAATTAGCACCCAGTCAAGAATTCACAGTTCTTGCAGCAACATCAGTACCTAATGCTTTCTACGGCTCCTACAGTCTCTGGACGAATGGACTAAATTCATTTGATTTTTTTTTACACAATTCCTACAGACAAAAAGAGACAGGACCAAGCCTCTGCTTCTACAGTCTCTTGATGAACGGACCAAATTGTTTCTTTAACAATTCCTACAGACTCCAGAGGACAGGACTAAGCCTAGAATTACATATCTATGGCTCCTACAGTCTCATGAGAACGGACTAAACCTCTTTCTAAAATGATTCTTACAGCCTCGAGAACAGGACCAAGCTATAAATGCAATTTCTATAGCTCCTATAGTCTCAGGAGAATGAACTAAATCATTTAAAAGGTTCCTACAGACTCAAGAGAAAGGTCTAAGCCTAAAATTCTAAAAACAGTGCTACACTGATTATTATGGCTATACTCCATACACTGATTGATCTGCTTACTTATGAAAAAGTGTTCTTTAAGTTATTTTAGAGAGCTGATAGTTTCACTCACAAAATTAGTATCTCTGAGACAGGATCCAGTTGATTCAAATAACTTGTGTCCACAAACGCGGTCTGTTGATCTTCAACACAAAAACTGTAGAATCTCCAAAACTCATTTGTTCATTTCTTGTTGCAGTTGGCGAGTTCTCTTGTCAGTCTTTCCTGGCTGGTTCGCCAAATTGTTAGATTTTTCTGTATTTGGCTGTGCAGTAGTTTGGGTGGCTTGCCAATGTACTAGAATTCTCGAATACATAAAATAAGTAAGCTTGACAAAAGTTCTTGTGGGGAGAGGAATTTATTGAAGGTAGCAGTGTTGCAATTCTTCAGCAGCGATGTTAGCATGACATCCTTCAAACAATCGTAACCGAAGGCACTGTCTGTGAGACCAGACCTTTGTACCTGGTAGTAAATGTGCTACAAACAATACAATAACACCCCATGGGAAGCCAATGATAGTGTAACCTCATGATGACCTGATAGGACCTTGATGGGACCCCTGATAGGACCTCTCCCATGGAGAGTCCATGATGTATTGACCTAATGCTGACCTAATGGGCTAATTACATGGGCCATTTGGTCCACACTTTTGCAAACAGTTTCAGATTATTGCATCTGAGGCACAGTCACAAAGTAAATGCATCTGAATTGAAATACACATAATCTTTCAAGGCAGCATCCTCACACTCAGACGAGCTAAGTACCGACTAATTTTCTTTCAGTTTATTTTCATGAATTTAAAAGTGTGCAAAGGATTGTAGGCAAAAGATACATCCAATGTGTCCTTCAAAACAGGCCAAAAAGAGGGCACGAAATGAAGGCTGCTCAAGGATCCTTTAAATTGAAAATGAATGGCCTTTAGCGAAGTTTGATGACGTAGTAGCAGAGATATGCAGCCCTCATAGGATGCAGCCTTCTGTTTGAGAGGCACCCATATATAAGGTTTGTTGAACTGAAAAGGGCTCTGAATGAGGAGTCAGTTTCCCTTGATGAGATCAATTCCAAACTTTTGGAATTGACTCTCGATTCCCAATGGCTCGGAATTGATTCTTTTTGGAATCGATTCCTAGCCCTAATACTCCACTCGTTAAGAGTTGGTCAGAATGGTTGGATGCAATCGTAAGATGAATTTCTAAGCATTAAAATGGTACATAGTTCTATATATTAAAAAAAAAAAAGTTATATAAAAGATAAAATAGACAGAAACATGCTGGCTTTTACATTTTACTTGCCAAGTGTTCAATAAAGCTCTCCAACTGATTTATTCAATTCATAGGTTTAGGTTTTATTTAGACACAAATTTATTATTTACACAGATGCAATGGATTTTGGACTCATTTCAATTGTGAGAATCTGCTGTAAATGATTAGGCTATGTGCTATTTTCCACGACTGGAGCATGTTTCGTGAAATGACAAGCATAAAAACCATGTGAAATTAATAACATGCACCTTTGGGGTTTCATGTGTTATAACTCGATGTGGCATATCTTTAGATTAAAATGACAGATCATTGTGAGTTTTGGGCTCTTTGTAATCAGGAGAATTTTCAGAAAATAATGGCATGCAATTTTCCACGATCTATGCATGTTTCATAAAGTTACGAACAAAAGCACCATGTGAAAGGTACAGTTGTTTTTTCTGCTGCGCCCCACATACGCCTGTTGGGTTTTATGTGTTATAGCTCTATGAGCAACATCTTTGGATCTAATCGACGGATTATGGTGAATTTCTGTGCTTTTTAATGGGGAGAATTTTCTGAAAATAATGGCATCATTTTCCATGACATATGCATGTTTCATGAAGTTACGAGTGAAAACACCACAAGACATTTGATTTTTTGTGCTATGCTACATGTCTCTGCAGTTTTATGTGTTATAAATTCATGAGGAATATCTTTAGATATAAATGACAAATTATAGTGAGTTTGAGTTCTTTTTAATAAGGAGAGTCTAAGTAATGATGTTTTTCCATGATCTGAGCATGTGTTATGAAGCTGAATCCCGTAAAAAGGGAAGTTTTGGATCATGCAGGATTATGAATGCTATACTGATGTTAATAAAGTTTTTGTTCTTTATTTTTTATTTATTTTTTAAATTCTCTCTTATGGTTTATGTCATTATGGTTCACTCATTACCACTATCAATGGCTATTTTTCACACTTCATCTTTGAGACTATGTCCTTAAATTTTTATATTCAAGTTAAAATCAATAAATGAAGAAGGACTAATAGTGGAATCAGCTTTTTATTACAGACATTGAAACTGAGTTATTCAACTTTCACTACATATACACAAACTTATTTTCATAGACATTCACATTGTGAAGAACTATAAAGACTTAATATTGCCATAATACTGCAAGACTTTATCATCAGTGGGTTTGAGGATCTTCTTGTCTGCCATATTCACCACCCATCCAGGTGACAATCCAAAAAAGATCTGACGAGGATCCTTTCTTTGTACCAGCATTTCAAAAAATTTGTCTGTTGTGATGTCAGGTATGGTGTAGCCATACTTTTTAGCCAGACCTAGTCGTGCAGCTTGGACTTTATCTGGGTCTGCGAGGTAGCCACGGTTACTGGCATCTGTGTAGTATGGAAGAAGGTCTTCACCAGGGAGCAGGCGCTTGGGTATGGGCTCCCCAGACATGAGGAAGGGCACTGGTTTGATGAGGACTTCTAAAACAACACACACAAATCTTATTAGTGCAACTGATATTATCTATTATGATGTAATTACTGAGACATCCACATGAGTCATTAGTTTGTGTAAAATGTGTGAAATAAACACTACTTCAAGTAGCCCTGTATCCAGTGTTGGGGAGTAGCTAGTAGCGATGCTACTAACGTAACTACATTTTTCAATAGCTTGACAGTAGCTCAGCTACTTTTAAAACAATATAGCGTTTCCTGTAGTTAACTCCTTTTTCCAGCAAAAAGCGGTGTAGCGCGACAATCACTACATTCTGTTTTGTGAACCTCCAATGGACTGAAGCAGCGCAGTATCTTCTTACAAGATCACATACTAAAATTGTGCATTACTGCCATCTATTGCTCATCTCTGCGAGCGCTGAGTTACGGAAGTTCTAAGTGGCCATGCATTATTATAATTTTTTTCTTGTTTTCTCGTGATCACAACTTAATTTTCTTGTGATCTCGACATAAGTGTTGTTTTCTTGTGATCATGACTTAATTTTCTCATGATCTCGACAAAAGAGATGTTTTCTCGTGATTTCAACATAACAAAAGTGGTTATTTTAACAATGATTGTTTGATTTTTAAAACACAATCCATCGTGAGTCTACTGTTGGTGTAGTAATGAACGCAACCTTGATGGGGACGTTCTA
Source organism: Spinibarbus caldwelli (assembly GCA_039654775.1). Lineage (NCBI taxonomy): Eukaryota > Metazoa > Chordata > Actinopteri > Cypriniformes > Cyprinidae > Spinibarbus > Spinibarbus caldwelli. The sequence continues at coordinate 33,806,510 of CM077221.1, forward strand.
AAATGCTTAACCTGGCTTAATGTGTTAATGTGAGAGTGCTTTTAAAAGACCAAACTCAGCATACACACTATTAGTAATTCATACTATGTACAGACAAGAAGATGAGCCCATAATAACAACACAATGCGTTTAATTCTGTGTTAAGCGTTTTTCTTCCATAGAATAGGCTACCGTATCAACAGCACATAACGTGGCTTAATGCGTTAAAGTCCCTGTGAAATCAAAAGTTTTTTGGGTTATCTTAAGGTTATCTATAAGAGTGTGCTCCAAAACAGTGACAAAATTCGCATTTAGATGATATAAGCATTCAAAGCTTGCAGTTCGTCACTTCTGCCAAAATGGATCAATGATTTTTTTTGACGTCACCTTTTACTTCAGCTTCTCATCAGATCTTCAGATCAATCAAATGCTCTCTAGAATCTGCGAAGTCCTGCCCCAACACTACAAATGAGACATTGAAGTTGCGGCTGAGATCGGTCACTTGTTCTTCACAGTGTTAGTATTTCCTGTATGGTGAATGGCACGTAGTGCAGAATGTAGGCGATAGGAAACGATTCAGACAGTGTAAATATGCTTTTGACTGGGGCAAATGAGGTCTGGTTTCGCGTTGCGTCACGCGAACCACGGCAGCGCGCACAGTCTGATCCGGACTTTGGCTCCGGTCGAGAGACTCGATGGCATGGAGTGAATCATATGCGCGAGTTGGCATATATTAAACACTTTTAAAACTACACAGCCTCAGTATGATTACGATCACTATTTTGTTTTAGTAAGAGTTTCATATTGAATCTAGGGGGTAATCTATTAGACTGTGGCTGTCAAATGCGGCTTTACCGAGCTCAACGGCTCTGGCCCGAGCAGATATAAACAAAACGCTATTGGCGATTTTAAAAGGGGGGAGGGGCTGCTCGATATATCCCGCCATGTCTTCCTGTTTCGGTTGATATTACGTCACCACACAGAATAATGCTGCGTGTTTCAAGGCACTTCAGGGGTCTTTAAGGCAGTATTTTTAAAAGACCAAACAGTAAACACATCCTTAAAGGCACAATATGTAAGTTTTCAGTCCTAGAGGTTGCATGTTCAAAACAATAACAAAGGCAAAGCTTGATGACGCAGTGAAGACGGGTGGAACGATGGGAGACGTCATTTTCACTATCACAACAGATGTATGGAATTCACGAATCATGTTCACGGATGAGGTAATGAATAACCTGTAGCTTCCACAGTTATTCAAACAGCGAATAAATTATATAGAGAAAGCAAGCAAAGAACATTTACATTGTCAAAGAACATTATGATTGATTTCAGTCTAGCGTGAGATTAAGCACTTTAAAAAAACTCCCCTTGTAATAAGTAAAGCTGTCTATTCACTGTTGGATGAATGAATCGCTTACCTACATTATACATACATCTGCACTTGCTTATGATGAGAGAATTCGCAAGCTGAATTCAGTCAGCCTGTCAGCGTGCATGCACACTCAACAGCGAAACTCCACTGTTTCAGTGATGACTCATCTGAACGCCTCTGACTGGCCATTGCATTCATAAGCTCAACAGACTCGGGTGTGATTGGTTATAATACGCAACACTGTAAAAACGCGGAAAAAGAATAATTATGCAACATTGAACAGATTTAAATTTAATGCTGCAGTCAGCACTTTTCATTTTAGCCATAATGGATTTAGTTTAATTGTGCAGTGGCATTTTTGTCCACGTTTGTAGATTTTACAAGCGAAAATCGAGGATAGCGCAGATTATTACATCATTGATAGGCGACCATGACAATGGAGGAACAGGGACGAGTCAATTTTTAAAACTGGAATTTCTCTGCATTTAAAAAACTTTGGGAAATTTTGGAATAACATAAGCACACAACTGTATGAAATAACACTATGCAAGTGTTTTTTGGATATTTTATTACAAAAAAAAAAAAACACTTACAAATTGTGCCTTTAATAAAGTATTCTATGTATAGAAATGTCTATAGAAAACTGTTATAATAAAAACGTGTTGCGTTTGCATCCTGGACTCATCTGCTTGTCTGTACATATTATAATTTATTAATGTGTTTACTGAGTTTGGTCTTTTAAAAACACTCTCTTAACGCATTAAGCAACGTTAAGCATTTTAGAATGCCCCCTTTGAGGCGCAAATGATCGACAGAAAACCTTGCGCTCTATCTTGTGGATATTTCAGCAAATGTTGCTTCACTTAGAAATAACGTCTACAATAAATAAAATAAATATACGCTAATCAAACATTGCTGATTTTGTCCAAAGTTTGTCCAAAGGTAACACATGACTGTGGCAACTTTAACATTTGAAAGGATACTATGGCAAAGTTATTGCTTTCCTTATTCAAACTGTTTTTTTTTTTTCATGAATATATGGTTGACCTGAAGAATGAAAGCTGTATCATATACTTGGAAAATTATGAACTATATCACCGCTTATTGACACTAGGGGAGTGACAATACACTTAGCTCACAAGATGAGACAAAATATAGATACTTGGTTCACTATAAAGAGAGAATATTTTAATATTATTTTAAAGAAATTTTCAATGACAAAATATTTGTCTTTTAATTACAAAAAGTAAAACAATGCAGTTGTATTTTAAAATATTTTAACTAATCTAGGGCAGTAAACTAATGATTATTTTGGTAATCAATTAATCTACTGATTATTTTGACAATCGAGTAATCTGATATGTTTTAGTAACACAAACCTAAGTGAAAACCAGACTTTAGTACAACCATTTATATATAAACTAACGATGAGGCAATAATAATTGCCTCAAATAAAATATCAAAACCAAGTAATTACATGGTTTTATTGAACAACACTGTTAAAATACATCATGTAATATGCCTATACATAATATGAACATAACCAACTGAAGTACATTATGTATTATAACAAATACATGCAGAGGGCGCCAACGTCCTGTTTCACTTTACAGTGTGATTAAACGACGTTTAAATCCATTAAATTTTTATATTTGGCTACATGCAAATTCAAACACTTTTATTTTGATATCACGATGTACAATAAATAGCATATTTAGAAATAGGTTGATGTATTCTCCTGTGTTGGCAAAGGTTTATAAATGATTTACGTTACAAATCTAGTGAGAATGCACACTGTTTTCCCAAATGAACATTAAGCAATTCAAATTCACAGCATATGCAGAGGAAGGGTTTAGCCCCTTTCACACATACAGTCTTTACTGGTAAATTACCAGAAAGTTCTCATTAAAAGATCATGTGTGAACAGGACCTTTTCAAAAATCCCGGTAAATTTGTTCTGGCAATCATATCGTTCTTATGGAGATGACATGATTAGGGCTGTGACGGTCGCCGTGACAACCACGTCACGTTGTCTACTGCCACCGGCAGTAGTGCACATGATGTCACAGACTCTATAACAAGCATAATACAAAGTTTGTATACAAGTGTAATAACAGTAACAATTGAAAAAGTCTATGCTAATTCACAAATGACTTCAAACGCCATACACGGCGTTTCCTTTAGATTGGCACATTTGAGCGCAGGAAAATACAGTTTATTCTGCATTCAGCAAATTTATTTCATGCTGAGCAATGGACCTTGTTGGGAAACCAAATACTACATCGCCGATCTGGAGCCATCTCCATTCATGTCAACCATCCGCGTTTGTACAAGTGTCTCCAAGTTCACGTGATCGCAAACTGGTCAGGTTGGTATTGGTGAGGCTTTCTCCAAACTGGCCAAATACAAACGAGACAGCGGTAGATGCTAACATGAAATGTGGCAACATACTCCGCGATTCACATTCCACAGAGAGCGCGTGCAGAACGGATTTAAGGCGCCCGCTTGCTTGGTGGCGGAACAGTGAACCGTGTCTAAACCGGACACGACAGGTGTCACGCCGCGTCGCAACCAGACAGGTTGAGTCTGTCTACACAGGACATTTGAACTTTGTCAGTATGTAATAAATAGGACGAGGCAGTTTATTATGTGGGATTTGTCATGTCGCATCCAGTGTAGACTGCATCACTGATTATAATGAGTTCTATAGAATTTTATCTTGTCGCGCCGCACCGCTCACGTCCGGTAGACAGGGTATATTTAGCTTTCTTATTTAAGGCTACTTTCCTATTTAACTATTATTTATTGGATATTTATTTTAGTGATTTGGAGGCTACATGTTCACTGATGGAAGTGCTAAAATAAACACGTTTGTTAATAGATGATCGAGCCTCATTTGTTATTATTATTATTTTTTTTTTTTTGCGTTTCAAAATTTTATATATATTAATATCACAACACCGCGGCACCGGCGGTAGTTGGTCCATTACCACCGCTGTGGTAAAAATCTGCCACTGTCACAGCCCTAGACATGATTACTCTGAGCCGTTTACAAAGCTCCGCTGCTTTTTAATTAGTTTTTCTATGTAAATATGCGCTAGATGGACATCTTTGACCATTGCGCCTCGCAGCTTTTTTAAGTGTCATGCTTCTCCATTCATCAGGGCTGCCACTCTGCAATTGGATACTATTATGCGCGTCTCGTGTTTATAAGAGCAGAACATTCTGATTGGCTAGTAATGTTAATTTGGTTGAGAGTGAAAGCTGTGCTCCTCTCATACCATTGGTAGGCGATCTCATGGACTCGAAAGTGATAAACAAGTTTTTGGTTTTTTTTAAATGTAGGATTTTTTTTTCCGCAGCCAAACGCTGCACGCCGGAGATCCGGCACGGTGCCGGAGAACTTTAAGCCCTGCATTTCTTATTAATATACATTTATTAACAATAAAGATTAAAAATAAAAAAGATGCACATTATGAAATACGTCGCTGTAAATGAGAAACTGTGATGAGTCGTGCAGCAGTAATAACGTAACGATAACAGATACAATTTCAAGCAAAATGATCATATTTATTCAAGCATTTAACATTTCTAAGTTAATTAAATGTCAGTAATGAACTACACAAATTATAGCGATCACGTAGAAGGTCCTCTTTCCTAAACGCATACAGTATATAGTGGATATACAGTAGCTATACAACTCCCGATCAGTAGTTCTATACTGCCACCTGCTGGCACAGTTATGTAACTTAGAGAACAACTTTTATGTCAAGATCACAAGGAAATTAAATCGTGATCCCGAGAAAACAACTCGTTATGTCGAGATCATGAGAAAACAAGAAGATAAAATAACAATGAATGGCCACATAGAACGTCCGTACTGAGTAGCTTATAACATGCATCTGAAAAAGCAACGCGCAAAACTCCTTCCCAAACTTAATTAGAAGCATTTATAAACCTGATGTCCAACAAAAGAGAACATTTCATAACATGATTTTACTCCACAACATCAGTCAAGAGTTTGAAATAACTTCATTTTCTGATCCGATGTGGCTTCTTTTCACAGAATGAGGCAGAAAATATATAGGCTACAGTAATAAAGGCTATGTCGATTAGCAACAGATTATAAATTTACTTTATTTAATGAAAATACCCAAGATGGCTTGAAGAACACAGATAAACCATATATTGTTGCAATCGTGGATTTATTTTTTATGATTAATCAGTTTAAGCGCTTCTACTGTCTTTTTATTCAGCGATAGCTGGATGTCTTTGCCCATATTAGGGACTTCCTGGAACGTCATGAGTTTTATTTCTGTGGACGCATATGTGGAGTTTCTGCGCGAGGGCGCCCTCCGGCTGCCAGTATGAATGAAACACACGTTACATGTGTTATGGCTCAGTAATGCACAATCAGTCGTATTTTGGGCATAAATACAAAAAAAATACTTCTCTCTATAAAGAAATGGCCTGTAGAGAAGTGTACAGGAGTTGTTGTCTTTTCCCCCACAGTGGATGCATAAAAGGCTCATAGCCTATATCATATTAAAGACATGGACTCTGTTTTTGATAAAAAAAAAATATATATATTATATATACAGGTGCATCTCAATAAATTAGAATGTCGTGGAAAAGTTAATTTATTTCAGTAATTCAACTCAAATTGTCAAACTCGTGTATTAAATAAATTCAATGCACACAGACTGAAGTAGTTTAAGTCTTTGCTTCTTTTAATTGTGATGATTTTGGCTCACATTTAACAAAACCCCACCAATTCCATCTCAACAAATTGGAATGCTTCATAAGACCAAAAAAAAACAAAAAAACATTTTTTAGTAAATTGTTGGCCTTCTGGAAAGTATGTTCATTTACTGTATATGTACTCAATACTTGGTAGGGGCTCCTTTTGCTTTAATTACTGCCTCAATTCGGCGTGGCATGGAGGTGATCAGTTTGTGGCACTGCTGAGGTGGTATGGAAGCCCAGGTTTCTTTGACAGTGGCCTTCAGCTCATCTGCATTTTTTGGTCTATTGTTTCTCATTTTCCTCCTGACAATACTCCATAGATCCTCTATGAGGTTCAGGTCTGGTGAGTTTGCTGGCCAGTCAAGCACACCAACACCATGGTCATTTAACCAACTTTTGGTGCTTTTGGCAGTGTGGGCAGGTGCCAAATCCTGCTGGAAAATGAAATCAGCATCTTTAAAAAGTCAGCATCTTTAAAAATCTGGTCAGTAGAAGGAAGCATGAAGTGCTCCAAAAGTTCTTGGTAAACGGGTGCAGTGACTTTGGTTTTCAAAAAACACAATGGACCAACACCAGCAGATGACATTGCACCCCAAATCATCACAGACTGTGGAAACTTAACACTGGACTTCAAGCAACTTGGGCTATGAGCTTCTCCACCCTTCCTCCAGACCTTGGTTTCTGGATGAAATACAAAACTTGCTCTCATTTGAAAAGAGGATTTGGACCACTGGGCAACAGTCCAGTTCTTCTTCTCCTTAGCCCAGGTAAGATGCCTCTGACGTTGTTTGTGGTTCAGGAGTGGCTTGACAAGAGGAATACGACAACTGTAGCAAAATTCCTTGACACGTCTGTGTGTGGTGGCTCTTGATGCCTTGACCCCAGCCTCAGTCCATTCCTTGTGAAGTTCACCCAAATTCTTGAATCGATTTTGCTTGAGAATCCTCATAAGGCTGCGGTTCTCTCGGTTGGTTGTGCATCTTTTTCTTCCACACTTTTTCCTTCCACTCAACTTTCTGTTAACATGCTTGGATACAGCACTCTGTGAACAGCCATCTTCTTTGGCAATGAATGTTTGTGGCTTACCCTCCTTGTGAAGGGTGTCAATGATTGTCTTCTGGACAACTGTCAGATCAGCAGTCTTCCCCATGATTGTGTAACCTAGTGAACCAAACCGAGAGACCATTTTGAAGGCTCAGGAAACCTTTGCAGGTGTTTTGAGTTGATTAGCTGATTGGCATGTCACCATATTCTAATTTGTTGAGATAGTGAATTGGTGGGTTTTTGTTTAATGTGAGCCAAAATCATCACAATTAAAAGAACCAAAGACTTAAACTACTTCAGTCTGTGTGCACTGAATTTATTTAATACACGAGTTTCACAATTTGAGTTGAATTACTGAAATAAATTAACTTTTCCACGACATTCTAATTTATTGAGATGCACCTGTACATTTGATGTTTCTTTAACTTTGGTTTACATAGCCCATCAGGAAGAACCCTCAACAAAGTGTCATGTAGAAGTAGTAATAATTCATACAGTTTACCAAGTCAGCAAATTCATATGATATTGTACAAGCGTACTCATACAAAATTCTACAACTTTTACTCCTACTGCTGTCATTGGCCATTGCCTCAACTTTCCTGCAGATTGTGCTCATAGTAAGTAGTCAAAGTGTTTGTATCATAAAGTTTATTTTAAGTCCATTGGAATCTTTATTAATCTTTACAAATTGGTGCGGTCTCTTCCCGTTCTAACAGTACATGATATTTGTCCACACCTCACAGTCTGCCTTTCTTTCCATGTTAATTTTTATTGAACACATCTGTCTAAGAAGCAAGAGTCTAGAAATGCTAGTTTAACTTGTCACGTGACAAGAATTGCTGTCAAAGACTTTTATCATAACAGTATCATATTATGTTAGAGGCTGCCTGTGTGTTAGTAACCCTTAAAAAAAAAAAAAAAAGTAAAAAAAAAAAAAAAGTTTTCTGATTTTTCTAATTTTTATTATTTATATATATATATATATATATATATATATATATATATATATATATATATAGATATATATATAATTTATTTTAAAATAGCATTTTAAATCACAAAATTCAATTTTAACTAGAAAAATTGCAATTAGACCATTTTCCACAAAAATCACACCTGTTAGTGCTTTCCTTGTGAGCGGTTGTTAACAATTCAATATAATTTCTTGCCATAATGCAACCATCTTCACGCAGTATTTTTGAGAAAATTCTTCTGTCAAAGTTTTTCCTGCATTGAAAAATTTTTGGCGGCCACCAAAACAAATTTTTGTCCCGCCAAAGCCATATTTGATCGGTAAATGACTGCTGCGCTTGTGATAGCGCGCATGTTAACTGAAGGAGAGAAAGAGCAGAGAGCCCTTCCCCGCGCACCCTCTCTGGGCGGCCTGTTTACACCTGGTCACTCCATGCTTTTTCTCTGGTCGGACAGCTATCTGATCGTGAAAAGACCAGTCTTCCGAATTCTAAATGCTTTACATTTACATTTAGTCATTTAGCAGACGCTTTTATCCAAAGCGACTTACAAATGAGGACAATAGAAGCAATCAAAACCAACAAAAGAGCAACAACATGCAAGCGCTATGACAAGTCTCGGTTAGCCTAACGCAGTATACGTAGCAAGGTTTTTTTTTATTTTTATTTTTTTTTAAGAAAACAAGTAGATAGAATATAAAAAAAAGGTAGTGTTAGTTTTTCAAGAAAAGCTAGCAGTTAGAGAATAATTATGCAATTGATAGTGGGTCAAGTTTGTGTGTGTTTTTTTCTGATAGATATTCTAATAGAATTAGAAAAGAGAATGCTAGAGTTAGAGGGTCAAATAAAGATGGAAGAGATGGGTTTTAAGCCGTTTCTTGAAGATGGCTAAGGATTCAGCTGCTCGAATTGAGTTGGGCAGGTCATTCCACGAGATGGGAACAGTTAATGAAAAAGTCAGTGAAAGTGATTTTGTGCCTCTTTGGGATGGCACAATAATGCGGCGTTCACTTGCAGAATGCAAGTTTCTCGAGGGCACATAGGTCTGAAGTACTGAATTTAGGTAAAGGGGTGCAGAGCCAAAGGTGGTTTTGTAGGCAAACATTAATGCCTTGAATTTTATGCAAGCAGCTATTGGTAGCCAGTGCAAATTGATGAACAGAGGTGTCACATGCATTCTTTTTGGCTCATTAAAGATTAATCTTGCAGCAGCATTTTGGATTAATTGTAGAGGTTTGATGGAATTGGCTGGAAGACCTGCCAAGAGAGCATTGCAATAGTCAAGTCTGGACAGAACAAGAGCTTGAACAAGGAGTTGTGTTGCATGTTCCGAAAGAAAGGGCCTGATCTTCCTAATATTGTATAAAGCAAATCTGCACGACCGGGCAGTTGTAGAAATGTGGTCTGAGAAATTCAGCTTATCATCAATCACAACTCCAAGGTTTCTGGCTGTTTTTTGAAGGAGTAGTCCGCTTTAGAGACGGATTTAAATCCAATCGCTCAAACCACTTACAGTGGGGCAAAAAAGTATTTAGTCAGCCACCAATTGTGCAAGTTCTCCCACTTAAAAAGATGAGAGAGGCCTGTAATTTTCATCATAGGTATACCTCAACTATGAGAGACAAAATGAGAAAAAAAAAAATCCAGAAAATCACATTGTAGGATTTTTAGAGAATTTATTTGCAAATTATGGTGGAAAATAAGTATTTAGTCAATAACAAAATTTCATCTCAATACTTTGTTATATACCCTTTGTTGGCAATGACAGAGGTCAAACGTTTTCTGTAAGTCTTCACAAGGTTTTCATACACTGTTGCTGGTATTTTGGCCTCTAGAGCAGTAATGTTTTGGGGCTGTCGCTGGGCAACACGGACTTTCAACTCCCTCCAAAGATTTTTGATGGGGTTGAGATCTGGAGACTGGCTAGGCCACTCCAGGACCTTGAAATGCTTCTTACGAAGCCACTCCTTCGTTGCCCGGGCGGTGTGTTTGGGATCATTGTCATGCTGAAAGACCCAGCCATGTTTCTTCTTCAATGCCCTCGCTGATGGAAGGAGGTTTTCACTCAAAATCTCACGATACATGGCCCCATTCATTCTTTCGTTTACACGGATCAGTCGTCCTGGTCCCTTTGCAGAAAAACAGCCCCAAAGCATGATGTTTCCACCCCCATGCTTCACAGTAGGTATGGTGTTCTTTGGATGCAACTCAGCATTCTTTCTCCTCCAAACACGACAAGTTGATTTTTTACCAAAAAGTTCTATTTTGGTTTCATCATTCTCCCAATCCTCTTCTGGATCATCCAAATGCTCTCTAGCAAACTTCAGTCGGGCCCGGACATGTACTGGCTTAAGCAGGGGGACACGTCTGGCACTGCAGGATTTGAGTCCCTGGCGGCGCAGTGTGTTACTGATGGTAGCCTTTGTTACTTTGGTCCCAGCTCTCTGCAGGTCATTCACTAGGTCCCCCCGTGTAGTTCTGGGATTTTTGCTCACAGTTCTTGTGATCATTTTGACCCCACGGGGTGAGATCTTGCGTGGAGCCCCAGATCGAGGGAGATTATCAGTGGTCTTGTATGTCTTCCATTTTCTAATAATTGCTCCCACAGTTGATTTCTTCAGACCAAGCTGCTTACCTATTGCAGATTCAGTCTTCCCAGCCTGGTGCAGGTCTACAATTTTGTTTCTGGTGTCCTTTGACAGCTCTTTGGTCTTGGCCATGGTGGAGTTTGGAGTTGGACTGTTTGAGGTTGTGGACAGGTGTCTTTTATACTGATAACAAGTTCAAACAGATGCCATTAATACAGGTAACGAGTGGAGGACAGAGGAGCCTCTTAAAAAAGAAGTTACAGGTCTGTGAGAGCCAGAAATCTTGCTTGTTTGTAGGTGACCAAATACTTATTTTACAGAGGAATTTACCAATAAATTCTTTAAAAATCCTTCAATGTGATTTTCTGGATTTTTTTTTCTCATTTTGTCTCTCATAGTTGAGGTATACCTATGATGAAAATTACAGGCCTCTCTCATCTTTTTAAGTGGGAGAACTTGCACAATTGGTGGCTGACTAAATACTTTTTTGCCCCACTGTATGTCTGGGATGCATTCCAGACAAAACTGGACAAGTGTAAATGCATCTGGTTGTTGAAACCATATGTACATTTTACTCCTCCAAAAATGTTGCAAAACAAACGTGTGAGAGCGTGTTATAGGCTATATGACATGTAATAGTCAGACATGGCAGCGCCGCGGATATAGCCAGCAAGCAGACGCGCAAACTGCCGCGAATGAAACTGAAAGTAAAGTAACTTATCTTTCCAGTGCTGATGCCGCTCTCTCTCCTGTTGTGATCTTTGATCTTGTAATTGGCTGATAATGAATAAAATGCAACGCATATTTGTTGACTTCTTTAACGTGATAGTGCGGTAGGACTAATTCAAGATCGGGTTTATATCCATTTTTTATGTGTCCAAGATGGATATTCGATCCAACAAAACACATAAAGTGACCAGGTGTAAACTGGCCCTAACTGTCTGAGAAGACTGAATCCATGTTTCATGCAGCGCAATCGGAGATTTATTTATTTAATTTTTTTTTTTTTTTTTACTGAATTACCGGTGATGTGAATTGTGCTTAAAAAAAAAACAACAAAAAAACTGACAAGCGTTTCGCACATGCAACTAACATAAAACACACTTTCAATAAAAGAAAAATATTAAACCTTAATAATAATAATAAAAGATTTAGCCTTAATAATCCACAGTAATTTCAGGTTATTTATATGACAATGTGTTACCCATTACCCATAAAATCATTTAGTTTAGACTGAGTGAGGTGAAACCAGCCACAAAGCAATTTGTTAGCCAGCTGCTAATTTTATTCAGATGTATGCTAGAAAACTAGACTACTAGTTAAACATTTTAACGCTACTTTTAAATGCTTTTCAATATTGATATGATTATAATTGTGAGGTTTAGCAAAAAAGGACCCTATCTCACAAAAATATGAAAGCCAGTTTTATTATATTCCCTGACAGTGGCTGTTTTTTTTTCTTTCATGAATAAATATAATTAAAAATCACAAACTGTTTCTTTGCATTTATTTTAGTTATGGTCAGTATTGGGTTCGCAGATCACGTGGGTAGGGACTTTTTACTGTGTGTGGATGACCGTTAGCCACCACCGAAGACCTTTTTTGACCCAGGAAAAACCCTGTCTGTGTGCTTAATTTAAGTTACTTAAATAAAAATAACATTTTGTTATTGCAATGCTAAATTTGCACTTTGACTTTTGACACAGTTTGAATTATGACATTTGAATATTGTGTGTAATAAAACAAAATGATGTTTTGGCATCATAATTGAATAGTATTGTTGTTTCAAATATCAAATATTTTACTTAAAACAATCCCCATAAATGCTTATTCAGTTATTTATAATATACGTTGTTGTGGAAAACAGCAGTTTCAATGTAGCTAGCTACTTTTTGGTAGTAACTTGTAGTGTAGCTAGCTACTTTTTCAGAAGGGTAGCTTGACTGTATCTTAACTACTTTAACTTACAAGTAGCTTGTAGTTTAAAAAGCTACAGTTTCAGAGTAGCTTCCCCAACAGTGCCTGCATCTTTATGGTAGGTTGGCTATTGTACTGAAGTCATGCTCCATGATTTTATGTGCACATATTTATGTTAATATGCCTAGGTAACAGAGTGTAAGTATACTTACGGAGGCTACGAGGATCATAGTAGCTGGTTGTGATCAAACCCCCATTTCGCTCAACTGCAGCGATGGCTTTCTCTGAGGCAACCTGGACCTCCAGGTTTACTTTTGCACAAAATATATCAGCACCCTGTAACAGAGGCATACACACTGCATTCAATGAAAATGACTTTTATGAATAAATTGTGTTTTGTTACTGCACACTTTGAGCAGTCAGATTTCCTACAGATATACACAAGTTTATAAGGCTAAGACACCTTTAAAATATATTTTACATAAATAAAGAAATGCTTCAAAAAATGTATGTACTCCACCACTGCAAACATGACAGGCTTCAACAACAACAACAAAACATTCGTGCCATTTAATACACACCTCATCAATGAGCTGAACGCCATAGTCACGTTTCAGAGGCTGGATTGCAACCCCTCTGCAATTGACAAGTTGGGTTAGATCGATGGGTTGCATGGGATCAACACGACCCAAATCTATTAGATACTGGAGTTTGCGTAGGGATAGTGGGGGATACTGCGGCCGACGACTGGATGAATAAAACACATACACTTCAGGGTTGCATCATTATGAGATATGAAGGTGAAAGATGTATATGTAACAGTTTATATCTTGACAAATATGAACCATAATACCTGTGATTGGCATTGTAGCCATATTTTGGGATGATCAGATAGAATGGAGTCTGTCCACCCTCAAAGCCCAATCGGGGACGATTACCACGTTGCCGTTCACCCTTATGTCCCCGTCCACTTTTATTGCCTCCATGCATTCCACGACCTCTGTGCTTTTCCTGTAAAGTGATAACATATAGTATATTTATGAAATCACAGGATAATTACAACTGTAATAAATGATTATTACAAGTGTAACAGGCTCTGTAGTTTGCTCATTAGCTAAAGTTAAATTTACTAATTAGCTAATTTTGTGCATTAATGTTGGATTATTTTTTATATAAATACATAACTTTTGCAATAAATGCCACCAGAAATTTATAAAGCATCAATAATATTTGTTAATCCTTTATGATTTTGAATGTAAACAACACTGCACGTTTTTGAAGGAGCTAAACTTAAAAAAAATTTTTTTTGGAACCTCATCTTACATTAGCTCACACATTTACCTAGACTTGATTGTTTTTCTCGTTATTTGAAAGTCTCTAGAAAGTTGTGCAAATCTCTGAAATTAATGCATCCATGCCATTCTCCAAACCTAGACATTAAAGAGAGAAATTCTTTTCTTTTCCTTTTTTTTTTTTTTTTTGCACTTCACAAGTGTATTATTAAATAAACTTTATACACATGGAAAGAATCAGCCACTATGCTATACCTGGGAATACAGCTCGATCTGATAGAATACGGGAACCTCTTTTTTTTTCAGTTATGAAGGATTAATTGTCCTCAATACATTTACTACCTACAACATCTACTTTAATTTTAAAACTACAACGGTGATTTTAGAAAATTATAGGAACATGTCGGAACTATATACCTGCATTTTGGTCATCTAACTATGATGCTCCTCGGCTAACACGCTAAACCACTAATCATCTACATTGTAACTTCTCGCAAAAGAATAAACTTACATCTTTTTTTGCACCCGGGTTTGGTCGAAGGTTTGCGAGTGTAATACGAGGTAGATTCTTTACTATGTCGATGGTTTTCCCCGCTGTTGTCTTGGTCAAAGACATTACAGTCCCACAGAAATGCTACTCAAGGGCAGATGACATAGGGATACCCACGTGGTACGCTAAACCGGAACCACAAGCAGGGAACAAAAAAATATTAAAAGTAAACAATTGACCTTTTTCACATTTCCGGGTTTCTCAGCAGCGGAAGTCGTCATAGTTGGGTTAACTTGAAGAGCAGTGAATGGGAGAGTACAACAAATATATATATATATATATATATATATATATATATATATATATATATATATATATATATATATATATATATATATATTTCGCATTCCCATTTGCTCAAATAGCAAAAGAAAAACTCTACGATAGTGTTTTCATGACTTTCAATAAAAGGAAAAAAAATTGAGAGAGACTGATAACGGCAGTCAGAAGAGAGAATGATGTCAAATTTACCGGTCCTCCCATAGACGCTGCATTAGAAACCATAGACATATAAAATACCTAGACGCCTCATTGGCCGCTTTGAGCCGTTGCTGCGATACGTCAACGCGTCCGCCATGTTTGCGCGGGCAAGACTGCCTTAAAAAACAAATGGAGGTAAACGGGGGAGCTGCGGGTTTTCTGGATAAAAACACGATAACGTTTACGTTTATCAACCGATTTCAGTGGTTTGTGGTCTACATGGACTTAAAATAACTCTGCCTCCAGTTATTTAGTTAGGCTTGGAAAATTATTAATTTTCGTAAGAAATTGTGAAAGCTCACACTCACACTCCTGTTGATTTGGTTGATTTTTTTCTGTTAACAATTCTAATATTAATGTAGTATAACTGTGACATATACATGTAATGTAATTTTAATGTATATTAAATGAAATTAAGCTGTTTCATTGCTTTCTCTGTCTTCAACCCCAGCATTTTAGCTTTTCTCGTGCTTCAGGTCAGAACACAGCTCATTCACTTTGAAATACAAGAAAAAAATCTAAATAATACATCTTTAAGCACTAATCATTTACCGTCATTGAGAAAATTGAATAAAACCAGCGAATACGAATCAAAAAGTGACCCACTGGTAGTCTGCTTTTTATTTTCATAGCACTCTATACAGATAAACACCACAAACAATAACACATGTAACTGATAATCCTTTATGGATCCAGTAAAACTTACAGTTACAGTGGTAAATTATTATGCACTGTTACAGTGCACAGTAAAAATATAGTAAAACTGATATGTAATATTAAAACGTATATGTAGTACAAGTTGTAGTAAAGTGAATAATATAAAAAGCGAGTACAACAGTACAATAATGTAAGTGATATAATAGATTTATAATAGCACAAATTATAAGTGTAATACCATAATAAATAAATAACAGATTAATAATAACAAGTGAAATATGTAATATCAAGGGTGGAATAATACAGAACAGACAATAATGAGGAATAAATTAATAGTAAATTATAAAGTAAATTAAATAATCGTGAAAAGGACAGTTTTATAATAGTATTTGTGTAATAATTATTAAAGAAAGTAAGACACAACTAATGACAAACAAAAATTGTGGTCGTGAATTTATATATATATATATATATATATATATATATATATATATATATGTAAATATAAAATCCTCTGAATCAATCTCAGCTCAAGGTACACATTTTATTTCAGTTTTCAGTTCTAGCTTTCCCTGGGAATAGAGTGGTTTAGTTGTGATGTCAAAACCTGACTAATAAAGACTAATTCTCCACTCCATATTTTATAATGGGGTTTTTCAATTAATGAGTAAAGTAATGTAAACAACTTGATGATGCTTGACATTTTGCTCTACAATGCAAATTATACACACCCGTGCAGAAAACACAAATTTTGAAACAGTTGTTTATTTTTCAATATATGTTACTACATAGGAATGTTTGGGGTGTGAGTGTGTGCAGTTTACATTGTACAATAAAATGTCAAAGTATAGTTATGTTTAACACAGACCACAAAAAAAAAAAAAAAAAAAACTCTATTAATCAAAAGTAATAATCATTATTACAACATCAAGCGCAATAATCAACAATGATTTTGTCATGATATTGCAGCTTCACTCACTAAGGAGTTCCTGTGTTTCTCATTTCTAGGCTATTTACATTATGCAGTTTTTCTGTAAATACACATACACTACATGATCAGCATTAATCAGCCTATGTAAATCATTTTAAATGCAGTCTTGTGATTGACTGAAGAAACTGGTTATTTGTAAATATTTGACAAAAAAGACAGAAACATTTAATAAGGTAATTAAATTAAATGATATTGTTATAAAAAATTACCCTTACAAAGGTTAAAAATTGCTCCTGGAGGTCGGTTCCTGGCAGAGAGAGAGAAAGAGAGCGAGAGAGTGGTTTGAATATGATCAGGGTCATTCTGGCCATTCATTCAGGGCTATTTTGGGTTTTAACTAGTACAAATACAACATTAGGCTGTGGACGTTTAGTCTCTTGGAAATACAGAGAACAGGCTTTCTTCAGATTTCTTTGAGGCTTGTGTTGTCCTGTTCGCAATTGGCTAAAAAGGAAAAAAAATATATAATCAGTCCACAGTTTTATGATAAGCTATGAAATCCTTATAATCAAGTGATGATAAACTTACTCTTTGTAAATAAGTAACGTTAGTGAAATTAAAGAGAGATGCTTTTAGCTCCATCTCTAATCCTGACAGTCTGACATTGTCTTGTCAAAGTGCTGACTGTACATATTGTGCTCATAACACAATTTACTTTATGATATAAACTACAATATAAGTTAAAACTTAATAAGAATTCATTTAAAATTTGATTTCTTATAAAGTCTCAGCTTTCACAGCTTACTAGCGATATCGCTAATGTTAGCTATTAATAGTCTGATACTTGTGGCTAATTAAACTGTCAACATAATGCTAAAAATGACCAAAAAACATCCAGAAACAACTGTTCATTCTTACCTGTGAAAGATAATACCCCGAGAGCTGTTTTTATTACTGTGGGACGGTCTGTAGATCCCCAAACTGCCGATGAGTCAGGTATGTTTTCTTCTGTCCCGATATGAGAGTTACGAAGAGTTGCCCGCACCAATATGGCGGCGACGTTGACGTGCGGTCGAGCGGCCAATGAGGCGTCTAGGTATTTATGTCTATGTTAGAAACACCCTCGTATTAGCGTAAACTATTTATTTATTTATTTATTTATTTATTTTTTTAATTTGATGCAAAGGTAATATAATACAAAGAATAGTGTTATAAATGTACATACATTTAAAAAAAAAAAATACAAATATGAAAAACTTTTGAAGATTTACGATGCTGATGACTGTTAAACGCGTCATCACAGTCTTGTGAAAAGGGTCCATTATGGACATTGCATATTTAGGTACAGTGAAACGTAATCATCAAACATGTTTATATGAAATTACAA
This sequence comes from Spinibarbus caldwelli, assembly GCA_039654775.1. Taxonomy (NCBI): domain Eukaryota; kingdom Metazoa; phylum Chordata; class Actinopteri; order Cypriniformes; family Cyprinidae; genus Spinibarbus; species Spinibarbus caldwelli. Next base: position 33,824,424 of record CM077221.1, read on the forward strand.
ATAAATAGTAAACAGACATAGAATTCTAATATATAATTATCGACCATTATTATTGGTGAAGTATCCTCAATAGTCATAATTGAAAAATAAAAAATAAAAATAAAAATGAAAAAATAAAGACATAATGGCGGATGTCAGATTAGGTTTTCCCTATAAAACATACAAGAAAAGTAACATTGTTGATGTTTCAGTAATGCAAATATTATTTTTGACACAGACTGTTATCTAAACTATAACAACGGAATCATCCCATGTACAGTATATAAAGTTATGATTTCAATAGGGTTGCATTTATTTAACTATCAACTGACTGCATTTACCCGCAGATTAGGGATAGAAGTAGAAGAATGTCAAGAAGAACATTTTTAGATGGAAGTTTAAAGCAGCAGACAGGATACGTTTAAATAATTGTGTGAAGTTAAAATGACAAGTATGGAATTTAACTTTGAGGATATAAAAGTCATAAAAAAATGATTCTTTGTAGCTCAGCATGAGAGATAATAGGGAAAAAAAAAGCAAATGAAAATAGAGAAATATACCAGAAAGAGAGCATTTTAAGAAAATTAGAGAGAGAAAAAAAATCATATTCTTTTGATGAATGTGGAAATGTGGAATATAGTTAAGAAGATGGGAGGGATACAAACATAAATTATACCAGTTTTAATAAAAGAGGGTAGATGTCTAATAAAGAAAACGTAGAGGAGCTAGCAGAAGCTTTTGTATTGAGTCATAATAATAATAACAACATATCGGAACGTATGCGAGTATGAGGAGAGAAAAAGGTGCGTGTATGTGTGTGTGTGTGTGTGTGTAACTGAAGCAGGTGTTACAAGGGTTAAATCATACAGTACAAAGAAAGAACATTATTTTTTATAAATATTATTTTAGAGATATCATATCAGGGTGGCTTTACAAACGGTGTAATACAGTGGATTCAATTATATATCTAGAATCTTAGCAAAAACAAAACAAAAACACACACATCACTGTCAAAATGCTCAAGTTGAGTGCTTGACAAAGGAGATAATTATTATTTTTTTTTTAAAAAGTCGGCATACCAAAGGAAAAAAATAAATAAATAAATAATACCGGACTGGAGCTTTGGTGTGCCGACTTTTGTTTTGTTCTGAAATTAGAAAGGCAATAGCGAATAAGGAAGTGTTAGCAGGAGTTTTTTTATTTTATTTATTTTATTTTTTGATGTGAAAAAGGTTTATGACATGCTGTGGAAGGAGAGACTTTAATAAAATTACATAAAATGGGAATTAGAAGAAAATTTTATAAATGGATGATTATAATTGGATAAGGCCATCCAAGTAGGGGTCGGAACAGGTCATTCCTAGATCTACACAACAGACTGGGACTCCACAGGATAGTGTTAGTAGTCAAGTTTTATTCAATATTATGATAAATGACTTTTTTTTTTTTTTTTTTAATGATCAGACAAGGAATTTGTAAATCTTTATATGCAGATTATGCCCGTTGGAAAAGGGAAGAACTTTAGAAAATTCCCAGTCTCAGCTAGGTGGAAATGGCAGAGCTGCATTTTGAAATCTGGAAACTGAAATTAAAGATGGCATCCTGGCGATCTACACCCGGGTGTGTCTCACTCGTCCTGAAAAGTGAAGCTGCCCAGTGGGCAATTGATGTCAATAAGAAGTTAATTTGACATCAAACTTTGACGTAAAAAAACAGGTCAAAAACGCAAATCAAATTGACGTCAAAAACTTGATGTCAGTTTGACATCCACACATTGATGTCCTATTCTAGACCACCAAAATAACAACACAACAGTAATAAATGTAAGAAAAGTTTTATTCATCAAGCAACAATTCAAAAATACAAATTATAAACTGGATTTTGTATCCCCTGAAAGGACTACAGTACTTGTAAATCAGAGGTTAAAAGTACTACGGATGATAATGAATTACAGTTCAACACTGTAAAAAAAAAACCCGGAAATATTCCAGCATTAATTCTCACATATTTGTGCACAATTTTTACAAAATGAGTATTAAATATTGTATCACAATGTGTCAATATAGTAGGATGCACATTGAGTAATTCCCAAAAACAGTATACATATTTTTACTGTAACATTCATACCACCAGAGCTGGGTAGATTACTTACAAATTGTAATCCATTACTGATTCCAAATTACATGACAAAAATTGTAGTCAGTAACGTAATCCATTACATTACACATTTCAGGTAATATAATCAGATTACTTTTAGATTACTTTTGACCTAACTTGTTTATCACATTGATTTAAACAGGATAATCATGTACCATAATGATGTAAAAATACAAAGAGTGAGAAAATATATTTCTTTCATTGTAATTAACAACATCAAGTGCATTAAACATTATATTACATCAAGGTTTCCCAAACTGGGGTTTCATAAAGGAACTGCAGGGGATTTGTGAGTTAAATGAAATGCAAACATGTAATTAAATCATAAAAATGTAAAATTAAAATAAATCATTTTAAAATAATCAAACTAATTCACTTACTACAAAAGAAGAAATATTTTGTGTTTACCTGCACGCCATATGACCATTAACCAATGTCAGAGAACCGTGAACATGCAAATGTGATAATTATTAAAATATTTATTTGAAACTCTCAGGGGTACTTAAAGGGGTCATTGATTATGATTTCACTTTTTTAACTTTAGTTAGTGTGTAATGTTGCTGTTTTAGCATAAACAACATCTGCAAAGTTACCAAAGTTCAATGCAAAGGAAGATATTGTCTTTTACAGAACTGCTGACTGACCACCCCTTTAAAGTAAATATATTAGGTGAAAAAGGTTCAGATGACAAAAAGTTTGAGAATGTCTGCAAATAAGAAATAATGAGAATTTGTGCATTTTAATGAGTTTGAAAGATAAAAGCCTTTCAATAATACATAATAATACATGGATACATAACCTAATGTGTGATAATTCAAATAAAAATTAATGTGTTCATCAGCAGTTGATGCCATGTTGAAACCTGAAATTATTTTTGTAAATCCATTGGTCGAATGCTGTGTCGCCACCTATCCACAAAACCGGACTTTCTGAGTATATATAAGTGGTAGGCTATTTCAGAAAGGAAAATTTAAAAGATAAAAAAGAGGAATTAAAGAGAATCAATAAATGATGAATAATTTATTGCTATTGTGTGAAAAATATATAATCATGTAATCAATAAAAAAAAGTAACTGTAGTCTGATTACGAGTATTTTAAAATGTAACTTACTCTAATTACTAGTACTTAATTTTTGGAATCTGATTACGTAATCCAGATTACATGTAATCAGTTACTACCCAGCTCTGCATACCACTCACATTTTCTCACATAAATTAGGCAATTTCACTTTTTCCAAAATCAGTACTACACGTTTCATTTTAAATGTATAATTCAAGCATTCTTGAGAATCACAACTTATCAACAACATAGCATGTGTCAAGGGCCTGAAAGTCCAACTGGTTTAATTATACTCTATTCGGTTCAACACATGGAAATGTAAAGCATAAGACACTGAATTCAAAAGCTCACCACACAGTCATCATATGGCTTTGACAATCAAGGTATCTGGTCACATCACTGAAGGCATTCACATGAGGATGTATCTTAAATGGCAACAAATTCCTATTGAAGCCAAAAAAACAAAAACAAAAAACAATTCTCCTGATATGACCTTACTTTGTTGGTGACCACATTGATATACGACAAAGATATTCTGCCAAAACCCATTCACACCAGGAAAAATATCTATAACCATAAAATTTTAATTGCCACAACTATGACTGATTTCTCTATTACTGAACAATAAAAACAATAAAGAGGTCAAACATTTAAAGCAGCATATTATTTAACTGTAGCAACCACTTAGAATAAACAGAATGTTATCATCCCTTTTTGTGGATGCTAAAATTGGCATTAGTTATTGTTCTTGGAGTGAAAGAGTGGGGCTTCAGGACAGGTTAGAGAAGCTCTGTGCTAATGTATAGGAATACACTTACCCCTAACATAGATCTGGGACAGGATCCTGGAGTTTCTTGAGACAGCATAATTCTCCTTGCTCATCGGGAACCAGAGGTGCAGCTCTGCTTTGAATTTGTGTTTGAGGAACTGGTTCCATGACTGCAAACATAGAGGGTAAAAACAGATCAGATCAAAAGGAAAACGTCCAATTCTAAAAACATATATAAACAGAAATGACTTCTGATCATTAGAACTTCTGAGATAGCTTACAATTGTAAGGTCTTTTCACATAAAATGTAAGTCTGTAAAGTAACTTACTGTTAAGAATGTTTTAGCTCTTTATCTTTCGATGCCGTCCGAATATTCTCAGTCCTTGCATTCATGAAGACATGGGCCCATGGAAAGAATTATGAACAAGACGCCAATTGTCTTTTCACAAACTTCTTCCCAGTTCATTGTTACATCCATACATTATATAGTCTCATTGCTAGGGGTGGTGCAGTGGTACATCCAATGAGAATTATACACCACATCTGTGTGGTACTCAGGCCAAGACATACGTCATATAAAATGGAGATATCATACAGAAGGTATGAACATATAAGGAATAATCTTGGACAGAGAGAACCACATCTTGATGCCAAATGTCAATAGTACAGCCTAAACTCAGTAACCTCCGAGCTAGGAGGCCCTCTTCCTCAGTTGAACATTTGAACCTGGATGTATGTATGGATAAGAGAGATATCTCTAACATAAGAGAGAGAGAGAGAGAGAGAGAGAGAGGAGGGAGTGAGAGGAGGGAGTGAGAGGAGGGAGTGAGACACAGAGAGAATGGGGAAAAACACGTATGGGAGGAGGGAGCGATCAGAAGAAAAGGAATGAGAAGGGAGGAGGGATTGCATAGAGGCAAACTCACAGAAACATCTGGCAGAGAGCATGATATATTTTAACAGTTCCCCCATTTGTTTATATAATAAACACCATAAAGGCTCTCTGCCCAATTCCCCTTCTCTTAACATTCAATCAACATTTTTCTCATCCCACTTAAAATCAGCACATATAACAGTTCTAGTCATCGAGGCACTTACGAGCATCTTTTACCAACTTGTAAATCAAGACAAAAATCATTCTGAAGTATTCGCTACTTCCCTTGCCTACAATTCCTAAGCATTCCTAGACATATTCAGTAAACCTTCATTAATCAGCATCCGTATCAGGGATGTATGGGATGTATGCAACACAATATTCCTACGATAACACACTTTGCCCTTCAGACAGTCTATTGATTTTGCAGTGCAGGTAACTGTAAGCCTTGTAGCTTTTCCTTGGCCTCAAATTTAATAATATGGTTGGCTGGTCACTAACACGTTCATAGCAGATGTATGGTATATCTTCATTATCTAGCCAGTTTTCCTCACCCATATCTTCAAAGAAATATGTACAGGTGAGCAGGCTTTCAGTACAGCCAGGCATATTACCAGTTTTGCAGCCATGGCCTGATACTTTTAGTAATAGTCTTGCAAGTTCTAATTTCCTTCACATAATTCCCTATCTAAACATTATATTTTAGATTGAAAAATTTCGATGCTTTACATTACATTGTTCACATCTTTGGTTTCTAAAAGGTTATGAATACCTATTTATTACCAACTAGATATTCGTAAGGTATGAGACCTTAACCAGGACAATCAGATTTGGGCCAATATAAGAACTAACCCCTATGTCTCCTGGACTTCTGCTGTGTCTAGGACTTACTACAGCTCTCAGGCTTTTAGTGTCAGGAGGCCTTCTAGATGTGGTCCAATTTTTCCACTCATATAATGTATGCTACCATTTTAATTTTAGCCTGTGATAGTAATGTATCCATTGTAAGTGTCAAGTTAGTCTAACAAATTAACTTTTAAAGTCTATTTCAATACTATAGACCTATGCAGTAATTCGAGTCAGCTAAAACAACAACATTATCAGTAATGTCAAACAAACAGACAATCAATCTAAACCACATCGCAATCTTCATTCCATGCTGTATCAGAATGAGGTCAGGATCAGGATTATTTAATCAGTCTCTCTTGCATTCTCCTTGTTTTACTGAACACTGAGTTGCTCCTCAATCTATCCTTGATTCCGGCAGGCTCTTTATCAGTTGGAGCAAACAGCGGGCTTTTAAGCCACATTTTTTTTAAATTTAAATCTCAATCATGTCTTTGTTGTTTAAAGGTGTCTCACTATTCATCAAATAGTTTCTTAAACATGACTTTTTTTATTCAGGCTTTTCACTAATATCAGTTTTTTTCTGTGAAACACTCAGCCCACATGTAACATGTTAACAAACACAATGTATTTCATACTTTCGACACAGAATCAATTTGATGAAGTCCATCATGACATCCTGAAAGGGAAAAAATTAAATATGGGGTGGACAGGGCAATCCTTCTTGCTCTGCCTTCCCATGTTTTACAATGCGCAGGTGTGGCACTTTTTCTTTCTTCCACAAAAACATCCCAGGCCAGGATAATTAGCCAAATTAATCCATAGCCATTATTTCTCGAGCATAATCTACATTGTATGCCCTCTTTGAAAATTTGAAAACAGCTGTTCATGGCAGTTTGTCTGCCTTGGTGCACCATCACTCACACACTTTCACACACTCTCACACACCCCCACCTCTGGCCAGAGCATCATCTCTTTTTGTCACTGCCTCCGAAGACAGTAAACTGAATGGGGAATGTATGTTGTTAGGGTGGAATACCACCAAGTCTACTCGAATAAAACAATTTCAATAATGACAGACACTACTCAACGTAGGCACTGTGGCTTTCCCCTTGCGACAGTGTCTAAACGTTGGACTAAAACAGTTGGACGATGTCCATCACAATGGGATTGAATTTCATTTCACGGTCATGAACCCAAATATTTTCAATATATAATTATGAAATATAATTCATTATTCAACTGTGCACTTTTCATCTTTATTATCTCTTCCTATTGCTCATGAGCTGCTCTAAAAAGATTGGAGATCTCCACATGAACTTGGATCCATGGCCAATAATATTAACATCATGTTACCGCAATCTCTGGGTATGACAGCATTTGTGATTTTCTGAATTTAGAATTTTAGAATTATTACTGAAATTCAGCCCTAGGAAATATCTATTAACCAAGATGGAGTGACCAGTTTCATTGTTTTACCATTCATATTTTGATCTTGGACACTTTGTGCCCCTCTATTCTCTTATTTATTTATTTTTTAAGGAATCCTGGAATGTTTATCAGCTTGACAAGAAGCTCTGTCTTTAAATCAGAGTCTAAACTCTCTATATTTCACAGTATCTCCTCTCTGTGCTAAATCCAGTCCAAATTTTAGCTGATTGAGAAATCAGGCAAACACATTACTTCTTTCTATGGTGTTGGACTGGTGCCTATTAAAAGAAAGCAGTGTGTTGTTAGTTGAACAGATTACAAAGAACTGCTATAAAACCAGTGAATTATCAAGTTGCAAATTAATATGACAAATTAAAATCCGAGGCGGTCTCTGTAGTGATCATTGTATATGCAGTACCTGCCCATGAGGGAGGAGATGAAAGTCTCTGATATCATCAGTCAGTTGAACATGTTTTGGCTGTTTTAGCGTCTCTCTCTTCATGCAGTGTCTTCCGGTCTGACACTCGGTGATGAGGATCTAGTGGGGCATTGGAGTTTTGACTCGGAATGCAGTTATCTTCCTCTGTGCCTCTTATGGCAGATTTTTCATGTCTGCATTGTTTCTCAGTCTTTCTCCATTCTAACCCCTGAAGTGTCGGATTCCTCTAATAGGGGGGTTTCGCTGATCACCCATCAGCTTTTCCTGTTCTCCACAGCCATAATGTCTCTTTTTTCATGTTGCGTCGCCCATTGGCAGCTGTCCCAGAAGTCATCTGGTTTCTTCTATAAAATGAACACTCAAGAGAACCGCATTGTAAATTTTGACCACAACTGCATATAAGCAATCTGTGCTATGGTCAGTCATCTTGTGCAACTGTCCAAAATTTAAGGAATAACTATCAAGTTAACAATATATAGCAGTTCTTTATTTCATTTTAATAAAGCAAGTTCTTCTTTGCGAGAAAAGAGCAAACAATTCCTTCTTTGCAGAATGCAGAAAAGAGCAGTAACCTATTCTGACTGAACTGAGCCTATCATACTTCTGTAAGCCTTATAAATACATCAGCATGATGCATTGTATTATAACTTCAGACTGAAATCTTGTAAATAGTCTAGCAAATGTGGCAAAGTCAAGAAAAAAAATTCATTTTCTTCTTTTCTCTTTTTATTATTATTAGCTGAAAACGGCCGTTTAAAGTAGTCACTCAATCTTGTTCTCATTGATCACAATGCAGAAGTTATTTCAGTTAACACAAACTAAAGTCTTTATCTCTGCACTATATCACATTTCAAGCTGTCCCCCAGGGATAACGGACACAAACTTCATACATCTAAAGATAACAAGATGTAATACATACTATGTCTTTGAAGACCTGTATTTAACATTATACTGTTTATTAAGTTATCAACATAATTCTCTCCTGGCTCCCACATTTCATATAAAGTATAACCTTTAACTTTTCGGAGCCAATAAATAACTCAAATCTCATGAAAAAAATCTTTTCAGCCAAGTTATCTAAATACAGTTGTAAATCTCTGCTGTATACATTGTCATCCACATAATCAACCGTATTGTCTCCTAATTTTAGATTTGCTGGTGACTGACAATGCTTTTAAAAATAGCAGCGCACTTGATCTAACAGCAGAGACAGAACAAAGCAAGAGTAGATTCATTTAAAAACTTCACTAAAACCTAGTGAACTGAGAATGGCAAATAGCCAGTTGAATTTGTACTAAACAATCTTCTTAAACATACTAATCTGCTGTTTCATCCATCCTGTCCAGATCAAGTGACATAGACAATTAGAAAAATTGTTATTTAGCAGTTTATTTGTTTTAGTGCCTTGCAAGGACTTCACTATACCAATTTTCTTATCGCATTTAGAAAATCATTCAATCTTGAAAGGACTGAGAATCTCAATGTGAGAATAGGTAACAAAGATAGCTTTTCACTAAGCATCCATTCCTTTTTTAAGAATGGGTAATGAAAAAGGTATTTTGCAAAACATCTATTCTCCTTCCCACATGTAATTTGTGAGGATAATCAATCGGTCGCGATCCGATATCCCATACTATAGCCTACGTCCCGTATAACACACTCTGCCAAATATGGTAGAGTGTAAATTCACGGTGTGTAAAAAACACGTATGGGAGGAGGGAGCGATCAGAAGAAAAGGAATGAGAAGGGAGGAGGGATTGCATAGAGGCAAACTCACAGAAACATCTGGCAGAGAGCATGATATATTTTAACACTTACATAGTCATTTCCTTCCAGATTCATAAGGAAAGGAATATTTCACAAGAAAATATTATATATTTTATTATATAAATGCTGTTCAGTTTCTTGCACAAACCGATCATTTCGTGTCTTAGGACATCAATGTATCGTCACGAGCAGCAAGGTTTAATTTGAATTTGTCTGTGCATGTTTTTTTGTGTGCCCATTGACTGGCATTATATGACTGAAAGACTGCAACGGTTTGAGTTAAAAACCTTTGTTTGTGTTCTACTGAAGAAACAAAGTCACCTACATCTTGGATGCCCTGGGGGTAAGCAGATAAACATCAAATTTTCATTTTTGGGTGAACTATCCCTTTAATAAATACATACATATAAAATAACTCAGTGTCAAACAGACTGTGAGACGCATTAAAAATACAAACCTCATGTAAGTGACACGCCTCTTGCATCTCGTACAAAAATAAAGGCATTCAGAACAAGAACATTAAATACAAGCATGAACTTACCAGAACAGGACCATCACCATCAGGCTGTGTTTGAGGACAGTTAGTTGTTTGGAGGACTGTCAAACATCTCTTTGACCTTAATAATGGACACAATACTTGAGTTATGTGTATTATATTTTGCCACAGTAACACTATGCTTTATTTGGAATTTTTAATTATAACCAGGAAAATATAATATAAACATTCATATATTTTTATGCTTACTTTTCTAATATTAAAGTTTCATTATGTACAAATAAGCCCTCCAAAATCTCATATAAAAGGTATTTTGCTGGGCATTTCAGATAGCTCTAAAAAGGAAAGTCCCTAGTCTGTGGTAACAGGGACTTTCCTTTTTAGAGCTATCTGAAATGTTAAGCAAAACAGGTTGAATATGAGATTTTGGAGGGCTTTTATTTTGTAATGCAACATCAGACCTACCTGATTTTGGGTGAGTGACAACCTGAGAAGGTCTACTATCAATCTGAAGTGAAACTAGTCTGTGGTAAAAGGGACTTTTCTTTTTTGAGCAACCTGAAATGCCAAGTAAAACACCCTTTATATGAGATTTTGGAGGGCTTTTATTTTGTAATGCAAAATCAGACTTAACTGATTTTGGGTGACAAGCTGTGAAGGTCTACTATCAATCTGAAGTGAAACTAGTCTGTGGTAACGGACTTTTCTTTTTTGAGCAATCTGAAATGCCCAGCAAAATACCCTTTATATACGATTTTGGAGGGCTTTTATTTTGTAATGCAACATCAGACTTACCTGATTTTGGGTGAGTGACAACCTGAGAAGGTCTACTATCAATCTGAAGTGAAGCTAGTCTTTGGTAACAGGGACTTCCCTTTTAAGAGCTATCTGAAATGCCAAGCAAAACAGGTTGGATATGAGATTTTAGAGGGCTTTTATTTTGTAATGCAACATCAGACTTACCTGATTTTGGGTGAGTGACAACCTGAGAAGGTCTACTATCAATCTGAAGTGAAACTAGTCTGTGGTAACAGGGACTTTCGTTTTTATAGCTATCTGAAATGCCAAGCAAAACAGGTTGGATATGAGATTTTGGAGGGCTTTTATTTTGTAATTCAAAATCAGACTTACCTGATTTTGAGTGAGTGACAACCTGAGAAGGTCTACTATCAATCTGAAGTGAAACTCTGGAACAATCTACCTAACACTGTTCGGGAGGCAGACACACTCTGTCAGTTTAAATCTAGATTAAAGACACATTTCTTTAACCTGGCTTACACATAACACACTAATACACTTCTATTATTCAAATCTGTTAAAGGATTGTTAGGCTGCATTAATTAGATCAACCGGAACCGGGAACACTCCTCATAACACACAATGTACTCATTACATCGTAAGAAGAATGGCATCTACGCTAATATTTGTCTGTTTCTTTCTTATTCTGTTTCTCAGTCCGTGTCCGGATCAGATGGTGGATCGGCGCTGGGAGATGATGTCTGCGACCCTGATCGTCGGCGGAGGTCGGACACCTGGATGAGGCCCGGGGACATATCCCCAGTGAAGACCTCGACTTAAATACAATAAAACTAAAAATTAAACAAAATAACTATAATATAATAAAATACCTAACTACATAATACTATTATTGTTAGAAATTGCAACAATATAAAAATAGAAATATAATACATTTATACATTTAAAATTTAATTAATAAGTAAAAAAATAAATAAACAATAATATCCTGGCCAGAGGAGAACTGGCCCCCCGACTGAGCCTGGTTTCTCCCAAGGTTTTTTTCTCCATTCTGTCACAGAGGGAGTTTTGGTTCCTTGCCGCTGTCGCCTCTGGCATGCTCAGTTGGGGACACTTAATTTCTAGCGATTATCGTCAATTTGATTTCATAGATACTATTTAAACTAAACTGAGCTAGACAATGACATCTCTGAATTCAATAATGAAATGCCTTTAACTGAAAATTGAGTGTTTAATCTTATTATTATACATTACTGACACTCTAGCCTCCAATTTGATACTGTTAAGTGCTTTGACACAATCTGTATTGTTAAAAGCGCTATATAAATAAAGGTGACTTGACTTGACTTGAAACTAGTCTGTGATAACAGGGACTTCCCTTTTAAGAGCTATCTGAAATGCCAAGCAAAACAGGTTGGATATGAGATTTTAGAGGGCTTTTATTTTGTAATGCAGCATCAGACTTGCCTGATTTTGGGTGAGTGACAACCTGAGAAGGTATACTATCAATCTGAAGTGAAACTAGTCTGTGGTAACAGGGACTTCCCTTTTTAGAGCTGTCTGAAATGCCAAGCAAAACAGCTTGGATATGAGATTTTGGAGGGCTTTTATTTTGTAATGCAACATCAGACTTACCTGATTTTTGGTGAATGATAACCTGAGAATGTCTACCATCAATCTGAAGTGAAACTAGTCTGTGGTAACGGGGACTTTTCTTTTTAAATCTATCTGAAATGCTAAGCAAAACTGGTTGGATTTGAGAATTTTGGGGGGCTTTTATTTTGTAATTCAACATCAGTTATTTTGATATCATTTAGTTTGAACCTTAATTATTAGGCTGTTTCTTAACACTTTTAGACAATTTCATTTTATAAGGTCTATTTTAAATACATTTTTTTAGAGATTATTATAATAATCTTACAGACAGTTAATCTGATATTAATTTATTAATTAGTATAATTAATTTTCTTAAAATATATTACTCTTATTTCCCTGTTCTTGTTTATATGTATAAGTTAAGCAGTAAAAAAAAAAAAAAAAAAAAAAATATTGGCTGAGTGAATGCAGGGGAAAGACCGGCGGAAGATCGCCGTAATGCACTGTATATGCGCGCACAACAAAACAGCGCGGCGGCTAGATTGACCATGCATTTCGGAGTGGCGGCTGGCTTGACCGCGGTCAAGCCAGCCGCAGTTCAGGAAAACATGGTCAAGCCAGCCTCGATTGAATTTATTGTGCGCGCGTATTACTATGATTACGGCAATTGCGGGAACTACACAGAGGGAATGCAATTTCAGAGCGCTTTTCATTCTAGACGCCCAGAATTGAGATAAAATGACATTTTTTGTTATTTTTTTGTTTATTTTCTGTACATCTGCTTTAATATTTGTATTGTTTATTTATTTATTGGTCTCTGACGTTTCTGTATTAGGCCTACTATATTCTTCTTCCTACATTTCATTGCAAGATTCGTAGAAAAGGAGATATGGGACATTAATCGATTTAGAGGGGTATTAAGACCCCGTTTCGAACAAGTAGAAGAAATGAATGGTCAGTTCTTATAGAAGACATCCCATACTATATGCACACCTCATATGAAACCATTTTACTGCAGCTTTTTCGAGATAAGGTACATTATTACATTTTATAGGGCTATAAAGACCCCATTTCAAATAGGTACAAGAAATGAATGGTCAGTTCTTATACGGGACGTCCCTTACTATATGCACACCTCATAAGAAACTATTTTATTGCAGCATTTTCGAGATAAGAGACATTATTCGGTGTAGAGGGGTATAAAGACCCCATTTCTAATAAGTAGAAGAAAACAATAGTCAATTTTTATAGGGGACATCCCATACTATATGCACAACTCATATGAAACCATTTTACTGCAGCTTTTCAAGATAAGGTACATTATTAAATTTTATAGGGCTATAAAGAGCCCATTTCTAATAAGTACAAAAAATGAATGGTCAGTTCTTATAGAGGACATCCCATACTTTATGCACACCTCCTATGAAACCATTTTACTGCAGCGTTTTCAAGATATGGAACATTATTCGATTAAGAGAGGTATAAAGACACCATTTCTAAAAAGTACAAGAAATGAATGGTCAGTTCTTATACGGGACATCCCATATTTTATGCACACCTCATATGAAACCATTTTACTGCAGCGTTTTTGAGATATGGGACATTATTACTCTTTAGAGGACTCTAAAGACCCCATTTCTAATAAGTACAAGAAATAAACAGTCAGTTCTTATAGGGGACGTCCCATACTTTATGCACACCTCATATGAAACCATTTTATTGCAGCATTTTCAAGATATGGGACATTATTTGATTTAAAGGACTCTAAAGACCCCATTTCTAATAAGTACAAGAAATGAATGATCAGTTCTTATATAGGATGTCCCATACTATATACACACCTCATATGAAACCATTTTACTGCAGCATTTTTGAGATATAGGACATTATTACAATTTAGAGGACTCTAAAGACCCCATTTCTAATATGTACAAGAAATGAATGGTCAATTCTTATAGGGGACGTCCCATACTTTATGCACACCTCATTTAAAACCATTTTACTGCAGCATTTTTAAGATATGGCACATCATTCGATTTAAAGGGGTATAAGGACCCCATTTCTAATAAGTACAAGAAATGAATGGTCAGTTCTTATACAGGTCGTCCCATATTTTATGCACAACACATATGAAACCATTTTACTGCAGCGTTTTCAAGATATGGGACATTATTCAATTTAGAGGGTAAATAAGATCCCATTTCTAATAAGTACAAGAAATGAATGGTAAATTCTTATAGGGGACGTCCCATACAATATGGACACCTCATATGAAACCATTTTACAGCAGCGTTTTCAAGATATGGTACATTATTCGATTTAGAGGGGTATAAAACCCCATTTCTAATAAGTATAAGAAATGAGTGGTCAGTTCTTACAGGGGACGTCCCATACTATATGAACACCTCATATGAAACAATTTTACTGCAGCGTTTTCAAGATATGGTACATTATTCGTTTTAGAGGGGTATAAAGACCCCATTTCTAATAAGTACAAGAAATGAATGGTCAGTTCTTCTAGCGGACGTCCCATACTTTATGCACACCACATATGAAACCATTTTACTGCAGCGTTTTCAAGATATGGGACATTATTAGTTTCAGAAGGGTATAAAGACCCCATTTCTAATAAGTACAAGAAATGAATGGTCAGTTCTTATAGGGGACGTCCCATACAATATGAACACCTCATATGAAACCATTTTACAGCAGCGTTTTCAAGATATGGTACATTATTCGATTTAGAGGAGTATAAAACCCCATATCTAATAAGTACAAGAAATGAGTGGTCAGTTCTTACAGGGGACGTCCCATACTATATGAACACCTCATATGAAACCATTTTACTGCAGCGTTTTCAAGATATGGTACATTATTCGATTTAGAGGGGTATAAAACCCCATTTTTAATAAGTACAAGAAATGAATGGTCAGTTCTTATAGGGGATGTCCCATACTATATACACACCTCATATGAAACTATTTTACTGCAGCGTTTTCAAGATATGGAACATTATTCGATTTAGAGGGGTATAAAGAGCCCATTTCTAATAAGTACAAGAAAAGAATGGTCAGTTCTTATACGGGACATCCCATACTTTATGCACACCTCATATGAAACCATGCTACTGCAGCGTTTTCAAGTTATGGCACATCATTCGATTTAGAGGACTCTAAAGACCCCATTTCAAATAAGTACAAGAAAAGAATGGTCAGTTCTTATACGGGACATCCCATACTTTATGCACACCTCATGTGAAACCATTTTACTGCAGCGTTTTCAAGTTATGGCACATCATTCGATTTAGAGGGGTATAAAGACTCCATTTCTAATAAGTACAAGAAATGAATGGTCAGTTCTTATACGGGTTGTCCCATACTTTATGCACACCACATATGAAACCATTTTACTGCAGCGTTTTCAAGATATGGGACATTATTCGATTTAGAGGACTCTAAAGACCCCATTTCTAATTAGTACAAGAAAAGAATGGTCAGTTCTTATACGGGACATGCCATACTATATGCACACGTCATATGAAACCATTTTACTTCAGCGTTTTCAAGGTATGGGACATTATTCGTTTTAGAGGGGTATAAAGACCCCATTTCTAATAAGTACAAGAAATGAATGGTCAGTTCTTATAGGTGACGTCCCATACTTTATGCACACCACATATGAAACCATTTTACTGGAGCGTTTTCAAGATATGGGACATTATTCGTTTTAGAGGGGTATAAAGACCCCATTTCTAATAAGTACAAGAAATGAATGGTCAGTTCTTATAGGCGACGTTCCATACTTTATGCACACCTCATATGAAACCATTTTACTGCAGCGTTTTCAGGATATGGCACATCATTCGATTTAAAGGGGTATAAGGACCCCATTTCTAATAATTACTAGAAATGAATGGTCAGTCCTTATACGGGTCATCCCATACTTTATGCACACCACATATGAAACCATTTTACTGCAGTGTTTTCAAGATATGGGACATTATTCGATTTAGAGGGATATTAAGACACCATTTCTAATAAGTACAAGAAATGAATGGTCAGTTCTTATAGGGGAAGTCCCATACTTTATGCACACCTCATATGAAACCATTTTACTGCAGCGTTTTCAAGATATGGGACATTATTCTTTTCAGAAGGGTATAAAGACCCCATTTCTAATAAGTACAAGAAATGAATCGTCAGTTCTTATACGGGACGTCCCATACTATATGCACACCTCATATGAAACCATTTTACTGCAGCGTTTTCAAGACATGGGACATTATTCGATTTAGAGGGGTATAAAGACCCCATTTCTTATAAGTACAAGAAATGAATGGTCAGTTCTTATAGGGGACGTTCCATACTTTATGCACACCTCATATGAAACCATTTTACTGCAGTGTTTTCAAGATATGGGACATTATTCGAGTTAAAGGGGTATAAGGACCCCATTTCTAATAAGTACAAGAAATGAATGGTCAGTCCTTATACGGGTCGTCCCATACTTTATTCACACCACATATGAAACCATTTTACTGCAGCGTTTTCAAGATATGGGACATTATTCGATTTAGAGGGATATTAAGAGCCCATTTCTAATAACTACAAGAAATAAATGGTCAGTCCTTATATGGAACGCCCCATGCTATATGAACACCTTATATGAAATTATTTTACTGCAGCGTTTTCAAGATATGGGACATTATTCAATTTAGAGGACTCTAAAGACCCCATTTCTAATAAGTACAAGAAATGAATGGTCAGTTCGTATACAGGACGTCCCATGCTATATGCACACCTTATACGAACGCATTTTACTGCAGCGTTTTCAAGATATGGGACATTATTCGATTTAGAGGATTTTAAAGACCCCATTTCTAATAAGTACAAGAAATGAAAGGTCAGTTCTTATAGGGGACGTTCCAGACTTTGTGCACACCTCATATGAAAACATTTTACTGCAGTGTTTTCAAGATATGGGACATTATTCGTTTTAAAGTGGTATAAGGACCCCATTTCTAATAAGTACAAGAAATGAATGGTCAGTCCTTATACGGGTCGTCCCATACTTTATGCACACCACATATGAAACCATTTTACTGCAGCATTTTCAAGATATGGGACATTATTCGATTTAGAGGGATATTAAGACCCCATTTCTAATAAGTACAAGAAAAGATTGGTCAGTTATTATATAGGACGTCCCACACTATATGCACACCTCATATGAAACCCCATTTCTAATAAGTACAAGAAATGAATGGTCAGTTCTTATAGGGGATGCCCCATACACACAGGGAGTCAGACTTGTAACCCAAAGGTCATGTGTTCGAGTCTCAGGTCTGGCAGGAATTGTAGGAGGGGTGAGTGAATATCCAGCGCTCTCTCCACCCTCAACACCACGACTGAGGTGAGACCCTTGAGCAAGGCACCAAACCCCCAACTGGTCCCCGGGCACCGCAGCATAAATGGCTGCCCACTGCTCCGGGTGTGTGTTCACAGTGTGTGTGTGTGTGTGTGTGTGTGTGTGTTCACTACTCACTGCTGTGTGTGTGCACTTGGATGGGTTAAACGCAGAGCACAAATTCTGAGTATGGGTCACCATACTTGGCCACACGTCACGTCCTTTCCTTTCCTTTCCTTTCTTTTCCAGTATGCATACCTCTTTTGAGTCCATTTTACCGCAGGCACTAGATTGTAGCATTTGGACCAATCAGACACACATTTGTTCATCAGATTTAAAAAATCTAATTAGTTACTAGATTAATTTCTAACCAAAGACCCCTCACACCACACACATTCTGAGTGCCGGTATGTCTGTGATGAATCCAGGCCCCCCCGGTGCCATGGCAACCTATCTGATAACACTAGTTTTATTGGTCAAAGGAATGCGGGCAGACCTCATTTTCCCTTAGGAAAGAGACATGTCATGCACATAAAAATGGACTCTTCTCTAATTAATTCATTGAAAAACCTTTCTTTGAATGAACACACATATCCTCAGGTCATTGTGTATTTTGTTACTGTTCGTGTATATTGTCTTTTTGTACTGTATCCTGTTTTATGCATGTTTATGATAGATCACTAGTTAATATTACCTCACTTATATCATGTTTGATCTCTATCAATTCGTCTTCGGATGATCTAAATGACAGTGTATATTACATGTTGATACCTATGCAACATATTACTGTTCTAAGAATCTTTAATAGTTCTTTAATAGCAACCCCATGCAAATTGCCATGCTCAGAGACAAAGATTCGTAAAACCTTCCCTCCAAAGAGAAGGGAGCCCATTGGCTCTTTGACTCCTCAGAGTGTGACCTCTATACCAGATAAAGGTCTCATTCACAGGTCCGGCCCTCTTCTTCTGAAAACCTCACTTCTAAAACTTCTGCTGCAAGAAAAAGCTTTTCTGCTATCTTCTGCGGGCAAGCCCGGTCGGCCCCTAACATAGAGCCATGGGTGAGCTCCCCAGCCTGGGGATGACTCTTGACCACAAAGACCCAGTCTAGGATCTGTTAGACCCTAAGAGGATGAGCAAGATGTGAGCTGGAACTCTTCTGGACCCTTAAGTTATCGTGCCAGGCTGATGGCCTAGTCTTTCCATTCAATCAAAGCTCCTCGGACATCAGCAGATTCCTTTCTTAACTCTTTTTCCACTCTCTACCTGGAAGTCATTTCTACCTCAGAACATCTTTGGAATTCATCACTCTTCAACCCGGAAGAACGTGATCGCGAATCCAAAAACCTTGAAACCATCAAGACTTTTCAACGAGACCGCATTCCGGACACAGAGGAAGTGCAAGTATAGTACATTTAACTAAACGAAACAGAGGTTTAGTATAAGTTATAGACCCCGTTATAAACGGCGCTGATGGTTTTACTCAGGTGGTTAAATGACTTTTTCCATAACTGCATTCTCTGTGTGGCAAGGTGGGTGACGTAATCCTTCCTGATTGGCTCATTGGCGTGTGATTGTCACCCACAATAGCCTATTAGAACCTGTCTCCCCGGGTATTTAAGGCCGGAGTTATGCCACCTGGTGTGTGTCACAGCTTGGTGTGCATGTAGATATGCGTGGGATGGCCATTTGATGCGTTGGGTTGCAGACTGTCCACTACATGTCAGGTATGTGTTCGCTCGTATTGCGTGCTGCTCGTTTAGCGTCGGGTGATTGTTAACCAGTGTTTACTCACTTCCTAGCTGTGAGATTCTTCGGTGACTGTGTCTTCTGGCATGAGCTTCTGTGCTTGTTATGAGTTGAGAGCAACTGTACGATTCATGCTGCACAACGATCTGCTTCGGTAGGTGTGATCCGTTTTCTCTTGTTCACAAGAAAAGTGATTTTAATAATTTCCTCTGTCTTTTAGTGCACTGAGGCTTTTCTGACGCCGTGCTGGTTAGTCGCCGGAGAAGGCGGAAGTGTTTACACTTGGCGTTAGAGGACGGCGCTGCTGTTTTCTTTTCTCTTCTCTGTTTGTTTCTTCTTTTTTGTGTGATACGCCCCCCCTGTGGTTCGGCTAAATATTGGCCGTATATCTGTTTGCTGATGATCACTGATCACTGAATGTATTAACGGTTTTGAACTGCCCCATTGTGGCCGAAGGCCTGATTCGTCGGGCTTTTGGTTGTTTGCATCTGGGATTCTGCCTGCGCTGTGAAGAGGTTTCATGCGGCTCTTGGAGAACTCTGACTTTGAGGTTCTACCGGTCCAGTGAGCAGTCAGATTGCCAATTCGATCGAGGGTGTTCTGGCTTATTTCTTTTGTTTAATTTGAACATAATATCGTGTTTGGTTGGTTTATATATTTTGTTTTTGTTTGTTTGATGTAAATTTTGTGATATTTTGTTTCTTTACATATTGTTTTCTTGTTGACTTAAGTTGATGGATGTATTTTTATGGTGTTATTGAATGTAATGTTTCTTTTTGTTTATTCTAGGCACTGTCGGGCCCCGAGGCTGGGAGGCTAGCTGGTTGCGAGTACTGGTGGTGGTATAATCGTGTGGAGTGCAGTGTTTGGATTCACGTTTCACTTTGTGTGTGTGTGCGTGGGATGCACCAGTGTACAGCTAGGATCTTCACTTCAGCTAGCCTGCCTCCTGCCGCTGGAAAGCCTGTGCCTGTTTTTGGTTGTTTTTGTTTTGAGTATTCTTAAACCGTTTCTTCCTCTGGTGTAGTACACAGAGCCGCCATTTGTGATATGTTGTTTTAACTGTGACCCAACACTTGACATTGATGCCATTGAGTTTTAATCAGTTGTGAGTTTTAATTACTTGCCGTGACAATTTGAATAAAGTGTTTGTGCATTGTTCACACGTCTCTTTGGGTTTTACTTGGCCTACGAACCTGTGTCCCTTATTTGGGTGGTCATTTCCCCGTTTCTTTACGGGGTGGCGTAGTCGGTTTTTAGTTTGCGTGTGCTCTGACTCACTTATACATGATGTTTTCCCCCCCCTTTTTCCAGCGTTGCCACATCTGGTTTTCCTGATGGTTTCACCCATCAACTCTCATTAACCCTTTCCCCATGTATGAGCGATTGTATGTTATTCTTTGTTTGTTTAGATTAGATATGTGTGTTAGCGTTTAGTTAATAAAATTCTTGTGCACAAATTACATGAGTTTCTGATTCTGCCTTGCATATTAATGTCCCTTTACGATTTTGACCCTTGCTACATGCTCTAATGCATTAATAGGAAGATATTTTCTGTGGCCACGGAAATATCCTTTCTTAGAGTTGATATGAATTTACACTGAATGTTCGCTGGACGAACAGATCAGTTTATGGCAATTTAACTCTGCAGCCGATATAAATAATTGTAATTAATCATAATTAATTGTAATTATTTATATACAATTCCCTTTTTGAGCTAATTTGCTACAAGATCCTTCTCCTATTTGGCACCTAAACTCTGGAACAATCTTCCTAGCATTGTTCAGGAATCAGACAGACTCTGTCACTTTAAATCTAGACTAAAAACACATATCTTTAACCTGGCATACACATAACACATTATCAATTTAAATTGATAAAAAGGATTGTTAGGCTGCATAACAATTTATGCAGCCTAACTTTAGGTTAGAACTTTAGGTTCTGTGGTTCAGTGGTAGAGCATTGTGTTAGCAGCGCAAAAGGTCATGGGTTCAATTCCCAGGGAACACACATGCTGATAAAAAATGTACAGCCTGAATGCACTGTAAGTCGCTTTGGATAAAAGCGTCTGCTAAATGCGTAAATGTAAATGCATAAATTAGGTCAGCCAGAACCAGGAACACTTCCTATAACACCAGATGTACTCGTTACATCAGAAGAAGAATGCCATCTACGCTGATATTAGTATTTTTGATTGTTATTCCAAGGATTACCGTGGTCGGCTGGATCCGGGCCGTATCCAGATCAGATGGAGGACCTGTGTGTAGACACGACAACAATGCAGCCCTGAAGTGTCAGCAGAGATTGTGTCAACTAGATCATCCCATGTGTGAAGGCCTCATCGACACGACAACCAGTGACACAGATTCCCAAAAAACCCTCCCATACAAACGTGATGAATAGGATCTTCAATTAGATGGAACTGGATTAAATATTTTGACTGTTGCGATCCCAGTCGGACGTATGACGTAGTAATGCTGCCTGAATCAAAATCAATCTCTGTTTGCTGTTGGCCAGAGGAAAACTGGCCCCCCCGACTGAGCCTGGTTTCTCCCAAGGTTTATTACTCCATTTTTATCACCTGTTGG
Organism: Spinibarbus caldwelli; assembly: GCA_039654775.1. Classification (NCBI taxonomy): domain Eukaryota; kingdom Metazoa; phylum Chordata; class Actinopteri; order Cypriniformes; family Cyprinidae; genus Spinibarbus; species Spinibarbus caldwelli. Next base: position 33,846,337 of record CM077221.1, read on the forward strand.
TAACCTGATGTTCTCTGAAGTCAAATAATGTGATATATCTCAAAAACGCTGCAGTAAAATTGACTGATATGAGTTATATATACTGTATGGGACATCCCCTATAGAAACTGACCATTCAATTTTTCTAATTATTACAAAATGATGTCTTTATACGTGTATAAAGTATAAAAATAATTTATATTTAAAAATGCTGCAGTAAAATGGACTCATATGAGGTATGCATACTGTATGGGATGTCCCTTATGGAAACAGACCATTATTTTGTTCTACTTATTGGTAATGGGGTCTTTATATGCCTCTAATTCGAGTAATGTTCTATATCTTGAAAACGCTGCAGTTATATGGTTTCATATGAGGTGTGCATATAGTATGGGACGTCCCGTATAAGAGCTGACCATTAATTTCTTCTACTTATTAGAAATGGGGTCTTTCTAGTCCTCAAAATGTAATAAAGTCCCATATCTCAAAAATGCTGCAGTTATATGGTTTTATATGAGGTGTGCATGAAGTATGGGACGTCCCATATAAGAATTGACCATTAATTTTTTGTACTTATTATAAATAGGATCTTTAGACCCTCTAAAGTGTAATAATGTCCCATATCTCAAAAATACTGCAGGAAAATGGTTTCATATGAGGTGTGCATATAGAGTGGGACATCACATATAAGAACTGACCATTAATTTTTTTGTACTTATTATAAATGAGGTCTTTAGAGTCCTCTAAAGTGTACTAATGTCCCATATTTCAAAAATGCTGCAGTAAAATGGTTTCATATGAGGAGTGCATATAGTGTGGGATGTCCTCTATAAGAACTGACAATTCATTTCTTGTACTTATTAGAAATGGGGTCTTTATACCCCTCTAAATCGAATAATGTCCCATATCTCAAAAATGCTGCAGTAAAATGGTTTCATATGAGGTGTGCATATAGAATGGGACGTCCTATATGAGAACTGACCATTCATTTCTTGTACTTATTATAAATGGGGTCTTTAGAGTCCTCTAAAGTGTAATAATGTCCCATATTTCAAAAATGCTGCAGTAAAATGGTATCATATGAGGAGTGGATATAGTGTGGGATGTCCTCTATAAGAACTGACAATTCATTTCTTGTACTTATTAGAAATGGGGTCTTTATACCCCTCTAAATCGAATAATGTCCCATATCTCAAAAATGCTGCAGTAAAATGGTTTCATATGAGGTGTGCATATAGTGTGGGACATCACATATAAGAACTGACCATTAATTTTTTTGTACTTATTATAAATGAGGTCTTTAGAGTCCTCTAAAGTGTACTAATGTCCCATATTTCAAAAATGCTGCAGTAAAATGGTTTCATATGAGGAGTGCATATAGTGTGGGATGTCCTCTATAAGAACTGACAATTCATTTCTTGTACTTATTAGAAATGGGGTCTTTATACCCCTCTAAATCGAATAATGTCCCATATCTCAAAAATGCTGCAGTAAAATGGTTTCATATGAGGTGTGCATATAGAATGGGACGTCCTATATGAGAACTGACCATTCATTTCTTGTACTTATTATAAATGGGGTCTTTAGAGTCCTCTAAAGTGTAATAATGTCCCATATTTCAAAAATGCTGCAGTAAAATGGTATCATATGAGGAGTGGATATAGTGTGGGATGTCCTCTATAAGAACTGACAATTCATTTCTTGTACTTATTAGAAATGGGGTCTTTATACCCCTCTAAATCGAATAATGTCCCATATCTCAAAAATGCTGCAGTAAAATGGTTTCATACGAGGAGTGCATATAGTGTGGGATGTCACATATAAGAACTGACCATTCATTTCTTGTACTTATTAGAAATGGGGTCTTTATACTCCTCTAAATCGAATAATGTCCCATATCTTGGAAACACTGCAGTAAAATGGTTTCATATGAGGTGTGCATACAGTATGGGACGTCCCCTATAAGAACTGACCATTCATTTCTTGTACTTATTAGAAATGGGGTCTTTATACCCTTCTGAAACGAATAATGTCCCATATCTTGAAAACGCTGCAGTAAAATGGTTTCATATGAGGTGTGCATACAATATGGGACGTCCCCTATAAGAACTCACCATTCATTTCTTGTACTTATTAGAAATGGGGTCTTAATATCCCTCTAAATCGAATAATGTCCCATATCTTGAAAACACTGCAGTAAAATGGTTTCATATGTGGTGTGCATAACGTATGCGACGACCCGTATGAGGACTGACCATTCATTTCTTGTACTTATTAGAAATCGGGTCCTTATACCCCTTTAAATCAAATGATGTGCCATATCCTGAAAACACTGCAGTAAAATGGTTTCATATGTGGTGTGCATAACGTATGGGATGTCCCCTATAAGAATTGACCATTCATTTCTTGTACTTATTAGAAATGGGTTCTTTGTACCCTTCTGAAACGAATAATGTCCCATATCTTGAAAACGCTGCAGTAAAATGCTTTCATATGAGGTGTGCATAAAGTATGGGACGTACCCTATAAGAACTGACCATTCATTTATTGTACTTATTAGAAATGGGGTCTTTAGAGTCCTCTAAATCGAATAATGTCCCATATCTTGAAAAGGCTGCAGTAAAATGGTTTCATGTAAGGTGTGCATATAGCATGGGAAGTCCCGTATAAGAACTGACCATTCATTTCTTGTACTTATTAGAAATGGGGTCTTTAGAGTCCTCTAAAGTGTAATAATGTCCCATATCTCAAAAACGCTGCAGTTATATGGTTTCATATGAGGTCTGCATATAGTGTGGGATGTCACATATAAGAACTGACCATTCATTTTTTGTACTTATTAGAAATGGGGTCTTTATACCCCTCTAAATCGAATAATGTCCCATATCTTGGAAACACTGCAGTAAAATGGTTTCATATGAGGTGTGCATACAGTATGGGATGTCCCCTATAAGAACTGACCATTCATTTCTTGTACTTATTAGAAATGGGGTCTTAATATCCCTCTAAATCGAATAATGTCCCATATCTTCAATACACTGCAGTAAAATGGTTTCATATGAGGTGTGCATACAGTATGGGATGTCCCCTATAAGGACTGACTATTCATTTCTTGTACTTATTAGAAATGGGGTCCTTATACCCCTTTAAATCGAATGATGTGCCATATCCTGAAAACGCTGCAGTAAAATGGTTTCATATGCGGTGTGCATAAAGTATGGGACGTCCCATATAAGAACTGACCATTCATTTCTTGTACTTATTAGAAATGGGGTGTTTAGAGTCCTCTAAATCGAATAATGTCTCATATCTTGAAAACACTGCAGTAAAATGGTTTCATATAAGGTGTGCATATAGCATGGGACGTCCCCTATAAGAACTGACCATTCATTTCTTGTACTTATTAGAAATGGGGTCTTTAGAGTACTCTAAATCGAATAATGTCCCATATCTTGAAAACGCTGCAGTAAAATGGTTTCATATGAGGTGTGCATAAAGTATGGGACGTCCCCTATAACAACTGACCATTCATTTCTTGTACTTATTAGAAATCGGGTCTTTATACCCTTCTGAAACTAATAATGTCCCATACCTTGAAAACACTGCAGTAAAATTGTTTCATATGAGGTGTGCATATAGTATGGGATGTCCCGTATAAGAATTGACCATTCATTTCTTGTACTTATTAGAAATGGGGTCTTTATACCCCTCTAAATCGAATAATGTCCCATATCTTGAAAACGCTGCAGTAAAATGGTTTCAAATGAGGTGTGCATAAAGTATGGGACGTCCCCTATAAGAACTGACCATTCATTTCTTGTACTTATTAGAAATGGGGTCTTAATGTCCCTCTAAATCAAATAATGTCCCATATCTTGAAAACACTGCAGTAAAATGGTTTCATATGTGGTGTGCATAAAGTATGGGACGTCCCGTATAAGAACTGACCATTCATTTCTTGTACTCATTAGAAATGGGGTCTTTATACCCCTCTAAATCGAATAATGTTCCGTGTCTTGAAAGCGCTGCAGTAAAATGGTTTCATATGAGTTGTGCATATAGTATGGGACGTACCCTATAAGAACTGACCATTCATTTCTTGTACTTATTAGAAATGGGGTCTTTAGAGTCCTCTAAAGTGTAATAATTTCCGATATCTCAAAAATGCTGCAGTAAAATGGTTTCATATGAGGTGTTCATATAGTGTGGGACGTCACACATAAGAACTGACCATTCATTTCTTGTACTTATTAGAAATGGGGTCTTTAAAGTCCTCGAAAGTGTAATAATGTCCCATATCTTGAAAATGCTGCAGTAAAATTGTTTCATATGAGGTGTGCATAAAGTATGGGATGTCCCATATAAGAACTGACCATTCTTTTCTTGTACTTATTTGAAATGGGGTCTTTATACCCCTATAAAATGTAATAATATACCTTATCTTGAAAAAGCTGAAGTAATATGGTTTCATATGAGTTGTGCATATAGTATGGGATGTCCCATATAAGAACGGACCCTTCATTTCTTGTACTTATTAGAAATGGGGTCTTTAGAGTCCTCTAAAGTGTAATAATGTCCTATATCTTAAAAACACTGCAGTAAAATGGTTTCATATGAGGTGTGCATAAAGTATGAGACGTACGCTATAAGAACTGACCATTCATTTCTTGTAATTATTAGAAATGGGGTCTTAATACCCTTCTAAAATGAATAATGTCCCATATCTCCAAAACACTGCAGTAAAATGGTTTCATGTGAGGTGAGCATAAAGTATGAGAAGTCCCCTATAAGAACTGACCATTCATTTCTTGTACTTATTAGAAATGGGGTCTTTATACCCCTCTAAATCGAATAATGTGCCATATCTTGAAAACGCTGTAGTAAAATGGTTTCATATGAGGTGTGCATATAGTATGGGACGTCCCATATAAGAACTGACCATTCATTTTTTGTACTTATTAGAAATGGGGTCTTTATACCCCTCTAAATCGAATAATGTCCCATATCTTGAAAACGCTGCTTTAAAATTGTTTCATATGAGGTGTGCATATAATATGGGACGTCCCATATAAGAAATGACCATTCATTTCTTGTACTTATTAGAAATGGGGTCTTTAGAGTCCTCTAAATCGAATAATGTCCCATATCTTGAAAACGCTGCAATAAAATGGTTTCATATGAGGTGTGCATAAAGTATGGAACGTCCCCTATAAGAAAACGGGGTGTTAATACCCCTCTAAATCGTTTAATGTCCCATATCTCCTTTTCTACGAATCTTGCAATGAAATATAAGAATATAGTAGGCCTAATACATAAACGTCAGAGACCAATAAATAAAACGCATATTAAAGCAGATGTACAAAAAAAAAAAAAAAAAAAAAAAAAGGAAAAATGTCATTTTATCTCAATTCTGGGCGTCTAGAATGAAAAGCGCTCTGAAAGCGCATTCCCTCTGTGCTGGTCCCGCAATTACCGTAATCATTGTAATACGCGCGTTTATAAATCAAGCCAGCCGCGATTTATAATATCAATCGCGGCTGGTTTGACCGTGTTTTCCTGAACTGCGGCTGGCTTGACCGCGGTGAAAAGTCGCTAAATTGGCAACACTGCTGGTGCTAGCGTAGAGTGTGGAGACCCAATCAATATGGCGGCGACGCTGGATTACATTGCAGCACGTCATGAGGCGTCTACGTATATTATGTCTACGGGGATACCCCTTGGACGTCATGACGTCGCTACTTCCGGATTCAAGGCTGTGTTTTGTTGTCGGCCGTTGTTTATTTTTTTATTATTTAACCTGTTTATTTACAATAGTGTCGGCATGAATCGTATCTTCGGACTAGGAAAACCCAAAGCACCGCCACCAAACCTGACGGACTGTATATCGAGTGTATGTATTTGTTGTAACTTATATAACTTTGGAGAATGTGAAACAAAAGAACTTTGTCCTGAGAGCTGAAATGGCTTCAGTGTTGCTTAAATCTCTCACTGAATTATGTTTCTTCATATTATCAGCCTAAATATTTTTCATGTTTTTTTGTTATGAGTGGTTGAAATATTTTCTGCTGTGTCATGTAGTAAAGCAGACTCTGTCCATGTAGGTAAACATTACATTATACATTTATTTTGTTGTTTTCATAGTTGTTCTCTTGGTTTGCTTATGTTAAAGATGTTTTTGAATACACACAAAATATGTTCTGAAAGTTGTGTATGACAAAAAAGTTTGTGATTAGATTGTATGAATTTGAACCAGTCTTGCTGGTTTCTTTAGAGATCAGTGACTTATCACTGGGTGTCATTTTTTTTTTCTGCATTTACTATTACAGCTTGTCATTTTCTAAATAAATTAAGCATGTGTATGTATGAATGTATGTTGTATCCTATATAATGTCTTTCTTTGCCTTAATGATTTCCAGGTTGACTCACGAGCAGAGTCTATCGATAAGAAGATAGCCAGACTTGATGCCGAAATGATGAAATACAAAGATCAAATGAAGAAAATGAGGGATGGCCCATCAAAGGTAAAATTTGGCTCAGACTTTACTTGGGTGGAATTATGTGTTTCTGTATGAACATTAAAGGAATCACTCACCACAAAATTTAAATTGTTTCATTTACTCGGGTTTCCATTTCTTTTAATTGTATCCATAACATTTTTAACATTCCATGAAAAACAAAATGGATGTTAGGCAGAATGCCTGAACTGCTTTTTACCATACAGTGTAATTGGATTGTGATTTATACTGCAAAGCTGTGAAAAGAAAAGAAAATAAATGAAAAACTAACTATGTAAGTAGTCCATAAAACTTGTGCGCTATAGATCACGTCTTTTGAATCCATATGATTTTGTAACTATATGAGCTATGTGGGATGGCCAAAGACAGTAATTCAAGATGCTATACTGTATGTTTAAAATCATTCCTTCTGCTATAGCTCTCAAATTCCATTTATATTTTATATTCAAACCTGGTTGGTAGAAAAATCAATGGTGTTTGGCGTTGTATGACACTAAACCTGGTGTGAATCTCTTACAGGTGCATCTCAATAAATTGGAATGTCGTGGAAAAGTTCATTTATTTGAGTAATTCAACTCAAATTGTGAAACTCGTGTATTAAATAAATTTAATGCACACAGACTGAAGTAGTTTAAGCCTTTGGTTCTTTTAATTGTGATGATTTTGGCTCACATTTAACAAAAACCCACCAATTCACTATCTCAACAAATTAGAATACTTCATAAGACCAATAAAAAAAAAAAAAAAAAACATTTTTAGTGAAATGTTGGCCTTCTGGAAAGTATGTTCATTTACTGTATGTGTACTCAATACTTGGTAGAGGCTCCTTTTGCTTTAATTACTGCCTCAATTTGGCATGGCATGGAGGTGATCAATTTTTGGCACTGCTGAGGTGCTATGGAAGCCCAGGTTTCTTTGACAGTGGCCTTCAGCTTATCTGCATGTTTTGGTCTCTTGTTTCTCATTTTCCTCTTGACAATACCCCATAGATTCTCTATGGGGTTCAGGTCTGGTGAGTTTGCTGGCCAGTCAAGCACACAAACACCATGGTCATTTAACCAACTTTTAGTGCTTTTGGCAGTGTGGGCAGGTGCCAAATCCTGCTGGAAAATGAAATCAGCATCTTTAAAAAGCTGGTCAGCAGAAGGAAGCATGAAGTGCGCCAAAATTTCTTGGTAAACGGGTGCAGTGACTTTGGTTTTCAAAAAACACAATGGACCAACACCAGCAGATGACATTGCACCCCAAATCATCACAGACTGTGGAAACTTAACACTGGACTTCAAGTAACTTGGACTATGAGCTTCTACACCCTTCCTCCAGACTCTAGGACCTTGGTTTCCAAATGAAATACAAAACTTGCTGTCATCTGAAAAGAGGACTTTGGACCACTGGGCAACAGTCCAGTTCGTCTTCTCCTTAGCCCAGGTAAGACGCCTCTGACGTTGTCTGTGGTTCAGGAGTGGCTTAACAAGAGGAATATGACAACTGTGGCTAAATTCCTTGAGTGTGTGGTGGCTGTTGATGCCTTGACCCCGGCCTCAGTCCATTCCTTGTGAAGTTCACCCAAATTCTTGAATCGATTTTGCTTGACAATCCTCATAAGGCTGCGGTTCTCTCGGTTGGTTATGCATCTTTTTCTTTCACACTTTTTCCTTACACTCAACTTTCTGTTAACATGCTTGGATACAGCACTTTGTGAACAGCCAGCTTCTATGGCAATGAATGTTTGTGGCTTACCCTCCTTGTGAAGGGCGTCAATGATTGTCTTCTGGACAACTGTCAGATCAGCAGTCTTCCCCATGATTGTGTAGCCTAGTGAACCAAACTGAGAGACCATTTTGAAGGCTCAGGAAACCTTTGCGGGTGTTTTGAGTAGATTAGCTGATTGGCATGTCACCATATTCTAATTTGTTGAGTGAATTGGTGGGTTTTTGTTAAATGTGAGCCAAAATCATCACAATTAAAAGAACCAAAGACTTAAACTACTTCAGTCTGTGTGCACTGAATTTAATACACGAGTTTCACAATTTGAGGTGAATTACTGAAATAAATGAACTTTTCCACAAAATTCTAATTTATTGAGATGCACCTGTATATGCTAGGTTTGAATATTTCCAATTGTGAATGTGAATGAGTATATATTATATATACATCCTTCACACTTTTTTTTTTAAATTTGGTTATCTATTTCTTAAAAAATAAATAAATAAATAAATAAATAAATAAATAAATAAATATATCATTCGACATTATAGCCATATATCTGGTGTCTGACAGAGCACACCACACAGTGTATAAAGATCTGACCTAATAATGTAAACAGGACATTGGAAAAAATTGTAGTCCATTTTTTTTTCTGCTTCTATTCTAGAACATGGTGAAACAAAAAGCCATGAGAGTCCTCAAGCAGAAGAGAATGTAAGTGCCCCTATTTGTAGTCATTCTTAATATCATGTTTATGCATAAAATCTGCACTGTAAATTAAAGCTGCAAAGCAGCACTGATCGGGCCCTTTCACCTTGGTGCACTCTGGGGGTGCTTGTGTGTTTTGCGCATCCCTAGCCTCTCAACAATCATTTCTGTTTCATGGCAAAATATTAAAAATTCACTGTGATGCCAGGGGAATTCCATTCTATTTTGCTAAGTTTGCATTTAGCTAGATGTTGTTAGCGAGTTTTAGCATGTATTTAGCATGTTTTTTTCACATAGCTGGGTATTACTAACATGGTTTATGCTTAGCTAAGTGTTACTAGCATGGTTGTGAATGTTTATGGCACGTTGCTAGCATGCTTGGCACTTTCTGGCATATTTAGGGCACTGAAGGTGCCCTGTTGTTCTTCTAAGGATTGTTCTTTTGATTTCCTAAAGATTATTAAAGGGTCCAAAGACTTAACGTTCTGAAACCCTATTGTGTTTGTACTGACTTTCTTTTGTACTAAAAGTGTATGGGCATCAGAGTAAATCGAAGAGACCCCAAACTTGGCAGGATGGTCCTAATCTTGAAACACTACTCTGGCACACAGAAAATTATTTTTTTCCTTCTGAATCCTTGAGTTAGGCCCTTCAAATTATACAATTCTTCTGCCATTTAAAATTTTTACTAACTCCTCCTGTCCTGTTGTCCATGTCTGTCAAGTTTTGTTAAGCTTGATCATTGTGTTCATCATATATAGGTCAGCTCATAAAAAATGAGCATTGTGTGGCCATTTAATTTATATCTTAAGTTACATCTTCACAACACTTTGAGTCAAATTAAGTTTAAAAGTTTTTAAGCTTTTGTCATGAGTGTCTAGGGATGTTGTGTGGTAAGTTTTATGCAAATCGGATGAATAACGTAGGAGGGTTTTCCTTAATTTTTATTGTAGCACTTATGGTTCCAGAGTTATAATGTTATGAGTTATGATCCAAACACAAATTGCCTTATTATTCATAATATACTGTTGTACTATATTTATTTGCTATTTGTTTTGTGGCACTGCTAATACGTTAAGCTCTTGGATGCTGTGTTTTTCTTTTGCAAGTAATTTTGGTTAAAAGAGTTAGCCAAATGAACAAATGAAAATGTACATAAATGTGTTTACCACGGGGTGTCCAATCCTGCTCAAGGAGGGCCACTGTCCTGCAGAGTTTAGCTCCAACCCCAGTTAAACTTCCAGGCAGGTGTGTTGATGCAAATTGGAGCTAAACTCTGCAGGACAGTGGCCCTTCAGGACCGAGTTTGGACACCCCTGGTTTACTAAGTGCTTCACACACAAAAAAACAATTGGTCTGTATCATAATGGTGTTTCCTAAGCTTTGTTGAGAGTTTAATGCAAAAAACTGTTACAAGACATTGAGAGATATTGTTATATCTCCAGGTATGAAGGGCAGAGAGATCAGTTGATGCAGCAGTCATTTAACATGGAACAATCAAACTACACCATCCAGACACTAAAAGACACCAAGACCACTGTAAGAATGCAGTCATAAGAAAAAAAGAAGAAAATGTGATTTATTCTATATTTCCCTTCATGTGTTTTCAACATTAGCAGTACGTAGCGAGCATACATGTTTTCTGTGTGTGCATGTTAACGTTTCTAACATAGGTGGAGGCAATGAAAATTGGTGCCAAAGAAATGAAAAAAGCATACAAGAATGTTAAAATTGATCAGATTGAGGTAAGATCCATTTCATCTCTTTACTTAGTGTAAAATACAAATTGTCTGAACTGATTAAAAAATTGATGTGTGTATTAGAAAAAGTTTTGTTGTTCATGCTGCAGGATCTGCAAGACCAGTTGGAGGACATGATGGAAGATGCTAATGAAGTGCAAGAAGCCCTTAGCCGCAGCTATGGGACGCCAGACATCGATGAAGATGACCTGGAGGCAGGTTAGTTAGAACTAGATCTATTAAGGTAGTTTGTTTTATTTTGTGCATTTAGCATTTTTATTTTTGATTAGTAATTAGTTTTGATCTATTACTAATAAATGTATATATGTACTTTGTTCACTATTAAAAATAATAATGTTGGTTTTACATGCATGATTATTTGTTTATACCATAAGAGCTGGATGCACTTGGTGACGAACTCCTTTTGGACGATGATAATTCCTATCTGGAAGAGGCTTCTTCTGCTCCAGCTATACCCGAAGGAGTGCCAGGAGACAGAACCACTAATCGGGTAAACATGCCCATTAATAAAAAAAAAACACAAAAAAAAAAACACGTTTTTATTTATTTAGTGTTTTCTAGAAAATGTCATTTATAATCTGAAATGTACTGTGACTTGTATTATGCAGTTAACGGCAAGCACGGAAAGGAAATAAATATGCATTCACATATAACATATCAGTTCTAGTAGTGTTTTCAAAAGTACTGGTACTTCAGTATCAAGTCGATACTTAAATTTTAAAAATGTAACAATACCAGCCTTTCTGCAGAACCAGTAGTACTGAGTACTTTGTCAATCTGTTACTCGTTGATAGCAAGCTGCTTTCAAACACTCCCATGCATATTTGTGTGAGCACTCTGTAAATAGCTATGGATAGGACAAAAAAAAATATATGTGAAAATAAGTCTGAGCATTAAGTCTAGCAGTGTAAGTGCAGTAGACCTGCCACTTGTTCTGTCACCTATAAAGGTTTTTTTTTTTTTCATTTTATTATTTACATTATCATTTCATTTTATTTTGTAACTTTTTATTTAATCTTTTTAATGCAATGGTAACTTAACTGAATAATATCTGAAGGCTACATGCTAATGTTTTAAAGTATTATTCACAACTACTAATACAAATTATAATGAACAAATTTCATTTACTTTTCAAATAGTGTCTATTTACACTAAGTGCAAATAGCCCACCTTGTTGGCAGAGGCTATTTACACTAACTCCGCCCACCAGTGTGTGATTGGGGTAGTCACTACAAAAGATGCTCATCAAAGAACAGTTCCAGTGGTGTAGTTGGTAAAACGTGTGCTTTTTGATGCGATCGACCCGAGTTCGAACCCGCCTTTTGCCCAACTTTATTTTCTCCCTTTTCAAATCTTATTTCACATCGGAAAGGCATTTATTTTCAATAAAAACGAAGGAAATAATCAAAAAGTTGAAAATAAAATATCGGGTAGGGTTAGGGCAGGTGTAGGGAGGGCTTTATTGTCCCAATAAGGTGGCATCCATTTAATAATTTGAATTAAAATGATAATTTATACTCTGTTATTTTTGCGTATGGTTTTATAATGTACTACAATACTGAGGTGGACTTTTTGCAATAAGTAATATAAATAGCAGAATATGCTATTTTAACAGTGTAAATAGAATCTATAGCTATTTGCACTTAGTGTAAATAGCATATTGTTAAAAAATACTGCTATTTTAATTTAGTGTAAATAGAATCCATTGCTATATGCACTTAGTGTAAATAGAGCATCTATCACTAAGAAAATATGCTATTTTCACTAAATAGCATATTGTTAAAAATACTGCTATTTTCATTTAGCGTAAATAGCATCTATTCCTATTTGTACTTAGTGTAATTAGCATCTATCGCTATTTACACTTAGTGCAAATAGCCGCTGCCTAAAATAAAATAGTACATGGTATTACAGTGAGATGAGAAATTTGCATTAAGCCATATGTCGGCTTTGTATTTTCTTTTGTGAGCTGCTCACAAATTACTGGTCTGTGCATTCATAGAGAAATGTTCTATCTTGCGGTTTTCGGTTTTTACCTTTCCTCACATTGAACTTTGAAACAGTTTGTGCTTGTTGGGCAGGTAAGGCATGTCAAGTTTGTTACATAGCTCATTTCCTACACACCGATAATTCAAATTTGCTTTAAATTGGTTTAGGCTGTTTATAATTAATGATGTTATAATGAATGCCACTATCATATATTTTATTATACAATGCAGATCCATTTAGGATTGCTTAACCCACCAATATACACGTGAAAAATAAAAACATTTTAAATTTATCAAAGTGCTCCGAAAGCAGTTTCAATTGTTTTGGGCCCCCAATAGCTCTGGTTCCTCTGTAGTCAGTCCCACTTTCCCCCCACTAGTAATGCCCCTTTTTCAGAGTAATACAGAACATGTGCTCTAATTAACATACAATAAGACCTCCTCATGTTCTGCCCTCCCACCTTTCTATCGCATTACATGCTATTTTTTTTTCCTGCCAATTTCAAATCTGAGGTTCAGATCAGGGGTTTCATGACCCTTTAATAGAATGCTTAGTAAATGTAGAGTAAACAAGCCACACAGTGTAAGAAGCTGCATCCATCAACACAATGTGCTGGACTTTTCATTTCAGTAATAAACACTGTATACAATTGACAAATGCACTCAGAGATCGTTTGTCACTTTCATGAATCAAAATTTAATTAGAATGCCAAAAAGTGTCACTTTATTACATACAATTGGATAAAAAGGTATCCGTTTGTACGCTATACAGTTTATTAAGATTAGAGCAGATTATTGAAAAATGTTTTTAGTTACATGTTCTTTGCTTTGTGGAGACATTGTGGAGAATAACATCCACTGTTACAGAAAATGATTTTTGAAAACTAAAATGAGAATTCTGCTTTTTGCAAACAGGATGGAGTACTGGTGGATGAGTTTGGCCTTCCTCAGATTCCAGCTACATAATGGAACAAAATGACAATACATCCTAAACTCTCAAAAGATTTGGACAAATATCTACAAACATAAACACTGGGACAGACCTTCAATGTCAAGATTTCATCTTTTTTTTTAATGAGTCTTGATCTACTTCAGATTATAATCTTTTACTTTATAAGAAATCTATCCATGATATCTTTCAACATTAATCATTGGGTTTAGAGTTTTTGTTGGTTTGTTTGTTTTTGACTGTGTAGATATGATTTATTTTCTGAAGGATATACACCAGTAGGTGGTTTATTTTGTACTGAAATACACTTTATTGAAAGCATAAATATAATTTACATACATCACATTTCTGTACACAAACAAAAAACAAGCATCTGTACACCTAATAAATCAACCGAATTGTAGTTCAATATCCATTTGGTAATCCAGATATCACCAGCTGAGTCTGTAGCTGTGAGGAAAGATCTTGTGGTGAAGATATTCCACAACCTCTTTTTTTATCCTCGAGTTTCTCAAATTCATAGTATGAAATCTAGAGACAGAGTAAAACTAAGGCCATTGTGGAGCATAGACTAGTTTGAATTTGAATTGTAAGTTTGAAGCATTGTCATGCACACAAGACTGGGATTTAAAGGAATAGTTAACCCAAAAATAAAAATTCATTTTACTCATTTGCTCACCCTCTTGTTGAGATAAAAATTCAGAAGACTTAAATTTAAACCACTGGAGTTGTATGGATAATTTTTACACTACATCTGTGTCCTTTTCAGAGCTTGAAATGTTTTGTAGCTTGTGACTGAATGGATTGAAATAATAACAATACTTTAAATACAGCTGTCATCTTAAGTTACACCTTGCAGAATGTTAATTTAAAAAAAAAAAAAATGGTAGGGATCCTACAAATCCTAAAAGGATTTTCCTCCAGTTCTTGCACATTCTTTGGTTTCTTCTGCATATTTGAACCCTATTAAACAGTGACTGTATTTTCACACAGAGGACAACTAATGTTCAAGGAGGGTGATGATTGGGGTAAATTGTCCTCATTTTGTCTTCTGCGAAACGTAAATACCATATGTAGTTTCTGAAGAAAAGATTTACACTCATAGCTCTTAATGCATTTTTATGAACCCTCTCCTATTTTGTTACAATTTTTACAGTTTCACTGATTCTGCAAGGTGCATGTAATGTTTTTGCCACAACTATAATTTTCTTTCTACTGTGGAACACAAAAAAGGATAGAGTTTGGAACGACAGTAGAGTAAATTACAAATTTTATTTTGGGAGAACTATTCCTTTAAATTAACATTTTAGCTTGATCTATGAAACATGCAAATATACTTAGAAAGGCATAGAAGAAAAAAAGTTTTAGTAAAATAAAAAAATAGTAAAGCACACAGTACACTCAAAAAAATATTTAGGCCCAATTCTTAAGATTTATGTATTTCAATTGCATATAAAATTTCCATCCATTTTGATTACATATTTAACTTAAACTAATAAACTTTATGTGAAGCAAATTTGCCACCCTTATGTAAATGAAACAATAAGACTTATGTAATAGTACCAATAAATCCAATTTGTTTTAAATGCATAAGCAACATGTATATGTATTATTAGGTAATAAATAAAATGCATCACATTTACATAATTTATCAATAAACCCAACTCATATATTTAATCCTACCCCACTCAATCACACTGTTCTACAACAAAATCTAACTACAACACACACACAAAAAAAAAAAAGAACAGCAAGACCACCCTGTTACATTATATCAATTTATTAATGCTTCAAAGCATTTGGCTATATATGAGCTAGCAAGACATACTACACAGTGTTCAGACACTTGTGCAACAAGAAACAAAAAGTGCCTTCATATTTACATGCACATTAAGGTTAAACTATTTTCAAACATTTTTTTGCCACAATCAACCATACTGCAGAAATACAAAAAAAAAAAAAAAAAAAAAAAAAACCTTTAATAGAAAAAATAATTTTAACCATGTGCAGAAATAAAACCAGTTTCCTCATGAACTGTGCAAATTTGAGGTAGACAGATACATGAGGTAAATCAATGATAACAGTACTACGTTGCACTAACATTTAAAAAAATAAAAAAAATCTGTGACATGCAATTATTTAGAACAATAGGATAATGGTCAGAAAAAAAAGAAAAAAAAAATGCCATAAGGCTCACCACCACACTTACCATACATATTCAGTTACATGTTAGGAGTACATGAGTACGAAAGGAACATTCTACATCTACATTTTAAACTTAACACTTAAATGGACTCAAGTACAAAAATTTGACATCTCAATTGTCATTACTTAAAGAGTTCTTTGGTGACAGCTTGGTTGTATCCAGGATTTTCTTCAAACGTGCACTTGAGCTCCGTTGCGTAGCTTCAGTTAAGCACATAAATCAGTCCAAAAAGCATCAAACACCCAAGAGTGACACTGCAGAACTTCCACACCAACTTCTGTAGGTTGGTCTCCAGGACCAACACCAGCATGCTCTGAACGAAAGATGCACATTGCCCACTGTTGTCTGTGCAATTCCAGACTCAGCCTCTGCACTTTCACAGTCCTGGAGGATAAACAAAGAGAATGAGTAGTGTTCCAATGCCAGTCACAGTCTCATATTCAGAAATTTTAAGGGCACATTGTTTACAAACGCTGACATTTTGGATATGTAGACTCGTTCAAATGTACACTGCCTGGTCAAAAAAAAAAAAAAAAAAAAAAAAGTGTCACCATTTGGATTTAAATAAGCAAATACTGAAGTGTCTAGAATTGGATGATTATTGCAGTGATTTTTAGGTTTCCGGCTTGTTGTATTTTGGCAATAATTCTTTTAACCCAAACTGTTGCAGTGTGTAGCTTTTCATTTCTTAAACAACCATGTCGGAGGACGTACCCATGTACACATTCCAGCATGACAATAATAAAATTCATCAGGCTCAATTTGGGAAATAGTGGTTCAGTGAGCACGAGGAATCATTTTCATGTTTGAATTGATCACCAGTCCTGAGCTTAACTCTACTGAATGTCTTGAGGATGTGCTTTACAGAGTGGCTAGACTCTCCCATTGTCAATACAAGATCCAGGCCAAAAATAAAATGCAACTCTTGATGGAAAAATGTTGTGATGTTGCATAATGTTGTTTAAACAATGTCACAACAAAGCACAATGTTATGAAAGCTATAGGTGGTCCAATGAAATATTAGAGTGTGCAACTCCTTTTTGGACAGGCTATGTAAAGTCGACTCCAGCACATCCTAAAGATATTAGGTCAGGACTCTGTGGTGGACGATCTTTCACAGTTTGAGCCTGATGAATCTTGACATTGTTATCGTGGAATATAGACATGGGTACGACTTCCGACCTGGTTGTTTGAGAAATAAAAAGCTACACACTGCATCAGTTAGGGCTAAAAGAATTGTTGCCAAACACACATGCCAGAAACATTAATCACTTCAAGCAATGAGTCAGTCCTTAAATATAGAGTATTTACTCATTTAAATCCAAACAGCGACCTTTTTTGGCCTGGCAGTATAAAATAAGAATTAAATGTATAGCCAGTTATTTTGAACTATACTACCTTAAGGAGAAGATAATTCTGATGGAACTGAACACAGCCAAGCTTAAAAACATGAGCACTCCTGTTGTTCCAAGACGGTCAAATGGCTTGATATCACTTGCACTGCATTTAAAAAAAAAAAAAAAAAACCCACACACACACCCACCCCATTAAACATTGAGTACATTTTACAAGAAAACACCATTTACAAGAAAACACCATTTCAGTATTTTACTTCAAAATGTCATTTTTTAAAAAATTAAATCAATCTTTCTTTGTGATTATTTGTACTATAAACTTTACTCTGCATTGTCATAATTTGTAACAGCTGCAAATGTGCTATTATTTCTCAATTTACTGTAGAGAACAAGCTTAAGAAAATGGTTTTGAATTCAATGTACTTAAATCTTTAAGATGACTGAACTTGTAAAACAGTTACCAATACTCAAATTGTCATACTAACTTCTAGTTACCTCTACTAAGAGATAGTGAGTTTTATCAAATCAAAAATGAGCTAATTTGCTGCATACTACACACACACGGGCAAAGCGAGGCTGATGCCAATAAGAAAATTAACATAACTATCAATGTAAATATATCCATAAGAAACACTTGGGCTCCTCTGGATGTATTTGCAGTTGATTTTAGTCTTGATTCTCAAAGATGCAGAACAACAAGATCCCTAAAACACGACATTAGTCATTGATTTACTCAGACAAAGCTAAAGCTGAGTTAAAAATCTCGCTCAACTAATGCTGCGACTATACAACAAACCTTGTCAACTGGTACATTAGTATATTACAGTGATTTGTAAAGAAACTTTTAAATTGCATGTAAGGCTGTTTATATATTATTTTTTAAATAATATTTCTAATGATATTATTTTTCTTCTCCAGTTTGCTGAAATACAAACATTTAAACAGTGGATGTCATTGCTTGTTTTTAAGACTAATTTATTCAAAATTGCATAACATTATTGAAGAACAGGTTAAGTAAAAAAAAATATAATGAATGTTATCTAGTGCATATATTTAGCAAAATTATCCTTTATATTTATTTATTCTAGTTAACAAGTTTAGAGTTTATACTCACTCAATGGATTTCTGTGACATTGTTTACAAGCCGCTTTTTTGACGTCTTGAAACTCTGAGCGATTACATGAGATGTGATTCTGTTTCAACACCTTCTGATGATTGTTCATGTTTATTTGCAGTGGTAATTAGAAGTAAATGGGAAGAGAAGATCGGTTCATGTGAGTTCTGCACTGCTGCTTGTTCTCAGAAATGAAAGAAATGATCTTTCACATTACATTTAACACCAAAACTGTATTTACTGTTTAACTTTAGTGATACAACTGACAGAATCTGAAATCTGACACTTTGTTTCACATCACAAGTAACAAAACTTACTGTGATGTATTGTGTTTCATGAAGTTTTGTTCAGGCATCGAGTGAAAAACAGCATCTGTCGATACAATGAGAAACGATTAAAATCGAAAAACAGATTTCAATCAGCCCAGTACCATTAGCTAGCTAGTGAAAAAGATAGTCCGTGCATTGATATTAGTGTAATACGATATCAACCGCACTAATAATACATGTATATACAATGAAATCTGTCAAATAATATACACCGAGTACAGATAAGAGATATCTTACCTCGCAAATAGCTTATGATCCAGGCTGCTCCAATGTAAAATGGTGAAGAGATTCAGGAGAACGCTTCTTCTGGCGCTGGTTTTTTGAATTTGCACATGCATTACCAAAGCCGCTTTAGACACGTCATTGTGCAGTACAGCCACCTACCGACTGGAGGATGGTAAACGAGTCCATCTGTATGTAAACCAATCTCATGCAATTTAACTAATTTGACCTAACTTGCATCAGAGCCAGCTTTATTTAAACTATATTCATAATTTTTAACTGATTAAATCTAATAGTTTTGACCGTTAACAGATTTACACTGATTCTAAGTAATCGGAGTACATACATTTTTAAAAAAAAACGATTATTTAAATAAAATCAAATGGATGCAAATACTTAACAAAAAAAAACTGTGCCAAGAATCATTTTTTTGAGTGTAGGTAAATAAAAAAGGCAAGAGAAATTAAGTTTGTTTTACCTGAACAACTTCATATCCCAGAATCCTCAGGTGATGCTGCTTGATGGCTTCCTTGCCTAGTAGTTTCTCTGCATTTGCTGCAAAGCGCTTTGAGCCATTAATACAGAGAGCAATTCTGATAACAAATTAAAGTCAATATCACAATATGCATGAATTCTCTCAGACAACTAATCATCAATTCCTACTTTATTTGCAAACAGCAGGAAATGCCTTACCTTTTATGGACTTCACCTGTGTGCGAAGCAGGCAAGACATACCTTTCTTAATCTAGTTTTATAAATTAAATAAATAAATTCAATGTACACAGACTGAAGTAGTTTAAGTCTTTTGTTCTTTTAATTGTGATGATTTTGGCTCACATTTAACAAAAACCCACCAATTCACTCTCTCAAATTAGAATATTGTGACATGCCAATCAGCTAACCAACTCAAAACACCTGCAGAGGTTTCCTGAGCCTTCAAAATGGTCTCTCAGTTTGGTTCACTAGGCTACACAATCATGGGGAAGACTGCTGATCTGACAGTTGTCCAGAAGACAATCATTGACGCCCTTCACAAGGAGAGTAAGCCACAAACATTCATTGCCAAAGAAGCTGGCTGTTCACAGAGTGCTGTATCCAAGCATGTTAACAGAAAGTTGAGTGTAAGGACAAAGTGTGGAAGAAAAAGATGCACAACCAACCGAGAGAACCGCAGCCTTATGAGGATTGTCAAGCAAAATCAATTCAAGAATTTGGGTGAAATTCACAAGGAATGGACTGAGGCTGGGGTCAAGGCATCAAGAGCCAGCACACACAGACGTGTCAAGGAATTTGGCTACAGTTGTCGTATTCCTCTTGTTAAGCCACTCCTGAACCACAGACAACATCAGAGGCGTCTTACCTGGGCTAAGGAGAAGAAGAACTGGACTGTTGCCCAGTGGTCCAAAGTCCTCTTTTCAGATGAAAGCAAGTTTTGTATTTCATTTGGAAACCAAGGTCCTAGAGTCTGGAGGAAGGGAGGAGAAGCTCATAGCCCAAGTTGCTTGAAGTCCAGTGTTAAGTTTCCACAGTCTGTGATGATTTGGGGTCCAATGTCACCTGCTGGTGTTGGTCCATTGTGTTTTTTGAAAACCAAAGTCACTGCACCCGTTTACCAAGAAATTTTGGAGCACTTCATGCTTCCTTCTGCTGACCAGCTTTTTAAAGGTGCTGATTTCATTTTCCAGCAGGATTTGGCACCTGCCCACACTGCCAAAAGCACCAAAAGTTGGTTAAATGACCATGGTATTGGTGTGCTTGACTGGCCAGCAAACTCACCAGACCTGAACCCCATAGAGAATCTATGGGGTATTGTCAAGAGGAAAATGAGAAACAAGAGACCAAAAAAATGCAGATGAGCTGAAGGCCACTATCAAAGAAACCTGGGCTTCCATACCACCTCAGCAGTGCCACAAACTGATCACCTCCATGCCACGCCGAATTGAGGCAGTAATGGGCTAGTTGCATATCTCCGCCATCTTGGATTTCCGGTCTAGCAAGTGTGTGCATAGATACTTATATATATATATATATATATATGTGTGTGTTTACAGGATTTATAATATCACTTCAAATGCAAAGATCTACACTGCTATTATCACTATACTACAAATGTTAACTGTGCCAGTGCATTTGAAACTTAGGTATATTTGCGTCTGGTGAATGAATGAAATGCACTAATCCCTATTGTTCACGAAATGAAAGTTGAACTCATGGGGTGTACACACAGCTACACATTTTCCCTCACCAATTATCTACAAATTACTTATTTCTCAAATGTTTGTATTACATTGATTTTTAAATGAAATGTTTACCTTGTAATTAAGCCTTGGGCTGCGATTGATCTTCATAAATATCCATTTCCTGTGCACATACATCAGATTGTTCCATAATTTTCACAACATATTTTAATATTTTACACAGTTAACTTTGCATCAAACATTTTTAAATGGGGAAAGAAAAAAAAAAAGCTGTAAAAATCTTTAAATACTAATTTAAAGATTTGTTTTATCTGATAATTAGTGCAAAAAAAATCGTAAAAATACATGCCCTGCTTATTGTCACGTTTGCTTGGGGAGCGAGGAGACAAGGAGTTGAATCAAACAATAAACTTTAATGACATCCAGGAGCATACGATAGAGAGACCAGATATGACGATTAACAGCAGACACAGAGGCAGGGAAGCAGAGGACTTAAAAAGGGGAGACTAAACTAGATAATTAAACAAACACGGCTGGAGATAAATGAACTAATAACGACACAAAACGAGGAAAGGAACAGAAAAACCAAATAAGGGCACAAGAGGAAGGGAACGACAAGACACAGGAAGACAGGACTGACACTTATAGACAGATAATTATTTATGCAACGGATCTTTCACAAAACAAATAAATATTAATAAAACACACAGGTAATGCAAACACCGATCTTTTAATTAATGCCAACCTACCATATTATGTTAAATTGTACAGTTACAATTATAAATTATCAAAAAGTTAATAAAAATGCATCCAGAAATCTCTGAGCGTCTCGTTTGACAGTCGCAAACCTTATGATCTTATAATTAGTAGTCAACAAAATCAACTCTACGAAAATGTACAGTATTGCACGTTTGAATGATTTGTGTTTGAATGAAGAGATCCCTGTAGACTGATAAGCGCTGATGTTGAGTCTCATCAACAGAAATAAGAAATCTCTGCGTTTTATTTTGATGAATTTCCACATAGAGGTACGCAATAATGTAGCGAGGATGTTTTCTCATGTCTTTGATATACCACTATCAGCTTTTTAATCTGAAAAACATTAATTATTTCTATCTAGCCAAGTTTTGTCTGAAATCTGATCTGCTTGATGTAGGGTGTCGTGGGGATTCGTAAACGACAATGGGCATCGGGACACACAATTCAATCGTTTCATCTCGTGTAGTGTGTCATAGTGCACGACACCTCTGCGATGCTTCACGACGTCAACACTAGCGTGTTTAATTTTTTTTTTTTTGTTTTTTTTTTCTGTCGTACACGACAAGTTCCATCACATCTGTGACACTGGCCAATAGGAGCACAGAAGCGCCTTTGTGCAAGCTTTCAAACAAGCCTGAAACGAAAGAGAGACAGGTCTTGCTAGGTGTAATTTTACAATGGAGCATGGGCGTAACCACCATATACTTTGGGGGGGAAAAAATATCAGGTTTAAATGGCTCAGTATTATAGCTAGGTAGCTAGCATGATACCCTGAAAATAGGCTGAATAATGAACTGCTGGAGTCACAGACCAAGGAGCTCCCGCACTTCCCACTCCATTGATAAGCCTCTATTCATTCGTTGATGGCCTGGCCTGTTTGTTTTTATTGTAAGTCTATATTGTTTTGTTAACTATTACCTGACAAAGTGGCTTAAGTGGTTAAGTTCAAATTAAATAAGTGAAACTTTTTTGCTTGTTTTTCATAAATACTAAAAAAGTGCATGTCATTATAAGAGGTCAACCATTTTCAATATCAGCCATTTTCGATATGAAACTTGATATCGAAATGATGATTTCATTCATATGATTTCATTCACATGAAACACAATATTTAAACCAAAATGCTTTAGGTATGTAAGTTTTCCTAATTGGAAGCCATCCTATTTGCTGCTATGTCAGAGAAATTGCAGACTGTTCTTTCAATGTTAATTCAAATGGTCAATGTATTCCTCAAAACTATGTTCTAGATGAGCAAATCTTTATCAATCTTTACACGTTGTTTGCTAGCCATTGTTTGTTTACGCTCATAGCGCCTTCTGTCTTGTCCCGCACTGTATCGATGACAGCACACATGTCGTTAATGATGGCATGCGATGAATGCTCGGGTGGCATCGTATAGTCTGAAGCCGCCTTTCCACTAACTCCGACGAACGACAAGCGACAGACCGGAGTCAAATGAAATGAAGTCATTCATTTCCAATGGAGAGTAGTGCAGGAGCTGCGTGGAGTTCCGATCATATGCGTATGCGGAAAAATCGGATCCAATTTGAGCTGCGAATGCGTTCAAATATTTGAACTTCTGCGGCTCGACCGGATGTGATGTATTCTATTAAAAACTATGAGCGTAAGGTTAGAATTACAAATATTTTGTTCACTTTAACATTATTCTTTAAACAGTATTTCTGTAAAATGATGCTTTAGAATAATTATGGCAGAAATAATAATTTTATAATTATTAAATCATTATTACGTTGATTTGCCCCATAAAACCTACTATGTTTTTATTTTGGGGGTCATTTGTTTTGTGACCATACATTCATACATTAATTATATTCATTCAAATCATTAATTTTACCATGGTGAATATGCCGAGGTAACGGCTGCTGCGCGACCAGTTTGAAAGGACTGTGCGACTGCCACTAGGGGGAGAAATGCGACAGTCGTGTCCGAATGTCGTGTGCAGTGGAAAGGCGGCTTGGCATGTTTCTTGTTCACGACACGACAAGATTTTATGAGTCAAAATCGCGTAATCTGACACAGTGACTGTCGTAACCGACAAAAAAAATAGTGTAGTCTGAACGGGGCATTACAGTAAATGCGAACGTCGCAAGTTTGGAAGTTTGCACACACTCGCGTCGCCGAAGCTCACCAGCGCTATCTTGTGCACCGAGCCCATTAAAGCAAAAGGAGCCCCTACCAAGTATTGAGTACAAATACAGTAAAATGAACATACTTTCCAGAAGGCCAACAATTCACTAAAAATGTTTTTTTTTTTCGTTTTTTGTTTTTTGTTTTTTATTGGTCTTATGAAGTATTCTAATTTGTTGAGATAGTGAATTGGTGGGTTTTTGTTAAATGTGAGCCAAAATCATCACAATTAAAAGAACCAAAGACTTAAACTACTTCAGTCTGTGTGCATTGAATTTATTTAATACACGAGTTTCACAATTTGAGTTGAATTACTGAAATAAATGAACTTTTCCACGACATTCTAATTTATTGAGATGCACTTAGTTACTCTTCTGTATCAACATTCACCTTCCGTGTGTGCTCAATGCAGGGTAGTAATTGATGACATGTAATCTGGATTATATAATCAGATTCCAAAAAAAATAAATATGTGTAAATATTAGTGGTGTCAAAATTAGCGCGTTAATGCAGGCGATTAATTTTTTCAGTTTAACGCGTTAAAAATATTTAACGCAATTAACGCAGGGGCGGGGCTAGGTTTGGCCACCACACTCACAACTGCTAAAGAATTGCGTTTATTCAGACGCAGTTCGTCTTTACGAGCACATCAAACGGGACACTTTTCAGACGCGCGCTCCAACTTCACTTTAGCGCCAGGCGCGAGTCAAACGAGCGCGGAAACGGTACCGGTGACGACGAGCTTCAGTATAACATCAGTGAACTGCGGTCAGATCAGATGTTGTAAGGCCATATGCCAGTAAAAACGAATCTTCCTCTCCTGCCAGCCGTTATACTGTGCTCGTAACGCGTGCTCTTCCAGTGCACGCATAAATGTGCCGGCACGTACTGTATTAGTCTATATTCAGGTTGCAACCCGCATATAATATCTCAAATCCCTTTATGGTCAAGGTTGAATAATTTAAGTTTTTTAGAAATGTGAAATTGAGAAGTTTTTTTTTTCTTTTTTTTTTTTTAATTCGAATGGGAATGCAACTCCATATGTACAACAGTTTAAACCGAAAAGTACTTTCACGCAAGTAATTCACAATCATTCAGTGAATACTTTTTGTAGACTTGTAGAAAACGATGTGGAAAAATTATTACAAGAACCTCATAATGAATTGCACAAGAAACAATATTTAACAAGAGTGCAAAGAGAAGCATTATCAGCATTAATTAATGATCCGACATTGAATATTCAACGAGCAGATAAATGTGGAGGGATTGTGGTTATGAATACTAGTAAATATATCGAGAAAATAAAAGGGATGTTACACGATGAGACATTTTATAAGAAACTTCCCAGCTAGCAGGGAACGTTCTCAGAACTTTGGCTAACATTTCGTGTAGGTTTGGTTGATGTTTTAGAGAAAACATTTGAATGTAATGTTCAAAAAATGTTTTAAGAATGTTTCTCATTTCAGATAACGTTCCTATAATGTTAAGTGTAAACAAAGCTAGAACATTTTTTACTGCAACATTTTAAGGATGTTTTGTGGATGTTGTTGAGGGAACAGATTATACAATGTTCTCAATAAAACATTGGCACAATGTTTCAAGATAACAAAGAAAGAACATTCTCTCAGCCACATCAGGAGAACGTTATAAGAACATCACTGAGTCCTGAGATTGTGTAATGTTTTTATAAAACGTTCTTGTAATGTAACATAATAACAAAGCTAGAACATTTGACCTGAAACATTTTAAAGACATTTAGAGGATGTTGTTTGATGTAACAGATTATACAATGTTCTCAATAAAATATTGGCACAATGTTTCAAGTTAACAAAGGAAGAACATTCTCTCAGCCACGTTAGGAAAACGTTATAAGAACATCACTGAGGCCTGAGATGGTGTAATGTTTTTTTTTTTATAAAACGTTCTTGTAATGTTATGTAAGAACAAAGCTAGAACATTTGACCTGCAACGTTTTGAGGATGTTGTTGAGGGAACAGATTATATAATGTTGTCAATAAAACATTGTTACAATGTTTCAAGATAACAAAGGAAGAACATTCTCTCAGCCACATTAGGAGAACGTTATAAGGATGTCATTGAGGCTGGAGGTGATGGAATGTTTTTCATAAAACGTTCTTGTAATGTGATGTAATAACAAAGCTAGAACATTTGACCTGCAACATTTTAAGGATCTTTTGAGGATGTTGTTGAGGTAACAGATTATATAATGTGCTCAATAAAACATTGGCACAATGTTTCAAGATAACAAAGGAAGAACATTGTCTCAGCCACATTAGGAGAACGTTATAAGAACATCACTGAGTCCTGAGATTGTGTAATGTTTTTATAAAATGTTCTTGTAATGTGACATAATAAAAAAACTAGAACATTTGACCTGAAACATTTTAAGGACATTTAGAGGACGTTGTTTGATGTAACAGATTATGTAATGTTGTCAATAAAACATTGTTGCAATGTTTCAAGCTGACAAAGGAAGAACATTCTCTTAGCCACATGAGGAGAATGTTATAAGGATGTCATTGAGGCCGGAGGTGATGGAATGTTTTTCATAAAATGTTCTTGTAATGTAACGTAATAACAAAGCTAGAACATTTGACCTGCAACATTTTGAGTATGTTTTGAGGATGTTGTTGAGGTAACAGATTAAACAATGTTCTCAATAAAACATTGTTACAATGTTTCAAGATAACAAAGGAAGAACATTCTCTTAGCCACATTAGGATAACTTTATACAGTGTATCAGGAAAGTTTTCACAGCGCTTCAGTTTTTCCACATTTTATGTTACAGCTTTATTCCAAAATAGATTAAATTCATTATTTTCCTCAAAATTCTACAAACAATACCCCATAAAGACAATGTGAAAGTTTGTTTGAAATCTTTGCAAATTTATAAAAAATAAATAAATAAATAAAAATCACATGTACAGTACATAACTATTCACAGCCTTTGCTCAATACTTTGTTGAAGCACCTTTGGCATCAATTACAGCCTCAAGTCTTTTTGAGCATGATGCTACAAGCTCGGCACACCTATTTTTGGCCAGTTTCTCCCATTCTTCTTTGCAGGACCTCTCAAGCTCCATCAAGTTGGATATGGAGTGTTGGTGCACAGCCATTTTCAGAGCTCTCCAGAGATGTTCAATCCAGTTCAAGTCTGGGCTCTGGCTGGGCCACTCAAGGACATTCACAGAGTTGTCCCGTAGCCACTCCTTTGTTATCTTGGCTGTGTGCTTAGGGTCATTGTCCTGTTGGAAGATGAACCGTCGCCCCAGTCTGAGGTCCAGGTTTTCATCAAGGATGTCTCTGTACATTGCTGCATTCATCTTTCCCTCGATCCTGACTAGTCTCCCAGTTCCTGCCGCTGAAAAACATCCCCACAGCATGGTGCTGCCACCACCATGCTTCACTGTAGGGATGGTATTGGGCAGGTGATGAGCGGTGCCTGATTTCCTCCAGACATGACGCTTGCCAAAGAGTTCAATCTTTGTTTCATCAGACTAGAGAATTTTGTTTCTCATGGTCTGAGAGTCCTTCAGGTGCCTTTTGGCAAATTCCAGGCAGGCCATTATGTGCCTTTCACTGAGGAGTGGCTTCCGTCTGGCCACTCTACCATACAGGCCTGATTGGTGGAGTGCTGCAGAGATGGTTGTTCTTCTGGAAGGTTCTCATCTCTCCACAGAGAAACGCTGGAGCTCTGTCAGAGTGACCATCGGGTTCTTGGTCACCTCCCTGACTAAGGCCCTTCTCCCCCGATCTTTCAGTTTGGCCGGGCGGCCCGCTCTAGCAATCCTGTCTCGGAGGTCTACAGACAATTCCTTGGACTTCATGGTTTGGTTTGTGCTCTGACATGCACTGTTAACTGTGGGACCTTATATAGACAGGTGGGTGCCTTTCCAAATCATGTCCAATCAACTGAATTTACCACAGGTGGACACCAATCAAGTTGTAGAAACATCTCAAGGATGATCAGTGGAAACAGGATACTCCTGAGCTCAGTTTTGAGTGTCATGGCAAAGGATATGAATACTTATGTACATGTGATTTTTTTTTTTCTTTTTCTTTTTTTTTTTTAATAAATTTGCAAAGATTTCAAACAAACTTCTTTCACATTGTCATTATGGGGTATGTTTGTAGAATATTGAGGAAAATAATGAATTTAATCCATTTTGGAATAAGGCTGTAACATAACAAAATGTGGAAAAAGTGAAGCGCTGTGAAAACTTTCCGGATGCACTGTAAGGATGTCATTGAGGCTGGAGGTGATGGAATGTTTTTTATAAAACGTTCTTGTAATGTGACGTATTAACAAAACTAGAACATTTTACCTGCAAAATTTTGAGGATGTTGTTGAGGTAACAGTTTATACAATATTGTCAATAAAACATTGGCACAATGTTTCAAGATAACAAAGGAAGAACATTCTCTCAGTCACATTAGGAAAACGTTATAAGGACGTCATTGAGTCCTTAAGTGATGGAATGTTTTTTGTTTTTTATAAAACTTTCTTGTAATGTGAAGTATTAACAAAGCTAGAACATTTTACCTGCAACATTTTAAGGATGTTTTGTGGATGTTGTTGAGGTAACAGATTATACAATGTTCTCAATAAAACACTGGCACAATGTTTCAAGATGACAAAGGAAGAATATTCTCTCAGTCACGTTAGGAAAATGTTATATGGATATTATTGAGGCCTGATATTACAAAATGTTATTTATAAAAGTGTCTTGTAATGTGACATGTTAACAAAGCTGGAACATTTTACCTGCAACATTTTGAGGATATTTTGAGGTAACAGATAGCACAATGTTGTCAATAAAACATTGGCACAATGTTTCAAGATGACAAAGGAAGAACATTCTCACAGCCACATTAGTACGTTATAAGAATGTCATTGAGGCCGGAGGTGATGGAATTTTTTTTTAATAAAACGTTCTTGCAATGTGACATATTAACAAAGCTAGAATATTTGACCTGCAACATTTTGAGGATGTTTTGAGGATGTTGTTGAGGTAACAGATTATACAATGTTGTCAATAAAACATTGGCACAGTGTTTCATGATAACAAAGGAAGAACATTCTCACAGCCACATTAGGAAAACATTATAAGGACATAATTGAGGCCTGAGATGGTGTAATACTTTTTTTTTAATAAAATGTTTTGGAATGTTCTTGTGTTTACAAAGCTACACTCTAAAAAAGATGGTTCTTTAAAGTTTCTTTAGACGTAGAAACAGCTCTTTTTAGAACCGTATCATCCTGAAGAACCTTTAATATGCTGAGACAGTTCTTTGCTTTAGAGTTTAGGGTTCTTTTTTCCTGCCTTTTTGTTTTTCAAATCTGTAACTGTCAAAGCCGCATCATTACTGTTTCTGGAGCTCAAGACAGACTTTCAACACACTCTTAAGAGGTAAATGATTATTTTCTTAAAATTTCTATCAATTTTACCTTTCAGATTGTAACTAGTTTTATGCCAATCATGCCTTTTTCTCTTTTTAGTTAACAGAAAATGTATGTGACCAGCTCTGTTCAGTTAAAGTTACTTACTTTCTCTTCACTATGTAAGTAGGCGTAACAGAAATGTTGAAATAATGATCCATGATTCAATGATTTTTTAATTTTTTTTTTATTACTTTATGCATAAACACCCAGTCGTAAATAAGATTAAAGTTATCCCATGACCTTATATCAAATTTTCTTTTAACATTATAAAGGGCTCACATACTGTCCATTTTTTCTAATTGTTACATAAATAACTGGACACATTAACTCTAAACTCAACTGTGTATTTCAGAAGCTGTCACTAAAAAATGACTGGCATTCTTTACATTATAATTAGTCTTTCCTGGTGTATTGTCACGCCCCTGGACTGTTTTGTTGTAGTTTTTGCTCCCCATGTGTTCCTTGTGACCCAGTTTCTCCCCTGTCTGATTGTATTAATTTGCTCCAGGTGTGTCTCCTTAGTTCTTTGATTGTCCCGTCTTTAAAAGCCCCAGTCCTTTCAGTTAGTGTTTGTCGGTCTTTGAATGTCTTCTTATGTTCTATGTTCCCTATATGGATTAAAGACTCCCAGTTTGTGAATTCTCCGTGTCTCCTCGTTCCTGGCTCCAGCATTCGAGACAGAAAGACCGACCAAAACAGTTACCTCCGTGTGTCTAACCTCCGTTTTGTTTTCCGTTTTCAATCAGTGTTTTTGTTTCCGTTGTGTTGCCCCATGGATCCCTACGTCCGGCCCGAATTCCTCCTCCTCCTGCTGGAGCAAGAGGACCGATCTCTCGAGGACCATACAAGACTGTTCCTGATGTTAGCTAACGCCGCCAGCTACCCGGACGGCGCGCTCTGCACATTCTATAACGCAAGCTTGAACACCGCGTGCAGAGCGCTGTCGTCCGAGGATGGTCCTCGAGAGGATTTCGCCGCCTTCGTGGAGTGGACACTGGCGAGGCACGGATCCCCGTTCACCGTCTGTGCCGAGGGGGATCTCGCCAGTGCCACTCCTGACCCAGAGCCCAGCCCACCAACTCCCCGCGGTGCGGAGCACCAGCCCGAGCCCACCGATGACGGAGAGCCATTTCCTGCTACGATCCACGAGCCAGCGCCAAGCCGAGCGACTGAGCGGAAGATCGTCCTGGAAGTTGAGCCCAACACGTCAGATCAGGTGCGAGAGCTGATCATGTGGGAGCCAGCCGTGGACGGTGTGAGCGCGGAGTGGAGCTCCGCCCCCTGCACCGCGGCTGAGGGTGAGCTGATGATACATCTGGGGCTACTAGACTTTGAAGGGGATCTGTTGGACTGGGAACATGATCTGGAGGTCGACGCTTCCCCTATCCTCTCTCCGTCTCCGCTGGTTCCAGCCAGCTCCGCTCCTCCCGAGCGCCCCCCTGTGCCCGCTTCCCGAAAGCGTCCTCCAGAACCCGCGCCTCCAGAGCGCCCCACAGTGTCGGCTCCCATTCCTGAGTTAACCCCTGGAAGCCCGGAGGATCTCAAATGCCCACCCTCCCACCCGCTCCTGCCTCCTCCACCGCTGTCGTCTGGCAGCCCCTCTGCTCGCCCTCAGTCCTCCATCAATGCGGTGCGAGCTCCGCGGGTCTGCCATCCTCCATCGCCGTGGCTGGAGAATCCCTCACCTCCACCTCCAGCCTCCGAGGCCCAGACTCCACCTCGGTCCGTAGACCCAGCGGCTCCACCTCGGCTCCTAGCTCCCTCGCCTCCACCGTCATCCATCGATCCACCAGCTCCACCAGGCTCCCTCGTCCCTCCGGCTCCGCCTTGGTCGGGCGTCGACCCGCCATCGCCTTGGGACTCCTCTCCTCTGGCTGCGCCTCGTCACTCCATCCCACCGGCTCCGTTGGGCTCCTTCCTCCCTCCAGCTCCACCTTGGTCCTCAGTCGCTCTGGCTCCGCCGCGGATCTCCGGAGCTCCGCCTCTGCCTCGGTCGCCAGAGCTCTCGGCTCCACCCTGGCCCCCCGGATCCTCGGCGTCACCCTGGCTCGTCGCCTCTCCGTCTCCACCTCGGGCTCCTCCTCCACCTGCTCCGCCTCCGTTGGTCGGCCCCCTGGAGTCGGCGGCCATTCCTCCTCCATGGCTCCTCCCTCCGTCGGCTCCACCATGGGCCATCATCATGGCTGTGGCCTGGGTCCTGCCAGGCTCCTCCTGCTCCGAGTCCCTCCTGTCTCCTCCCTGGCTCCTCCCTCCTTCGTCACCTCCCTGGTCTCTGTCTGCCGGCCCCCTCCCGGTTGTCCGTCCTCCTCCTGAGCCGCCGCCATTGTTCCCACCCGTTCCCCCCCCTCTGTTGTTCCACGGTGCGAGGACGCACCTTCCGGGAGGGGGGAGTAATGTCACGCCCCTGGACTGTTTTGTTGTAGTTTTTGCTCCCCATGTGTTCCTTGTGACCCAGTTTCTCCCCTGTCTGATTGTATTAATTTGCTCCAGGTGTGTCTCCTTAGTTCTTTGATTGTCCCGTCTTTAAAAGCCCCAGTCCTTTCAGTTAGTGTTTGTCGGTCTTTGAATGTCTTCTTATGTTCTATGTTCCCTATATGGATTAAAGACTCCCAGTTTGTGAATTCTCCGTGTCTCCTCGTTCCTGGCTCCAGCATTCGTGACATGTATATGGCAAATAGTATGTTTTTAAGAATTTTTATGAGGGACAGTTTAATATCACTATAAATACCTTTATTATCAGTCCATATGACACAATGCTCTGGTATCATCTAGAAGATTTGAATAGTGCAGAATGCGGACTGTTTTTATGGTGCCTTTCTATTGGTCATATACAGTATTTGTACTTTTGCAGGAGCTTCACATCTATCATTTTAAGGAATAGAGCTCCAATTGTGGAAAAGAGTATACTAATTATTTTGATGATGAAAAATACAGTAAACAGTACTGTGCAATATATAATGTTACAATTTAAAATAGCTGTCTTCTATGCGAATATATAGTAAAATATAATTTATTGCTGTGATCAAAGCTGAATTTTCAGCTTCACTACTCCAGTCTTCAGTGTTACATGATCCTTCAGAAATCATTATAATATTCTGATTTTCTGCTCAAGAAACATTTCTGCTTATTATGAATGTTGAAAATTGTTGTGCTGCTTCATATTTTTGTGGAAGATGTGATACCATTCAGTCTTGGGTAACATTGAAAAATATAAACATATTTTTTCTTCAATAAGGTTGCATTAAATTGATTTAAGTGACAGTAAAGATATTTACACTTATTGTGATGTACTTATATTTCAAATAAATGTTGTTCTTTAACTGAGAACCCTTATACCAATAATAAAAAAAACATTATTAATAATTGATCACAAAGAATAACTGATAATAATTAAGCAGCACATTAAGTAGCATTAAATGATTTATGAAGGGACACTGAAGACTGGAGTAATGATGCTGAAAATTCAGCTTTGATCACAGAAATAAATTACATTTTTTTTACATTACATTTTTATCCTAAATTAAAAAAAAACACTCTTTTAAGAGTAATATTTCATAATTTTGTTTTTACTGTATTTTTTGATCAAAGAAATGCAATCTTCTTGCAAATAAATAAAAAGCCTTATTATTTCAAACTTTTAACCACCAGTGCGTATATAAAATAATGTATGTGAATTTATAAGCAACTTATTTGTATTAGGCCTATCATATAAAATTACTTTCCTATGCACAGCACTCGAAAGCAAAAGTCTTCAGATGTACAGTGTTCTAGAGTAAGACTGAGAATGATTTTTATAGATTTTTAAACATTTTCTTAGACACGTGAAATCACGGAAGAAAGCCTATATAGAGATATGCATTATCTCTTATCTCATGAACACTGCTATATTATGTACATTGTGACGAATAACGTAAATGGCATTAAAATCTGCGTAATTCGAAAAAGCCAGTAGTAGTTTGCACTCCTGAAAATTAATATCTGTCCTTTAAAATTTTATTTATTTAATTATTTTTATCGTAAACGGTTGGCAAATATTGCTGAATTGTCTCGTCATGTTTAGATGCTTACATCTTACCTCAGCTCGCATTCAATTCGCACGCAGTTCAGCGTCTGTGAACATTAAATCCAGCCTTCTACACTTTGATTGGCTATTTCAAACATTTTGACATTGACTAGCGCTTTTGAGCCGCTGCACTGAGCCGGAGCACGCTAAATTAGTTAGAATTTTTGAATCAAGCCGCGCGGCCCATTCGTCTGGGCCAATGGAAGGATATACGTATATATAGATATATATACACGGTGAGCGTGATTTCACCAAGTACAACATGTTCCTGGATCAACATCTTTGTTGATCCTGGAACGTCATTCCAATCAACCAATCAGAACTGAGGGATAACTTTTCAGAAAATATCTGTTTTAGGCTTATGATCAGGGTTAGGTGCTTCTACACCCTTGTTAATCAACTATCATTTTACACTGATTTTAGGAATAAATTATGGGTAGGGTTAGGTTTAGGGGTAGGGATTGGGTTAAGTCTATATTTTTGGACAGTAATGTTGATCCAGGATCAACAAAAGATGTTGATCCAGGAACATGTCTTACTTGCCAAAATCACGGCGACCATATATATACAGTGGGTACGGAAAGTATTCAGACCCCCTTAAATTTTTCACTCTTTGTCATATTGCAGCCATTTGCTAAAATCATTTAAGGTCATTTTTTTTTTCCTCGTTAATGTACACACAGCACCCCATATTGACAGGAAAACACAGAATTGTTGACATTTTTGCAGATTTATTAAAAAAGAAAAACTGAAATATCACATGGTCCTAAGTATTCAGACCCTTTGCTCAGTATTTAGTAGATGCACCCTTTTGATCTAATACAGCCATGAGTCTTTTTGGGAAAGATGCAACAAGTTTTTCACACCTGAATCTGGGGATCCTCTGCCATTCCTCCTTGCAGATCCTCTCCAGTTCTGTCAGGTTGGATGGTAAACGTTGGTGGACAGCCATTTTTAGGTCTCTCCAGAGATGCTCAATTGGGTTTAAGTCAGGGCTCTGGCTGGGCCATTCAAGAACAGTCACGGAGTTGTTGTGAAGCCACTCCTTCGTTATTTTAGCTGTGTGCTTAGGGTCATTGTCTTGTTGGAAGGTAAACCTTCGGCCCAGTCTGAGGTCCTGAGCACTCTGGAGAAGGTTTTCGTCCAGGATATCCCTGTACTTGGCCGCATTCATCTTTCCCACGATTGCAACCAGTCGTCCTGTCCCTGCAGCTGAAAAACACCCCCACAGCATGATGCTGCCAACACCATGCTTCACTGTTGGGACTGCACTGGACAGGTGATGAGCAGTGCCTGGTTTTCTCCACACATACCGCTTAGAATTAAGGCCAAAAATTTCTATCTTGGTCTCATCAGACCAGAGAATCTTATTTCTCACCATCTTGGAGTCCTTCATGCGGGCTTTCATGTGTCTTGCACTGAGGAGAGGCTTCCGTCGGGCCACTCTGCCATAAAGCTCTGACTGGTGGAGGGCTGCAATGATGGTTGACTTTCTACAACTTTCTCCCATCTCCCGACTGCATCTCTGGAGCTCAGCCACAGTGATCTTTGGGTTCTTCTTTACCTCTCTCACCAAGGCTCTTCTCCCCCGATAGCTCAGTTTGGCTGGACGGCCAGCTCTAGGAAGGGTTCTGGTCGTCCCACACGTCTTCCATTTAAGGATTATGGAGGACACTGTGCTCTTAGGAACCTTAAGTGCAGCAGAAATTTTTTTGTAACCTTGGCCAGATCTGTGCCTTGCCACAATTCTGTCTCTGAGCTCTTCAGGCAGTTCCTTTGACCTCATGATTCTCATTTGCTCTGACATGCACTGTGAGCTGTAAGGTCTTATATAGACAGGTGTGTGGCTTTCCTAATCAAGTCCAATCAGTATAATCAAACACAACTGGACTCAAATGAAGGTGTAGGACCATCTCAAGGATGATCAGAAGAAATGGACAGCACCTGAGTTAAATATATGAGTGTCACAGCAAAGGGTCTGAATACTTAGGACCATGAAATATTTCAGTTTTTCTTTTTTAATAAATCTGCAAAAATGTCAACAATTCTGTGTTTTTCTGTCAATATGGGGTGCTGTGTGTACATTAATGAGGAAAAAAAAATGAACTTAAATGATTTTAGCAAATGGCTGCAAAATAACAAAGAGTGAAAAATTTAAGGGGTCTGAATACTTTCCGTACCCACTGTATATGTGTGTGTGTGTGTGTGTGTGTTTGTGTGGTATGTGGTGGTGGTGGGCCGCCTGGACCAAAAAATGCCAGGGCCGATTTTTTGTCCCAGTCCAGCCCTGGTGTCAACTGATATTTATTAATGTTTTCAGCTAATAACAGTTGTTTGAGCACTGTTTTTACATGGCACGCTTTGCCATGTAAAAAACAAAAAAACAAAAAACGTACATAATTGACATATGCTGTTTGTTTATTTATTTATTTTTAGGTTTATGTAAAACCTAAATAAAAGCCACAAGATATTATAAAATCAGGTAGATAGAGGGGTGAAATTTAATATTCATAAATAATATATAAAAATAATATTAATACAAATATTAATAATTTAAAGATATTTACTGATATTAATTGAAAATAAATTGTAACAACAGGTCCTATAAACTTGTGAAAGCACAGTTCTTTATGGAACCTTATTAAAAAAGGGTTCTATTTAGGACCAAAAAAGGGTTCTGATATTGTTAAAAGTCGAAGAACCCAATTTGGTACTGTTTAGAACTTTTTACCGGCAACATTTTGAGGATGTTGTTGAGAAAACAGATTATACAATGTTTGCAATAAAATACTGGCACAATGTTCCATAATAATAGAGGAAGAACATTCTCTCAGCCACATTAGGAAAATGTTATGAGGATATCACTGAGGCCTGAGATGACAAAATGTTCTTGAAAAAAACTTTCTTGTAATGTGACATGTTAACAAAGCTAGAACATTACACATGCAACATTTTGAGCATGTTTTGAG
Source organism: Spinibarbus caldwelli (assembly GCA_039654775.1). Lineage (NCBI taxonomy): Eukaryota > Metazoa > Chordata > Actinopteri > Cypriniformes > Cyprinidae > Spinibarbus > Spinibarbus caldwelli. The sequence goes on from CM077221.1 coordinate 33,882,770, forward strand.
GATGTTGTTGAGATAAAAGGTTGTACAATGATCATTTATAAAACATTGGCACAATGCTCCATAATAACAGAGGAACATTATCAAAGCAACATTTGTCAAATGTTTTGAGGACTAAGATGACAAAATGTTTTTAATAAAACATTCCTGTTAAGTGATGTTTTAACAAAAGTAGAACATTTTGCCTGAAATATTTTGAGGATTCATTCATAAAATGTTTTGAGGATATTATTGTCTGAGATGACAAAATCTCATGATATGATGTATTAAGAAAAGCTCGCAATATTTTGAGAATATTTTGGGGGATGTTGAAAAAAAAAAAAAAAACGATATGGTGTAATGGTATTTGTAGTGGAAACATTAAACATTTCTGTGATGGTTTCTATTGTTTTTTTTTTTTTTTCCAGCAGGGATTTAGGTAAGATTGTAGAACGTTCTTTAACCTATAAAATACTTGCACAATGTTCCATAATAAAGGAGGAACATTATCAAAACAACATTTGTAAAATGTTTTGAGGATATTAATCGAGATATCAATGAAGTTTGGGCCAAATCTGAGTTACATTTGGCACTACTGGTTTGGTTCTGGCAACATGTTTTAACACCCTTGTGTGAACTCTGGTGTGAGTGGTCAGCCATAAGAAACAAAAGATGAAATTCATTATTTTGGCTAAAATGGCTTCTGCCTTGAGTGGTCAGTCAGCTGAATTCCATTACAAAAGGAAGAAAAAGTCTGGCACTTGGCTGCCAGTGTTGCCAACTAATTTTCAGAGAAAGTTGCTAAAGGAAGGTCGATTTGTTGCTAAAAGTTGCTAAATGACGTTATGATGTCATTGGGTGATGACGTCAGTGCATAATCACGACGCAAAATTGTCACAACATCAAATCTCAACAAAAAATAATAATTATATATATATATATATAGTATATATTGTATATAGTGTATGTATATATATATATATATATGTGTGTGTGTGTGTGTGTGTGTTAATTTAGATTTGTTTGTAAAATAATATGCATAATATAATATTGAAATATAAACAACTGTATTTTTAAATACATTGAATTACTTAACACTTACACATTTTTGAATGATAACAATTTAAGGTTTTTTTAATAGCTAGTTAACTAGTAATACTACACATTCTCAACAATTATGCTTTAAGCAGTGTACAGTTAGTTAGTGTGTTGTAGGATCAGAACGAGTCAGACAAAGTTAAGATTCGATCAGAACATTGAAACATGAGGAGCCGAAATTCCAGAGAGGATCCCAAGGCTGCAACAGGATGTTCGTCATAAATCAGATTCCTAGCTCCAGCCCTCTGAAGAGAGCAAACCAACAAGCCTCTTTCACAGAAAAGCTTGCAACATTCAAACAAAAGAACACTCATTGATAATTCCAATTCAGGAAGGAGACGGTCAAATTTGGGGCAAGTAATCAGAACTGATGATCAAAGAGATGGCCGTTACTTGTAAATCTGTGATCGAAATCACGAGCTAGAGATTTCATTGGGTGGGTCACCCCAGCTCTCCACATAGAAGACAAAGAAGGAGACTGAAATTCCTTAAGAGACCTTTTAACCTCTCTAGTCTTCACAGAACATGTCCTTATGTTCACAGAACGGTACAGAAACTGCCTTTTCACATATAGATGCACCAAAATCATCTTAAAAGGACTTATGAGACTTATCATGTTTATGCATAACCCCATATCATGTATGTAACCCACACAATTAACCATCATGTTTTAATCACATAACTAGGGAATAGTTTAAGAGTTAATATTCATCTTTGGTATGTATGAGTTTGAAAAATCATGCTTTAAATGTTTCTTCCAATCAATTCTTTGTCAAATGTACCATAGTCTTGTTAGAGAAATCATGTCCAAAATTGTACTCCGTAAGAGCAGGAAAATTTGGACCCTATGACTGATAAGATAACATGTTAGATTTATGAATGGGGAGGAGAAACATACAACACCACGAGCCAAGATCATTTCTAATTGGTCAAGACGTCCAGATAGGACGGTCTAGAAGCCGAGTTTAAATACTCAGGGCACCATCAAACTCTCTCTTCCTCTTGGTTCCTCTCTTCTTCTTCTTTTTTGCCACTGCGTTTTGATGCTGCTCTTTGAGCGTGCTCTGGCCTACGTGCCAGCTGCCAACACAATGAGAAGAAAAACCATCTAGTCTCGTTACATTCTTTTATTCTTTTACTTTAATTTCTTGTCTTTCCGTGAGAGTTTTGTTAAGTTAAGTTTGCCGCAAAGTCCAGCTTCGACTGCACCCGCCCAAACTTCAACCAGACCAACTCCGCATCAAGAGCCAACGCCCAAGACATCACTACGAAAGACCACTGAACTCAGCCAATCAGCAACCTCGGGAAACCCCTTTCTCCAAAGACGACAAGGTCACAAGGGAATCCCTTAAGGCAACACAAGCAAGTACAACCTCCAGACTTTTGCTGAGTCGGTGCAGTTTAATATAAATTTTAGCCTCATTGAGAAACTCAAGGCGAGGGTCAAATGATTGATGGTTCAGGTCTATAGGCAATTGCACATATTGCTGTAAACTTGGGATTTCACATTTTCATTCTGTAAACTCATCCTTTCCTCTCTTTCTGCAGCGTATGAATGTGTGAATGCGTGTGTTCATGTGTTAGATTAGATTAGTTTACATGTCTTAGGTTTATATAAATAAAATCTCATTTATATTGAAAAGAGAAGTATCTTGTGTTTTGTGCTTACAAGTTAATGTCTTAAACTGCCGATCTTGTTACTGTGCTATTTAATAGTGTGTTCACTATATTTTGGATTTTAATATCCAGTGCAGAGTTGATGTTATACGGCTCGTTCAGTGACTCGCTGCCGATTCAGTGATCAGCCGTGAAACAGTGATTCTGTTCAAATTCCCTATAAAATCATAAATGATTTCCTTTGAGCTAAATTGACTTGTTTCCCTTATATATTACTTATATATTTATAATTTTTACAGTGTACACTCTAAGAAAAGCCTGTAAGAATAGGGCACATTCTACTATGTTAATATGAAAGAATTTTCCGTATTGGTTTTTTACCTGCATTTTAAATTACGCATTGTGTTTTCGGGTTACAGGGTTACAATGGATAATGTCCTGGACAATTACTAGTATCTTTTCCATTTTTCTTACAGTGTACTAACTGATCAACAATTGCAGGTACAAGCTAGAAGCTACTAACAAAGTGTATCATAAATGAACAATTATTAAATTATTATTATTATTATTATTATTATTAAATTGAACAACTGCAAATAGCAGCTAACTTAATTCACGTGATGTCTGTACTGCTAGGCATCTTTGGTTTCCTCTTTTTGTGTAATTTGGATGGAAAATGTGTGCTTTTTTGTCACTCATCAAAAGTTGCTAAAAGTTGCCAAATAAATTTTAAAAATTGCTAGATTTGTTGCTAGGTGCTTTTGGAAGAAAAAGTTGCTAGGGTAGTCTGAAAAGTTGCTAAATTTAGCAACAAAATTGCTAAATTGGTAACACTGTAATGGCTGCAGTTCTGAACTGTTGCCGAATGTGTTTACAGGAGAGGAGAAGCGCTTATTGGGCCACGGTAGATTGACATTTAAAACCACCAATCACTGCGTACTTTTCTCGTGGCGTAAGAACATTTGAAATCGACGAACCGCGCGAAGCCGCGAACGGTTGTTAAAGACATTGGTGTAAAATGTTCGTGGTTGGGATCGTCTTATCTGACGGAATTAAGTGAGTACGGAGTCTTTCACATTCAAACGCGCCGGAATCGGACACAGAGGTGCCGGAGGATGTGTTACTAGCTGGTACAGTGCGTGGCCCAAACAACAAACCTGTATCCTGGTCAGCGGAACTCTCTGGACCGTAATTTTTTTTTTTTTTTTTTTTAAATTTTATTTATTTATTTTTAATTTTTTTTATTATTATTATTATGGCTTTTTCAGTTTACGTATTTCTTTTTATCCTTTACTGGTAGACTGAGTATATTTGAGACGTGTACGGTTGAAACACCTTAAATAACTTGCGTACACAAGAACCCCGAGCTGTGATTTTTGCTCCACACGTGTATTAGTGTTCTCTTTGATCGTGGGAAATTTGAAATGTGTGCGTCTTTCCACTCCGAAGATATCGGCAAAAGTTTTTTTTTTTTTTTTTTTTTACAAGGTGAGATTTTCATTTTACCGTGTCCTTTTCACAACGAATAGCTTATTATTCTTTTATGATTGTTAAACTTACCATATATCATTGCAAACGTTAATCTGTGCTCTAAAAATAGACATATTTTATGACATTGTGCCACGCATGTCTTTTCATAATCTCGAGAAACGTGCGAGTATGTGGGGTATCAGCTGTATCCGGATTGGTGTCCTATTGCTTCACATGCTGTTTAGTTGTAGGGTGTTATGATAATAGGTTAAAAAAAAATTATATTTGTGATATTTTAACTGTCTATTATTAATGGACGTTTTCTAACAGGAAAGTTAAATGGATTACACAGCATTTTAAGAAATATACAAGGTGGTAAAGTGGGTACAGTTGAGACACCCTTTATAGGTCGCTATGTATACAGTAACAGTTCAATCATAGAATATAAAATGCATATTCAGAGGTTGTGTGTGTTTGTGTACTGGTATTACCTAAGTTATTGGGACCAAACGTCTCCACAAGTCTAGTAATACCAGTAAATTCTAACCTTTTATGGGAACATTTTTTAGGTCCCCATGAGGAAACAAGCTTATAATTCATACAGAATAATTAAAAAAATATAAAAATGCAGAAAGTTTTGAGTAATGGGTAGATTTAGTAGTAGGGTTATAGAATATACAGGTATGTATATTGTTATTTTTACTGTTATGTTTACATTTATACTGTTTGCCATATCTTTTCTAGTGTTAAATATGTGGTCATATTTTGTTTAACTGAATCTGAATTAGATAAAGCACATAAATAAACCGTTTTTTTTTGTTGTTTTTTTTTGTAAATGCACAACTGTAATTGTGTAATTTGCAATAAATGGTTAGCCAGCTTTAGAGCATTAAGAATGAGTGTCTCAACTATACCATGCTACTGTTTCAACTGTACACCATATGGGAACAGTTGAGACAAAAATGCACCTTATGTTTATGAGCTAATTGTGGGAAATATAAACTACTTATGGCTATTATCAATTTATGATATTTTAGTACATAAGCAAAAGAAATAAGTGAAAAATCACTTAATTTCAGCATCTAGTTTTTGTGTATTGATGAAAAAAGCAGAAAGTGTCTCAACTGTACTCAGTCTACCCCTATTTACATACAGAAAAATCAGTTTCAATCTAGGACACGATTCTTTTTTATCTTTATACCTTTAGAGTTTCACATGCACATATAGGCTAGACATCTTTCAGTATTGGGGCTGGATCTTACTTTCTTAGAATTATATGACAGTTGCATTAATTTTGGGTGTTATGCTGCTTTTGAATAACAGCTAGATTTGTTTTCATCCAGAACCCAAACTGCCTGCTTGAAGATGAACACTGATGATGCAATAAGATGTCTCCTTTTACAACAAAGGTACTGTAATCCATTTCTACTTTCTAGGTAATATTGGTAACACTTTATTTTAGAGTTCAACTCTCACTTTTAACTAGTTACTTATTAGCTTGCATATATTAGTATATTGTTTGTTCATTATAGTAATGCCTTATTCTGCATGACCTTATTCTACATCCCTAAATCCCAATACCTAAATTTAAATGCTACAAAAACTACCTTACCAAATATTAATAAACAGTAAATTAGGAGTTAATTAAGGCAAAAGTTGTAGTTAATAGAGAATATGTTCCCTATACTGTAGTGCAGAGGTTTTCAAACCTGTTCTGGATAGGGATGTGACGAGATCTCGCGAGATCAGATGTGTCTCGCGAGATCCGACTGGTATCGCGAGAACGTGACAATATCTCGCAAAACATTTTGCAGCGTTTACATTAGAGCTGTGTTAAAAAACTGCGATCTTGATTTAAACACCCACGCGATCTTTTTCTTGAATGACAACGATTCATTCAGCTATGTCTATGACTGTTTAACATGACTGTTTAAAAATATATATATATATTTTTTCAGAATCGTGAGAGAATCGTGATTTGCAATTTATTTAAAAAAATTGTGATTCTCAATTTATCCAGAATCGTGCAGTTCTAGTTTACATGTTTATTACTGCATATAATTCATTAAAATAGAAGTTTAATTTCATAAAGTACAAGTTGATTTCAAAACGCACCTACATTTTTTTGCATTTTGTGTTTTTCAGTTGAATAAAATACTATTTTTCCCTATATATTTCATCACTGATGATTTTTATTTTTTTATTTTTTATTTTTTTTAAAGTCAAAAAAATCTCGTCTCGTCTCATTCTCGTGAACCCAGTCTCGTGTCTCGTCTCGTCTCGTGGGATAAGTGTCTCGTCACACTAGTCCTGGAGGACCCCCAGCCCTGCACATTTTGTATGTCTCCCTTATCAGACACACCCAATTTAGTTCTTGCAGTCTCTACCAACAAGATGATGAGTTGAATCAGGTGTGTTTGTTGACGGAGACATACAAAATGTGCAGGGCAGGGGGTCCTCCAGGACAGGTTTGAAAACTCCTGCTGTAGTGTTACTGTAATATTGTGTTCTATGCATATGAATACTGTACATTTGCTACTTAAGTGTTCATCTGATTATGTCTTTTGAACATAAAAGTTAATCTTTCAGTAATTCATAATGGGGTAATGGGAAAATAAGCATTAAGTCTAAGACTATGTGTTTTTTGATTTGGTAGTCTAGAAAATATTGTATGTATTGGTAATAGCAGTCTTAGGTAAGGCTTTAAAGTATATCACTGTATATTGCATATTGTTAACCTATTTAAACTTAATATTTAAACTTCTTATTCTGTTTTCTTCTGAGACTGAATTTTTCAACTCTTAACTCCTCACATGTCGTTCCAAAAGCCGTAAAAGCTTCGTTCGCCTTCGGAACACAATTTAAAATATTTTGGATTAAAACCATGAGGCTTGTGACTGTCCCATTGACTGCCAAACAATTTTCACTGTCAAGGCCCAGAAAAGTGTGAAAGACATCGTCAGAATAGTCCATCTGCCATCAGCGGTTCAATCTGAATTTAATGAAGCGATGAGATATTTTTGTACGCAAAAAAACAAAAATAACAAATTTGTTCAACAATTCGTCTCCTCTGCGTCAACATGGCACCATTTTGGGGAATATCCGCTGCGCGCAAAGTGCGTACGCTCTTCTCTGTCAGCCGCGCCTCACGGATACTTCTTCTACGTGTATTTGCGCTTTGATTTGAAGGAAAACAGCATATCCGGTATGCTGCTGACACAGAAGAGTATACGCTGCTTGCGTCCAGCAGATATTCTCCAAACTGGCGCTACGCTGATGCAGAGGAGACACATTGTTGAATAAATATATATATTTTTTTTTTGCATACAAAAAGTATTCTCGTCACTTCATAAAATTCAAATTGAACCACTGATGGCAAATGGACTATTCTGACGATGTCCTTCATACTTTTCTGGGCCTTGACAGTGAAAATTGTTTGGCAGTCGTTGGGACAGTCACAAGCCTCACGGTTTTCTTCCAAAATATCTTAAATTGTGTTCCGAAGATGAACAAAGCTTTTACGGGTTTGGAACGACATGGGGGTAAGTGATTAATGACAAAATTTTCATTTTGGGGTGGAGTAACCCTTTAAAGGGATAGTTCACCCAAGAATGAAAATTCGGTCATTAATTACTCACCCTAATGTCGTTCCAAACCGTAAGACCTTCGTTCATCTTTGGAGCGCACACGGAGGAGAAGAATTGTTGAATAAAGTCTTTTTTTTTTTCTTTTTTTTTTTTTGTGCACAAAAAGTATTCTCGTAGCTTTGTAAAATTATGATTGAATCACTGATGTCACATGGACCATTTTAACGACGTCCTTACTGTGTTTCTGTGCCTTGACCGTGGTGGTAGTACCGTTAGTGTCTATGGAGGGTCAGAGAGCTCTCGGATTTCATCGGTGGCCGTGGGTTAAAATAACTCTTTTGATTTTACTACATTCAGCGCAAACAGCTGTTTTTGAGGCTTGCGCTGCCTGACTGTTTGTGAGAGACTTTCTTGGACAAATGAAATGTGTAACGGCACTCATAAAGAAATTCACAGAAACATAGAAACATACTGAGGTAAAAATTCAACATGTTTAGTTTATATCTAACATGATATATTTAAGTAACATACCATGACAAGGGAGCTATTTTGCTGAATATTTTCACGAGTGCAAATATTACCTTGATTTTAGTTCAACAAACAATTAAATTTTAGACACAATATTGACTGTTTTATTCTGTTTCACCAATGAAAATTGTTCCAAAGAAAGATGACAGCAGAAGTATTTCACATTCTCCAAGCAACACTCCGCATTGTTTCAGTACAGCGTTTTGAACCAACCAATCGGTTGATTGAGCTAATTAACATCATCTACTGGCGGTTTAGTGTATTTAAAAGTATGCACCAATGCTTTTTCTTCAACATATCTTTTTTTGTATAGGCTTATTCAAGATTTTATTGCGGTTATAATTTTGCACTGTAAATTTAATTTGATTGGTAACAGCCCCATAGTGCATTTAGATTTTTTTTTTTTGGTTAACTAATAATTTGACATTAAGGATGACTCATATATTTAATAAGGTTAAAAATATTGGCCTTTATTAAGGTAAATAACATCCTGGGGTAAATATAAAAAATAAAAAGATTTAAGTGCGTAAAAGCTGATAGAGCACTGGTGAAAATATAGCTGCTTCTTATGTTTATACCACCAAAAATCTTGGTGATGCAGTGCTTTTGTGAGGATATTTTGTATGGGATATTGTCTGCTGATATGAAAAGTACATTGTATGATAATAATGGATAGCATTTTGACAGTGATGATATCCTCCTGATAACCAGGGGAAAAAAAGTTTTGTGAAATTAGGCTTTTAATGTCATTATATTACACTGTAGGGGACTTTTTATTTTTTGTTCAAAAAATAAATAAATAAAATAAAATGACATGAAAAGACATGTATAGGCAAAAACCATTGAGATTTTTTTTTTTTTCCATTCACCAATCAATTTTTAGGTTTCAGGATTTTCGTTAACCAAACTTTGTATAAAGATGATTCTCAACTATGTTATGAAAGATAAAACATAATGATTTGATGTACTATTTTTTATGGATTATGTGTGTAAAATGGCCATAAATAAATGAAAAAAGAAGTGAGATAGTAGTAATAATGGGAGTAATAATTGGCAACATTTTTATTAGAATTTCTAATATTTCATGGGGATATTGATATTTAATTTCTTTCCCTGTTCATTTGTTGTGTTTGCCTGATTTACATGCTGTAAGTCTTGATGTCCACTACAGTGGACAAAATGCTATACTCGGGTCTCAGGAGGATATTTTGTTTTCTTTTTACATTAAATGCATTAAATTTCACACATGCATGTAATATAATGTGTATTTCCATCATAGATTTAGTCTTAAATTTCATGAAAGGTGGTATTAAAAAGGTCTGTAGACACCCTGATATAATTCTCAATTGTAATGTATAAACACACAGTAGAAAGAAAATGTCAAAATTGTGAGCTGACATTTTTCCTGTTAGAATTTGACAATTGTAACTTTTTATTTCATAATTCTGAGAAAAGTTTGATTGCAACATATAATCATTGCTGTTATAGTGATAGTGTTCATCGGTTGTTTGATTACGATTTTAATTGATTTTTACGGTACATCTCTGCCATATGCACGGGCGAACTGGGGCCAAAAAGTGGCCCTGGACTTTTTGGCACAGAGCGGCCCACCAAACCCAGTCCGCAACACACCGCATTACACCAAAAATGACTGGCATTCTTTACATTATAATTAGTCTTTCCTGGTGTATATGGCAAATAGTATGTTTTTAAGAATTTTTATGAGGGACAGTTTAATATCACTATAAATACCTATATTATCAGTCCATATGACACAATGCTCTGGTATCATCTAGAAGACTTGAATAGTGCAGAATACGGACTGTATATAATGGTGCCTTTCTATTGGTCATATACAGTATTTGTCATTTTGCAGGAGCTTCACATCTATCGTTTTAAGGAATAGAGCTACAATTGTGGAAAAGAGTATACTAATTATTTTGATGATGAAAAATGCAGTAAACAGTACTGTGCAATATAATGTTACAATTTAAAATAGCTGTCTTTTATGCGAATATATAGTAAAATATAATTTATTACTGTGATCAAAGCTGAATTTTCAGCTTCACTACTCCAGTCTTCAGTGTTACATGATCCTTCAGAAATCATTATAATATTCTGATTTGCTGCTCAAGAAACATTTCTGCTTATTATGAATGTTGAAAATTGTTGTGCTGCTTCATATTTTTGTGGAACATGTGATACCATTCAGTCTTGGGTAACATTAAAAAATATAAACTTATATTTTTTCTTCAGTAAGGTTGCATTAAATTGATTTAAGTGACAGTAAAGATATGTACACTTATTGTGATGTACTTATATTTCAAATAAATGCTGTTCTTTAACTGAGAACCCTTATACCAATAATAAAAACCATTATTAATAATTGATCACAAATAATAACTGATAATAATTAAGCAGCACATTATGTAGCATTAAATGATTTATGAAGGGACACTGAAGACTGGAGTAATGATGCTGAAAATTCAGCTTTGATCACAGAAATAAATTACATTTTAAAATATCCTAAATTAAAAAACACTCTTTTAAGTGTAATATTTCATAATTTTATTGTTTTTACTGTATTTTTTGATCAAAGAAATGCAATCTTCTTGCAAATAAATAAATAAATAAATAAAAAGCCTTATGATTTCAAACTTTTAACCACCAGTGTGTATATAAAATAATACATGTGAATTAATAAGCAACTTATTTTTATTAGGCCTATCATATAAATAACTTTCCTATGCACAGCACTCGAAAGCAAAGGTCTTCAGATGTACAGTGTTCTAGAGTAAGACTGAGAATGATTTTTATAGATTTTTAAACATTTTCTTAGACAGATGAAATCACGGACGAAAGAATAGAGAGATGCATTAACTCTTATCTCATGAACATTGCTATATTATGTACATTGTGAAGAATAACGTAAATGGCATTAAAATCTGCGTAATTCGAAAAGGCCAGTAGTAGTTTGCATTCCTGAAAATGAATATCTGTCGTTTAACATTTTATTTATTTATTTATTAATTTTTATCGTAAACTGTTGGCAAATATTGCTGAATTGTCTCATCATGTTTAGATGCTTACATCTTACTTCAGCTCGCATTCAATTTGCACGCAGTTTAGCGTCTGTGAACATTAAATCCAGCCTTCTACACTTTGATTGGTTATTTCAAACATTTTGACATTGACGAGCGCTTTTGAACCGCTGCACTGAGCCGGAGCACGCTAAATTAGTTAGAATTTTTGAATCAAGCTGCGCGGCCCATTCGTCTGGGCTGATGGAAGGATATACGTACATTTACTACAATTCATTTATATATATATATATATACACACACACACACACACACACACACAAATGGCTATATATATATATATATATAGAGCCATTTGTTTGGCTAAACTCCCGGCGCTCCAGATGGCCAGTCTGCCACTGGCCATATGTACATCAACTTGACATAGTCACCACTGATAAGCTACTACTAAATATATTGTAGAAACTTAATTTTCTGCAAAGCTGCCTTGCAATGATTTGTATTGTGAAAAGCGCTATACAAATAAACTTGAATTAAATCGAATTGAATTGAAAAAGTCACTGGCACTCATGCATTCAAATACAGTGCCACTTTTTATCTGATTTAAAACAAGCAGAAATCTATAAGAAATGTAATGATCCATAGACAATATAAATGATGAAAATTAGCTGTTATGTCGGAGCAATAGCCTTGTGACCCACGTTCTGACATATGCTACAGCTGTGCACAAGGTGACCCGAGTTCAAGTCTCGGCTAAAGGTTCAGGCTTTTCAAGCCAATGTCAAAGTTTGTTCACAAATTTAGCCTCTAGTTGTGTTATTAATGTATAGTGGAATACGTAGATGTGTTTTCAATTATAGAAACAATATAGATACTCATAAGGTGTCATATCTATACTTTCAATAAGTGAGTCTTTACATAGTTTCTGAATACTAATTAGGCTGGCTAATTTATAATTTTAAGTTCTAATTTTAAGTTTTCAATGTCAGTATTGTTTGTGATCTTAAGATGTAATGTGTATTTGTATTCGTTCTATTTACACTGTTGTATGCTCCTCTGTTATAGGCCATGAGGAAGAACTCTATCATGCACACAGAGAATAGAGCTCAGTGCTGCTAACTGGGAGAGCAGCTGCAAAAACTGAAGGAGAAGAACAGCTGAACACCTATTAATACAGACCACTGTATTATTTTTCTGCAAGAACCACAACAAGCAAAGACAATGATGAGCACTCGGTTACCTCAGTAACCGTAGTTTTACTGTGGTACTTGTAGTTAAAGCACAATAATCTCGATGCTTACTGTGAGTTTACCACAGTAACTGTAGTTTTACTGTGGTATTTGTAGTTAATGCACAATAACCTCAATATTTACTATGAGTTTACCTCAGTAACTGTAGTTTTACTGTGATATTTGTAGTTAATGCACAATAACCTCAATTTACTATGAGTTTACCTCAGTAACTGTAGTTTTACTGTGGTATTTGTAGTTAAAGCACAGCTTCGATATTTACTATGAGTTTACCTCAGTAACCGTAGTTTTACTGTGGTATTTGTAGTTAAAGCACAATAACCTCGATATTTACTATGAGTTTACCTCAGTAACTGTAGTTTTACTGTAGCTAAAACACAATAACCTCAATATTTACTATGAGTTTACCTCAGTAACCATAGTTTTCTCCTTTTTTCTCCCTCGTGTTTATGATGTTAATTAATGTATGATGGTTTTATATTTTGGTAATTAAAGTGGCTTGCAATGTCTCTCTCTCTTTCTCTCTCTCTCACTCTGAGCTTTTCCTTTCCTATTTTTCCAAACTGTAATCCATAATTCATTTACACATATTTGCTCTCTCTCTTTCTGTCGTTCATCATGGCATATTTTTAAAACTCAGAATCAAATTTTGACCAGTTCTATCAGAAAGCTGCTAGAATTAACAGGGAACTTGAACTCGAAGCTCCCAATGCTAATCTTGAAGAAGCTGCCAAGGAGGCTGAACAAGTCCTTCAAAGGTTCAACCCTTCACAGGTTTTATGTAGACGAAATACTTCCAAGGCACTCACGGGGTAAGATAAAAAGCCTTTAATGTGCTGGGCTTAAATCATTACAAATAGTTAAAAGTAGATCCTAAAAGGGACTATTATAACAGCACTGATGTTGTCTCAAAAGACAACAGTTATAGTTACTTCAAGTCAGCAGTTATAGTTTTTCACACATACATCTTTTTATAGCTCCTAGAATGAGCAAATCAGCTGTGCCATCATCTTTGGAATTTGGGCAGGAAATGACTGAATATGGTGAGTACTGACACCTGCACCTATTCACCAACACTATTTCTCTGGAGTTATTGTTGACTTATTGTTTTTTTTCTGTTTGTTTGAAGGAGGATGAAGCCAGTTGATGAAGATATCAATTCAATGGCCACCAAGTGCTGCACTGCTGCCTGAACCCATTACTTATCTGTTATGAAGACTGCATTCACGAACAGCACTACTGTGACAGCGCAGATGGTACGGCTCATAAAATAAACTTCACAACTGTACAACTGCAAGATAGCTGTGGAGGGATTCTTTTGGCCCATACCTCCAACAACCTCCAACAAGAATCAATGGTACGTCCAGTCCAACAATTATAAATAAAAATACTATATATTGTTTATTGATTTACCACACCCTAAATACATGTTTTGTCCCTCCAGGACATCTACACCAGGTGGTGTGTGAGGAAAGCACAGAGGACCGTCAGAGACTCCAGCCACCCGAGCCATGGATTGCTCTCACCGTTACCATCAGGCAGATGTTATCGCAGAACCTTCACTAGGAGTCTGCGAGACAAGTTCTTTCCACAGGCAATCAGACTCATCAGAACTTGTACCAGTAACACCACATTAACTTCATATGCACTGCACTCTACCGCTTACTCTGACTGGACTCTGACTCACTATTATTCTGCACCCTGATGTTCTGTTTGCACTAATTCATACCGTACTGCATTGCAAAGGTATAGGTGTACTGTGTTTATTGTGTTTACTATTGTTTTAATTTCATGCTCTCTGTATAGTATAATATTTACCATATGTTGTTCTCTACCTGTAATGAGTCCCTTATGTGTTGCATATATATATTCAATACTTGTCATCCATACTGTCATGCTGCAGTTTGCACAAAAGACTTTCACCACCTGTCCACTTGCGTTCATGGTATTGTGACAATAAAGTGATTTGATTTGAATTGGTCTCATGTCTTTTGTTCGTCAGTTGTACTGTAGGGTGCTGGATAACAACTGAAAATTGTTTATGACATGGAAGAAGAAGATTATGATAGGGACATGGACAAGCAAGCAAGAGGAAGAAAACCAGGAGAGCTCTGATGATGAGCAGGAAACTGAATGTGATTCTATAATGCTCAAGACATTTTACCATGCATGCATTTGGGTGACTTCATCTGATGAAAATAATATGGTTTTAAATAACTAATTTTTATTTCTCTTCAATATGATTTGTCTTTATATGCTACTTTAGCTGTCTTTATGCTGTATTCTCCAGTAAAGTATTACACGTGGTGTTGGATAATAAAGTATGGTGACTATTCTGTAATAGGGATGGTGTTTGGTAAATACACCATTTAATTTTGTAAACAATACACATAATTACTATGACTGTTCTAAGACATGAACATTTGGTCATATTAATGATTCCGTTATGAAGGGAATCCTGAAAGATGCATTAGAAGAGACTGGATGGACTATTGCTACAGGCACTTCATGTACAACTGTACTCAATTTACCAGGGAAAGATCAACATGAATCCTGTACTGTATTATAAGCAAGATGAGCATGCACATTACTGATGTTTAGCACCTGAAGAGGACAAGATGAGACATTTTTGACACAGAGATACAAATTGGGTCTTTTATATTATGACTCTTCGCACTGCATGAATTGTATGGCTTTTGCACCATAAACCACACACTGTCTGTACCTTGTCTTACTGAATGACACATTAGCATTGTGTGATAGTACAATGAAGTGTCACAGTATGTATTGGTTGTTTAAATTGCTGTCTTTGTTTACTGTCAACACTGTATTCGTATTCCTGATATAATGAAATAAATGGAGCCCATTCCAAATAGGCACTGATGTAGATTTTTTGAGGGTCAATTCTTATTCTAAGATAACTATGACTTGCAACTGGCAAGTTGTTGAAAAGACAATCTAAAAAATGTGACACAGCACAGTTTGTTGTGATATTGAGAATAGATCTGTATATGTTTTACTGCCCTTCCATCCCCAGGGACCTAGTAGAGTCCCCTGGAAGAGCAAAAAAAAAAAAAAATGAACATTTCAAATGGCTGTAAAACAAAGTCTGATTATAGTTTCAAGGAGAAATTTGGCAGGACAACTACTTATGCTATGTTAATTAAATAATGTTGGACAGAGTTTTCAAACATATATGGAAAGGTGGTATAAAGGTGTTTAAAAAGTGCTCTTAGTAAAATACCAAATTTCAATTTAAATATGTCATAAATGTTTGCACAATTAACATGTTTAGATATACCTTTGTTCAAAAAAGGTTGTATTTTCCCCCATTTTATTATTAAACATTTTAAACTACATTGCCCATAAGCCTCTGCCATTCAAACACGAAAAACATGGTGCTGGTATTTGTAGTTTAAGAAAGTTATGCTCAGGGTTAGGGTTACGATCTCGGTAAAGTGGTACTTTCTCACGACATAACAACACTGCATTGTTAACTGAAGTTATTACTGACGTAATAATAACAGCAAAACGATCTTTGAAACATTAAGCGTTTTTTAATTTGGGTTAAAAAATAGTCCAATCACAGCGACGTCTGCAAGTGCCAAGAGAACTTCAAAGTCAATGGCATCCCAGTTGAGCAGAGGCGTCACACTTACTTGTCCATATATGGTCATTTATGAGAGGATCTTCCGGGTTCTTGTGGTGAATGGACAGATAATCTGTTAAAAGATTTATTTGTCTCCACTCAATATAAAACTGCAACAACCGATTGCATCATGTGGTTAACCTGATGCAGCAATACATTTGTTGATTAGTGGTTTATTTTTTTGTTTTTCAAACAAAGGTTTTTTTCAAACAAAGGTGTAATTGTTCCCATTGCATACATTGTTTACACTAATATTAATTAATGTACAATATTTAAATTCAAAATTGTGCATATACTGTGTGAAAAATAAATAATAAATTTCAAAATGTTTCATTTGCTTACAAAAAACAAACACCTCTGATATTTATTCAGACACTACTATAAACTGTTACCTTCTATTAAATTTAGCTTCTGTAACATTTACAGTGTATTAAAGGTATAATAATTCCTTACATTTATATAGCGCTTTTCTGGGCACTCAAAGCGCTTTACATAGAAGGGGGGAATCTCCTCAACCACCACCAGTGTGCAGCATCCACCTGGATGATGCGACGGCAGCCATACTGCGCCAGAACGCCCACCACACACCAGCTTATTGGTGGAGAGGAGACAGAGTGATGAAGCTAATCAGCAGATATGGGGACTGTTAGGAGGCCATGATGGTCAGAGGCCAGTGGGCGAATTTGGCCAGGATGCCGGGGCTACACCCCTACTCTTTTTCGAAGGACATCCTGGGATTTTTAATGACCACAGAGAGTCAGGACCTCGGTTTAACATCTCATCCGAAAGACGGTATACAATTAATCACTTTTATGTTTCTTGGAAATGGACCGTACAAACTTGCCATTCTTAGCTCTGCCAGTTGAACTACATGAATATAAAAAAAAAAAAAAAAGAGAAAGAAAAAACACACATTACGAATTTCCCAATGTTTATTGATATGTCAAACTTTTCCAAGACAAACATAGTGCCCAGAACAACACTCTCTCTCTCTCCTGTTTGTGCCACTATGAAAAAAAAAGCAGTTATAGTGAAATATAACAACTTAAATCAATGACTGGTTGATAAAGGAATTCATGGGTGTATGGAAACAAATATGTAACTAAGAAATATGCAATATAAAACCCCTTTAAAAAACATTGTCTAATATTAAAAAAATAAAAAGACAATTTGTTTACAGAAAATGTCATAAGATGCCAAATAATATTTTACAAACCAGGTGTTTTGAGGCTCTAGTTGAAAAGATATCTTACCTTTAATGAGCAAATAGGCAAAAATGATTAAGAACAATATTTTAATATTTTACAATTATTATTCTACTGTAATCATTGTTTGTTTCTAGTGTGACTAAATGCAGGACCAATTAAAATGGTTAACAATTATAATTTTTTTAGACAATTATAATTTTCATCAAGAATATATATATTTATATATATCTTGAGAGAGATGTGGAAGCTTTTGGAAGGGCAGATATTGTGGAGAGCTGATGGAGAAGGCCTAAGTAATCTGTGAGAAATCCTGCAAGACAGGAAGAAAAGAATTTATTACATGATGAACAATAAAAACATTGACAACAACAAATAGTGGACAACAACATACTGCAACTGCAGCGTGTCTAACAGTAAACAGATCATTATCGTCTGTTGGTGTGGATGCTAAAATATTTACCATTATATTTCTTCTTCTTGGTGTGAACAGCTTTAAGTGATCTGATTTGGCCAAATTAATTGAAGATCTGATTTGTCACATGAGAAATTAAACTAGCATTTCCAGACTCTTGCTCCTTAGACAGATGTGTTCAATAAAAATCAGGTGTGGTTGTGAACAGATATCATGTACTGTTAGAACGGGAAGAGACGGCGCCAATTTGTAAAGGTTAATAAAGAATACAATGGACTTAATATAAACTTTATGATATAGACACTCTGACTACTTACAATGGTCACAATCTGCATGAGAGTTGAGGCAAAGGCCAATGACAGCAGTAGGAGTAAAAGTCATAGAAATTTGTATGAGTACGCTTGTACAATATCATATGAATTTGCTGATTTGGTAAATTGTATGAATTATTACTACTTCAACATGACACTTTGTTGAGGGTTATTATTCTTGATGGGGCCGTGGGGTACGTAAACCAAAGTTAAAGAAACATCAAATGCTGTGCAAATAGTTAAGGTGCTCAGACCAACAGACGTACCATTAGAAGTATTTGCCTTTGCAGCTTTTGGTCTTCTCCGTAAACGCGCAATATGGCCAAATTCAAATCCCATGACAGGCCTTCCTTTGGTCTTCCTTTCAGCTGAAATGAAGAGAAATATATACATGTTGAGACAGTGTGTTAAAATTGATCTGTGACCAAAATATTTGAGAAGGACTATAAAGAAAGATATGATCAACACATAATATAAGGATGTGTTCATTAAAGCAAATCAGTTATTACTAAAAGTGTTCAACAAAACCTGTGAAGGGTTGAACCTTTGAAGGACTTGTTCAGCCTCCTTGGCAGCTTCTTCAAGATCAGCATTTGGGAGCTTCGAGTTCAAGTTCCCTGTTAATTCTAGCAGCTTTCTGAAAGAACTGGTCAAAATTTGATTCTGAGTTTTAAAAATATGCCATGATGAACCACAGAAAGAGAGAGAGAGAAATATGTGTAAATGAATTATGGATTACAGTTTGGAAAAATAGGAAAGGAAAAGCTGAGAGAAAGAGAGAGAGAGAGAGAGAAAGAGAGAGAGAGAGAGAGAACCTTTACAAGAGATGGCTTCTTAAATAGCTGCTGGAGTGATCTGACGTAACTACAAGACAGAAAAAAATATTGAATTACAATTACTTCACAAAAACATATTAAAGGCGTGGAAAGCATTGTGGTTACTGTGCTTTACAAATAGTATACAGTAAAAACAGTTACTGTGGTAAAAACATGGTAAGTATTGTTGTTACTGTGCTTTAACCACAAATATCACAGTAAAACTACAGTTACTGACGTAAACTCATAGTAAATATTGAGGTTATTGTGCTTTAACTACAAATACTAAAGTAAAACTGTGGTTACTGAGGTAAACTCATAGTAAGTATTGAGATTATTGTGCTTTAACTACAAATACTAAAGTAAAACTGTGGTTACTGAGGTAAACTCATAGTAAGTATTGAGATTATTGTGCTTTAACTACAAATACCACTGTAAAACTACGGTTACTGAGGTAAACTCATAGTAAGTATCGAGGTTATTGTGCTTTATACAAATACCAGAGTAAAACTACAATTACTGAGGTAAACTCATAGTAAATATCGAGGCTGTGCTTTAACTACAAATACCACAGTAAAACTACGGTTACTGAGGTAAATTCATAGTAAGTATCGAGGTTATTGTGCTTTATACAAATACCACAGTAAAACTACGATTACTGAGGTAAACTCATAGTAAATATTGAGGTTATTGTGCTTTATACAAATACCACAGTAAAACTATGGTTCCCCTTTCAGTCGGTCACTCCGAGTCACGTCGGATGACCGACGAAATTGGGATCTCGCCAGAGAGACCAATCCACTTCGAGTGTAACTAAACGAGCCAATGGACATTGGCATGCGATTATTGCATCCAGCTGCCGCTGATCACAGCGTGAGCATAAGAGGCAGCTGATGCACCGCATCAATTATCTTTTCGCTTCGGAGCTGAGCGGTAGTGGTTAAAGCTACTGCTCTCCCTTCCAAGAGAGTGTTCTGCGAGCGAGTGCGGGCGTTACGGCGCGGCAGCGGTGGTCACGGTGTCCGGGAGAGAAAGATCGTCTTCCTGCTGACAGCCACACTAGGAGTGTGCGGTGGCCAGCTCCCCTGCGTGCTTCAGCACTAAAAGAGCATTTCTCTGAAAGAGCAATTTCTCTAAAAGAGCAACACGGGTGATCGCGTCTTTTTAAAGATGTCTTTTCACCCGTGCGTTTCTGGGTGTGGTCGTTTCCTGGCGCCTCAGGACGGTCACGATCGCTTCCTCACGTGTCTGGGCATTCAGCACGCTGAGGTGGCTTTCGTGGATGGTTCATGTTCTTCTTGCGGGGACATGACCATCTCGGAGTGCGACTCTGCTATGTCAAACATGGCAGAGTCCCTCTGCCTGCCGTGATCCGGCGTGCACACTGGATCCGGTGGAGTCAGAGGTGATTTGAGGATTACGGTGAGGGCTTTCCCCAAGTGGAGCTCCTCACCCCTCAAGCACTCCGCAGCCGGTGGAGCTGCCGAAGGAGCGCGCTGGCCACGCGTTTCCTTCGGTGCCCCCTCTGACGACCAGATGTCGATCACTGCATCGGAGGGCGGGCCCTCTCTCTCCGGGGATGACGACCCGGCTGCGTTGCCCTCTTCGGGTGTGGTAGCGTTGTCCGTGCCAGACCCAGAGATGACGGCTATGCTTTCCCTGGCCGCCGAGAATGTCGGGCTCGTGTGGAATCCTAAAAAGCCACCGTGTCCCGATCCTTCGAGGCTGGGCGAGTGGTTCCTCGGTGGGGGTGGCGCTGGTTCTCAGCGC
Organism: Spinibarbus caldwelli; assembly: GCA_039654775.1. Lineage (NCBI taxonomy): Eukaryota > Metazoa > Chordata > Actinopteri > Cypriniformes > Cyprinidae > Spinibarbus > Spinibarbus caldwelli. Next base: position 33,903,502 of record CM077221.1, read on the forward strand.
CCCCCTCCGGTGCCATTCTTTCCGGAAATGCATGAGGAGCTGACAAGATCGTGGAGGGCACCTTTCACTGCCCGAAACACATCTTGTAGTTCTTCCGCTCTCACCACCCTCGATGGTGGAGCCGCTTTGGGGTATGCGGGCATCCCCTCGGTGGAACGGTCTGTGGCCATGCAACTGTGTCCAACAGCCGCTTCCACCCTGCGGGGTGATCCGTGTCTCCCCTCACGGGCCTCTAAGTATTCGTCAGGTCTAACTGGCAGTGCTTATAGAGCATGTGGGGAGGCGGCTTCCGCCCTCCACGCTATGGCGTTGCTGCAGGTCCACCAGGCCAAAGCACTGAAAGACCTGCACGAGGGTGGTCACGACCTGGCGGTTCTACATGAGCTGCGTGCTGCGACGGACCTCGCGCTACGAGCGACGAAGGTGACCGCACAGTCTCTGGGTCGTGCGATGTCCAGGAGCGCCATCTCTGGCTGTGTCTCACTGACATGAAGGAGCAGGAGAAGGTACAGTTCCTGAATGCTCCCGTGTCACTGACCGGCCCTTTCGGCGACGCTGTCGAGAGCTTTGCCCAGCAGTTCTCGGCAGCCCAGAAGCAGACTGAGGCAAACACATCATGCGCCGGAGGAAACCTGCTGCTTCCACTCCGGCTGCAGCCACTCAGCCTGCTCGTCGCCGTGGGCGCCCCCCTGCGGCCGCCCCCGCTCCCGCGCAGCCGCAGCAACCTTTCACCAGGCAGCGTCGTGGAGCCGGTCGCAGGCAGGACGCCCAGCCCGTCCAGGCCCCCGCCAAACCTGGCGGCAAGCGCAAGTGCAAGAGGCCCTGGGACGGTCGACCCAGAGATGGAGGAGACTGCTCATCGGGAGATGGTGACTGCACCACTCCCTCCCCCGGAGGAGGGCCGGGTGGAGTATCTTTTGTTCATTTTGTTCCGCCGCTGGCCAGCGGTACCCAAAACATCAGTAAAGAGCGGTCTCCTCAATCTCCGGGTCTCAAGAGGAGGAGAGTGGTGATCCGTGCATCACAGGATCGCTTCCCTCCTCCTCTCTCGCCAGCAGGCAGCGGGTGGTTGCCCAAGAGCACCCCTCCTGCCCATTCGTGGAACCAGGTAAGGGCAGTAGCACTCCAGTCCCCGCTTCAAGTCGTCAAACGCCGGGCTGTCACAAGCCTCAAGCCGGGTTCCTGTGTCTCCTCCCACGCGAGGAGAAATCAGGTGAGTGCTACACTACACACCCAGACCCCGCCCCCTGCCGTCACAGGCCAGGCCGTCACAGGCCCTGGGGCCGGTCCCTGTGTTCCACCTCGCTGCCCCACCGCGGGCATGTTGGTGGGCCCGTTGGCCCCGCTGGCGCGGTCTCTCGGAGCCTGGTTAGCGCTCCCCAGCCCGTCCCGGTGGCTCCTGCGGACCATCAGACTCGGCTATGCGATTCAGTTCGCCCGGCGTCCCCCCAAGTTCAGGGGCATCCGGTTCACTTCAGTCAAAGCCGTCGATGCCCCTGTCTTGCTCGCAGAGATTGCAGTCCTACTGGCGGTCCCTCCAGCCGATATGAGGTCGGGGTTTTACAGCCCTTACTTCATTGTGCCCAAGAAAAGCGGTGGGTTACAACCGATCTTGGATCTGCGAGTTTTGAACCGTGCACTTCACAAGATGCCGTTCAAGATGTTGACGCAGAAACGCATTTTTGGATGCGTCCGTCCCCTAGATTGGTTTGCAGCAATCGACCTGAAGGACGCGTACTTTCATGTTTCGATTCTCCCGCGACACAGGCCATTCCTGCGATTCGCGTTCGACGGTCGGGCATATCAGTACAAGGTCCTGCCCTTCGGGCTGTCCCTTTTCGCCTCGTGTCTTCACCAAAGTCGCAGAGGCGGCCCCTTGTTCCCCTGAGAGAACGGGGTGTGCGCATTCTCAACTACCTCTACGACTGGCTCATACTTGCACAGTCTCGAGAGCTGTTGTGCGCACACAGGGACCTGGTGCTCAGGCACCTCAGCCAGTTGGGCCTTCGGGTCAATTGGGAAAAGAGCAACTCGTGCCAGTGCAGAGGATCTCTTTTCTCGGCATGGAGTTGGATTCGGTCAACCAGACAGCACGCCTCACCCAGGAACGTGCTCAGTCGGTGCTGAACTGCCTCAAGACTTTATCAGGCAGGACAGCGGTCCCACTGAAACTCTTTCAGAGGCTCCTGGGGCATATGGCTGCAGCTGCGGCCATAGTTCCGCTCGGTCTGCTCCATATGAGACCGCTTCAGCACTGGCTCCATGGTCGAATCCCGAGGTGGGCGTGGAAACGCGGTACTCACCGGGTTCAGATTACACCGGCCTGCCGCAAGACCTTCAGCCCGTGGTCAGATCCTTCGTTCCTTCGGGAAGGAGTGCCCCTGGAGCAGGTATCCAGGCATGCTGTGGTATTCACGGATGCCTCGGCCACCGGCTGGGGTGCCACGTACAACGGGCACGCAGTATCAGGGGTTTGGACGGGCCCCCTTCTGCGTTGGCATATCAATTGCCTCGAGTTGCTGGCAGTACGCCTTGCCCTGTGCCGCCTCAGAGGGCGCCTTCGGGGCAGGGACGTTCTGGTCCGTACGGACAACACTGCGACCGTTGCCTATATCAACCGGCAAGGCGGTTTGCGCTCCCGTCGCATGTCGCAACTCGCCCGCCACCTCCTCCTCTGGAGTCAGAAGCATCTGAGGTCCCTTCGTGCCATCCACATCCCAGGAGTGTTCAATCAGGCGGCCGACGAGCTGTCTCGAGCGGCACTTCCTGGGGAGTGGAGACTCCATCCCCAGGCGGTCCAGCTGATTTGGAGTCGGTTCGGAGTTGCTCAGGTAGACCTGTTTGCATCTCCAGAAACCACCCACTGCCAGTGGTTCTACTCCCTGTCCGAGGCAACGCTCGGCACGGATGCACCGGCACACAGCTGGCCCCAGGGCTTGCGCAAGTATGCGTTTCCCCCAGTGAGCCTGCTAGCACAGACATTGTGCAAGATCAGGGAGGACGAGGAGCAGGTCCTGTTAGTGGCTCCATATTGGCCCAACAGGACCTGGTTCCCGGAACTCATGCTCCTCGCGACAGCCCCTCCCTGGCCGATTCCTCTGAGGAAGGATCTGCTTTCTCAGAGACGGGGCACCCTGGCACCCGCGTCCAGACTTGTGGAAACTTCATGTGTGGTCCCTGGACGGGACGCGGAGGTTCTAGGTGACCTGCCCCAGGAGGTAGCGCTCACTATCTCTTCAGCACGAGCACCGTCCACAAGACGGGCCTATGCGCTGAAGTGGAACCTGTTCGTCGAATGGTGTTCCTCTTACCAGGAGGACCCCCGGAGATGTTCGATCAGAGCCGTGCTTTCCTTTTTGCAACAAGGGTTGGAGCGTAGGCTGTCCCCCTCCACCCTTAAGGTATATGTTGCTGCTATTTCTGCCCACCACGACCCCATAGAGGGGAGGTCGGTGGGGAAGCACGATCTGGTCGTCAGGTTTCTTAGGGGGGCCAGGAAGTTAAATCCTCCGAGGCCTCCCTCCCTTCCCTCTTGGGATTTGGCTTTGGTGCTAAGAGCCCTACAAACTGCCCCCTTTGAGCCATTGCAGTCAGTCGAGTTGAAGTTTCTTTCTATGAAAACCCTACTCCTGACTGCATTGGCCTCAATCAAGAGGGTGGGGGACCTGCAGGCATTTTCGGTCGACGAGTCGTGCCTTGAGTTTGGGCCAGCTGACTCCAGTGCAACACTGAGGCCCCGGCCCGGCTATGTGCCCAAGGTTCCTACCACGCCTTCAGGGACCAGGTAGTGAGCCTGCAAGCGCTGCCCCTGGAGGAGGCAGACCCAGCCCTAGCTTTGCTCTGTCCTGTACGCGCACTGCGTCAGTACGTGGATAGAACTCAGAGCTTCAGGACCTCAGAACAGCTCTTTGTCTGTTACGGAGGACAGCAGAAGGGGAAGGCTGTCTCCAAGCAGAGGATGGCCCACTGGATAGTGGATGCCATCACCTTGGCCTACGAAGCACAAGGTGTGCCCTGCCCGCTCAGGTTGCGTGCTCACTCCACTAGGGGTGTCGCATCGTCCTGGGCGCTGGCTCGTGGTGCCTCGCTAGCAGACATCTGTAGAGCTGCGGGTTGGGCGACTCCCAACACGTTCGCTAGGTTTTATAGCCTACGTGTCGAACCGGTTTCCTCCTGTGTTCTCACCTCAAACGGGTAGTGGCACTGAGAAGGCCGGCTCAGAGTCGGCTTGCGGCGTCGTTACGCCTAATTCTCCAGAGAGTTCCTTAACCAGGCAAACCCTGTTGAGTCCTCCAGCACTCCGGCGTCCGGACGCGGCGGGGCGTCCGGCGCCAGGCCTTCAGCCAATGAATTCTTGAAATCTGGTGCGAGGCTAGTGCCCATATGAGAGACCCTGTCGGGATCCCATATGTGTATTCCACGGTATTCTTATTAGAGCCATGTTTCCCCTGGCGGACCACATTCTGCCATCTCTAAAGATGCAGCCTGAGCCATCTCAGAGACTTCCATGTGCAATAGGGCCCTTCAGGGTTACTTCACATGTTTGAATGTCACTTGACCCCCTCTGGGAGGAGGTGACTCCGCAGTGTGCCTCTTCCAAGTGGAAGGGCACGCTTCCCAGTGTTATCCTAGTCCTACTGTTTGGGTTGCTCAAGGAACACCAGTAGTTGACCTTCTCTGTGTAGAGCCCAGTCCTATTGTCTGCCTTATAGGAAGGGTCAGGAGCCCTACACAGGGCACTGGAAGAGGCAGCTCCTGTGGCGCTTTGGTAGGGATCCCAATTTCGTCGGTCATCCGACGTGACTCGGAGTGACCGACTGAAAGGGGAACGTCTCGGTTACGTATGTAACCCTCGTTCCCTGAAGGAGGGAACAGAGACGTCACGTCCCGTCGCCACAGTCGCTGTACCACCGCTGAGCTGCCGGGTCGCCGGCTCGGCTCCTCAGCGAAAACATAATTGATGCGGTGCATCAGCTGCCTCTTATGCTCACGCTGTGATCAGCGGCAGCTGGATGCAATAATCGCATGCCAATGTCCATTGGCTCGTTTAGTTACACTCGAAGTGGATTGGTCTCTCTGGCGAGATCCCAATTTCGTCGGTCATCCGACGTGACGTCTCCGTTCCCTCCTTCAGGGAACGAGGGTTACATACGTAACCGAGACGTTACTGAGGTAAACTCATAGTAAATATTGAGGTTATTGTGCTTTAAAAAAATACCACAGTAAAACTACGGTTACTGAGGTAAACTCATACTAAGTATTGAGGTTATTGTGCTTTAACTACAAATACCAGAGTAAAACTACGATTACTGAGGTAAATTCATAGTAAGTATCGAGGTTATTGTGCTGTATACAAATACCACAGTAAAACTACGATTACTGAGGTAAACTCATAGTAAATGTTGAGGTTGTGTTTTAACTACAGTAAAACTGCAGTTACTGAGGTAAACTCATACCAAGTATTGAGGTTACTGTGCTTTAACTACAAATACCACAATAAAACTATGGTTACTGAGGTAAACTCATAGTAAATATCGAGGCTGTGCTTTAACTACAAATACCACAGTAAAACTACGGTGTACTGAGGTAAATTCATAGTAAGTATCGAGGTTATTGTGCTTTATACAAATACCACTGTAAAACTACGATTACTGAGGTAAACTCATAGTAAATATCGAGGTTATTGTGTTTTAACTACAGTAAAACTGTGGTTACTGAGGTAAACTCATAGTAAATATTGAGGTTATTGTGCTTTAACTACAAATATCACAGTAAAACTACGATTACTGAGGTAAACTCATAGTAAATATCGAGGTTATTGTGTTTCAAATACAGTAAAACTGCGGTTACTGAGGTAAACTCATAGTAAATATTGAGATTATTGTGCTTTAACTACAAATACCACAGTAAAACTATGGTTATGGAGGTAAACTCATAGTAAATATTGAGGTTATTGTGCTTTAACTACAAATACCACAGTAAAACTACGGTTACTGAGGTAAACTCATAGTAAGTATCGGGGTTATTGTGCTTTATACAAATACCATAGTAAAACTACGATTACTGAGGTAAACTCATAGTAAATATCGAGGCTGTGCTTTAACTACAAATACCACAGTAAAACTACGGTTACTGAGGTAAATTCATAGTAAGTATCGAGGTTATTATGCTTTATACAAATACCACAGTAAAACTACGATTACTGAGGTAAACTCATAGTAAATATCGAGGTTATTGTGTTTTAACTACAGTAAAACTGCGGTTACTGAGGTAAACTCATAGTAAATATTGAGGTTATTGTGCTTTAACTACAAATACCACAGTAAAACTACGGTTACTGAGGTAAACTCATAGTAAGTGTCGAGGTTATTGCGCTTTATACAAATACCACAGTAAAACTATGGTTACTTAGGTAAACTCATAGTAAATATCGAGGTTATTGTGTTTCAACTACAGTAAAATTGCGGTTACTGAGGTAAACTCATAGTAAATATTGAGGTTATTGTGCTTTAACTACAAATACCACAGTAAAACTACAGTCACTGAGGTAAACTCATAGTAAATATCGAGGTTATTGTGCTTTAACTACTAATATCACAGTAAAACTACGGTTACTGAGGTAAACTCATAGTAAATATCGAGGTTATTGTGCTTTAACTAAAAATACCACAGTAAAACTGCGGTTACTGAGGTAAACTTATAGTAAGTATCGAGGTTATTGTGCTTTATACAAATACCACAGTAAAACTATGGTTACTTAGGTAAACTCATAGTAAATATCGAGGTTATTGTGCTTTATCTACAAATACCAGAGTAAAACTACGGTTACTGAGGTAAACGCATATTAAATATCGAGGTTATTGTGCTTTAACTACAAATACCACAGTAAAACTACGGTTGCTGAGGTAAACTCATAGTAAGTATCGAGGTTATTGTGCTTTAACTACAAATACCAGAGTAAAACTACGGTTACTGAGGTAAATTCATAGTAAGTGCCGAGGTTATTGTGCTTTATACAAATACCACAGTAAAACTACGATTACTGAGGTAAACTCATAGTTAATATCGAAGTTATTGTTTTTTAACTACAGTAAAACTGTGGTTACTGAGGTAAACTCATAGTAAATATTGAGGCTATTGTGCTTTAACTACAAATATCACAGTAAAACTATGATTACTGAGGTAAACTCATTGTAAATATCGAGGTTATTGTGTTTCAACTACAGTAAAACTGTGGTTACTGAGGTAAACTCATAGTAAGTATCGAGGTTATTGTGCTTTAACTACAAATACCACAGTAAAACTACGGTTACAGTGGGAGAAGCATGGTATATTTTGTGGTTACTGTGCACTGACTACACATGACATGGTTGAGTGACAGTTACTATGGTAAAAATATGGTAAATGTGTGGACTTTTTACATTATCCCTTTCCCAGCATAGGCAAATTTTAAATTAATAACTTCATTCATAAACATGGAACGATGGAGTATTTTACGAGATGGTACCTGTATATGTATCTTGAAGTCATCTTAAATCCATCTTTTAATGCGCTATTTCGCTGGTGTTTGGTCCGTGTGCAGTTGTTGGCGTTGGGGAAACGATCGCCCCTGTTGGTACTCCAGCGGTAACTTCAGCTTCATACATGCGTGCAGTGATTAACCATGTGGACCGATGATAACAGCCTTCTCAGCCTACCAGCAGGCGCAGCAGGCCGCTTCTAGCCCATATCTATGAGCTGATAACCACTGATAACGCCCATTCAATAGAGTGATAACATCCGAAGCGGGTGTTGTATTTAACCCGGCTGAGTCCTATAAAAAACAAATTGATGAAATTTTACAAATAGGATTAGATAGGAAATGGATTATGGAACAAGAATTTAAATATTTAAAAAATGAATATCCTAGGATTCCGGTTCTATACACTTTACCAAAAATTCATAAATCACTAGAAGATCCTCCAATGCGACCAACTGTTTCAGGAAATGGGTCATTGACAGAAACTATATCTAAATTTCTTGATTCTTTGATTCAACCGATAGTGAAAAAACTGCCATTTTATTTAAAAGACACCACTGATTTTTTTAATAAATTGAATCAAATTCCTTGCATAAGCACGACGGACTGGCTTGTAACACTCAATGTCATTTCACTCTACACAAATATACCTCATGAGGCAGGTTTGGATGCACTAAATTTTTACTGTAAAGATGATGACAGCAGAGTACCATCAATATATAGTGGATCTTACAACATTAGCCTTAACCAAGAACTATTTTTCATTTGAGAGAGATTTTTACTTGCAAGTGCAAGGTACAGCGATGGGCACTCCAATAGCACCAAACTATGCAAATTTATTTATGGGTAAATTTGAACAAGATCATGTCTATAATAACAATCCATTTCAGTCAAATATTAAAGTTTGGATGCGTTATATAGATGATTGTTTTATGATTTGGTCAGGTTCTAAACAGGAATTAGACTCATTTGTGTCGTTCATTAATTCGAAAATTCCATCAATTAAGTTTACAATGGAAAAAAGCTGTGATTCCATAAATTTTTTGGACGTTAAAGTAAAAAAGATCAATGAGTCATTACATACAACAGTATTTCGAAAACCAACGGATAAAAACACAATATTATCTATTAACAGTTATCATTCAGCTCCTTTAAAACGTAGTTTACCGATCAGTCAATTACATAGATTAAAACGTAACTGTAGTACTGAACATGAATTTGAGGAACAAGTAAAACTGCTATTTCAAAGATTTCGTTCTAAAGGATATCCACAAAGTTGGTTAAATAATGCACTGGATAAGGTGAACAAATTGAATAGACATGATCTTTTGAAAATAAATAAACCCAATAAAAAACAAAGAAATTTTTCAGCAAATTGTTCATTGACATACAATGAGCACAGTAATACAATAAAATCGATCATTTATAAATATTGGCACATGTTATCATCCGATGAATCTTTAAATGATAAATTTAAATATCGCCCATTGTTCACTTTCAAAAGATCACAAAACCCATCAGATATGATGGTAAATTCAGATGTAGTAAGGAGAAAAAAGACTGCATATATACAAGGCTGTTTCCCGCGCAGAAACTGTGCTGCATGCCGGAATTTGGTGAACTGTAAGGAGTTTATGAGTCCAGTAACACGGAAATGTTTTAAAATTACATCTTGTATTATCTGTTCAACTCGTAATGTGATCTATATATTAAAATGTCCCTGTCAAAAGATATATATAGGAAAATCATCGCGTCAGTTGAAATTACGAATTAATGAACATAAATCGAGTATACGATGACAAGATATAACCTCTTCAGTAGCGAGACATTTTAATGAAATGGGACACGACATCAAGCAATTGGAATGTATAGGAATAGAAGAGGTTTTTGGGTCACGTCGAGGAGGTAATATAAATAAAGAACTATTGAGAAGCATTTTGGATTCATAAACTTAAATCACTAACGCCAAATGGCATGAATGAGGAACTAGAACTTTCTGTTTTCCTTCAATATACTAAAATTGGTCGTATTTATCTTTAAGATGTTATATAATAAATCTTGAATATTTACAGTGTAATAACAATAATTGCTTATGACGATGTATTTCTGATGTTTTTAATTATTGAATTTTCCACTATTATACTATTTAAAGTCAATTGGTGGAGTACATATTGTTGATTGTTTATTTAAACTGTAGGCTTGTATAATAGTGATAAATGAATAATCATAGACAATTCTTGCCTTGGCCACGGATGTGTAGTGTGATTTACTAGTGAATATGATGTTTTGTGTTGTGAAAATGGTCTAGTAGTTTAAAGGAAATATTTTAATGATTTTGGTGATTCAACATTGACTAATGTGTGATGACGTCGACATAACTGGTGATTTAAAAAGTGGGTGGAGGGATGTAATTGCTTTACACACTGAGGAAGGCTTGGTAGCCGAAACGTTTGTGTCTTTTCCCCGTTGGTGACGATCGTGAAATAAAATAGAAAAAGAAGACTGTTTTCGTGAGTGCAGATCATAATTTCTTAAACAAAACAACTGTAAAAATCTCTAAATATTATTTCCTTTAATGCACAAGGCTTGTTTTTTTTTTCAGAATCTTCCTTTATTGTTTTTATATATAGTACTGAAACCACATTTTGATGTTTAATATACTGTACCCACTTAAATTCATTAAACTCTGACTCCGTTTGAGATAAAGATATCAAACCAACTGTAAAAATTTCTAAATGTTATTCCCTATAATCCACAAGGCTTGTTTTTAATGATTATGCCTTTATTGGTTTTACATACTGTACTAAAACCATATTTTTGATATGTTTTATACTGTACCCACTTAAATTCATTAAATTCTGACACCGTTTGAGATAAAGGTAACAAAACAACTACAAAAATCTGAAAATATTATTCCCTGTAATGCACAAGGCTTGTTTTTTTATATGATTATGCATTTATTGTTTTTATATACCGTACTGAATCCGTATTTTTGATATGTTTAATATACTGTACCCACTTAAATTCATTAAACTCTGACACCGTTTGAGATAAAGGTATCAAACCAACTGTAAAATGTTCAGAATATTATTCCCTGTAATGCACAAGGCTTGTTTTTTCAGATTATATCTTTGTTTTTATATACAGTACTGAAAATGTATTTTTGCTATGTTTTATATACTGTACCCACTTAAGTTCATTTAACTCTGACACCGTTTGAGCTAAAGGAATCAAACCAACTGTAAAAATCTCTGAATGTTATTCCCTATATACACTATGTATTCCCTATGTACAGCGCTTGTTTGTTTTTCAAATTATGGCTTTATTGTATTTATATATGGTACTGAATCCACATTTTGATATGTTTAATCTACTGTACCCACTTAAATTCATTAAACTCTGACACCATTTGAGATAATGGTATCAAACCAACTGTAAAATATTCAGAATATTATTACCTGTAATGCACAAGGCTTGTTTTTTTTTTATATATATATATATTACAGTATGTCTTTATTGTTTTTAAATACAGTACTGAACCCATATTTTTTATATGTTTTATACTGTACCCACTTAAAGGAGATAAAGGTATCAGAGCAACTGTAAAATAATACAAATTATTATTCCTTATTATACACAGGGCTAATTTATCAGATTATGGCATTAGTATTTTTCTATATTGATGAAGAGTAGAGATGCAAAAGCCCATTTGAAATTGTCTTCTAAAATGATCATTTGTATCACACTCCCATGTTTAGGTACAGTACTTTTACTTCGATGGCAATCAATATGTTCTTTTATCTGCCATTAAAATGAAAGAGCTGAATAAAAAAAAAAAAAATATATATATATATATATATATATATATATATATATATATATATATATATATATATATATATATATATATAAAACAAATTAAAATATAACAAATAAAAATAAAAAATACCAGTCTAAAAAAGTGTTGTATAATATTAGGGCAATTACATAAATTTGAAAAGCTTTAAAATTGTTATTGTTTTTATAAGCTTCTTATTTTCTGATCTCATTAGAAAGGGTTTCAAAATATATTTTAAGTTCAGTGTTACGAAAGGTAATATTATTGTCACAAATCCTGTCCATGCACTTCTGATCGTTCACCACCAGAGGTCACCCGCTCACTACATGGACTCTTGCACTACACTAACTGTTGCACGTCATCTCCAGACTACATTTCCCAGCAGCCATTTCACTAATCACACGCTCACACCTGAGACTGATCCCACAGCTGATTCCCATTACACCCCTTATATAAACCATGGACTTCCGTTCACAGATCGCTGAGTATTGTCTAGCATATATCGCTCACCTAGTGATAGCTACTCTACGGAGCCAGTTTCCAGTTCTTAGTTCATAGTCTAGTCTAGTCTAGTCTAGTCTAGTCTAGTCTAGTCTTGCCTTGCCTTGCCTGTTTTCTCGTGTTTCCTGATCCTTGCCTGGTTTATCTCGTCTTGTCTGTCAGCAGCCTGCCCTGGATTTATTGTCTGTTTGGATTAACCCTTGCCTTGCCGTTTCGGACTCTGTTTGCACCTCGTTTGGATTATTGCTCGTGTACCTGGATTATTGCTCTGCCTTGCCCCGTTGGATATTGTTCGCCGATTGTCGACCCACGCTTGTCCTAGGATTACTCTCTGTCTTATCTGTGTTATACCTGTTTGCCATTGTCCGACCCTGCCTATGTTTTGACCATGTTTCACAATAAAGCCTTGCACATGGATCCGCACGTCTCTCGTCTCGTCGACTCCGTAACAATTATGATGGTTTATTTTTATTTTTATTTATTTATTTTTTGACTTATGAATATACAAATTTGCTAGGATAATTAAGAGATTAATAATATAATTTTGTTTATCAGAGAAATATGGTTTTGAAAAAGTAAAATATCATGAAGTTCTAAATTAAGAGCTTTGTTTATTTTTTATTTTTATTTTTATTTTTTTGTTATGTCTATTTTAAAGTCAACCCAAAATGAAATAGAAAAAGGACAATAGAAAAATAAATGTTCAATATCTTGAACTGATATGTTACAAAAGGTACATTTATCACAAACACTATGAATATGTCTGCTAACAGCTGCATTTACAGGATAACATCTGTGAATAATTTTGTAAAGTACTTCTTTTACTTTATTAGAAATAACATATTTATATGGCAATATCCAAATGCTAAGCCAAGGCATACAATGAGGTATGAGTAATTTTGATGTACATGGAGGATTGGATCCAACATTAAAGGAGTTTCTTATAAAACCGTTATTGAAATGTTTGTCAAAAAAGAGAGACTATTTACAAAAGGTTAAAGATTTTGTAGGATTGTATTATTAATATTTACATTTGAGAATTTGATTACATTCTTTTTCATTTACTAAAAAAAAAAAAAACTGTTTTGTAATAAAATTAGGGTAAGTGTATAATTGCCCATTCTTGTCAATAAGCTGGTTTACAATTAATATGTTATGCCGAATCCAATTTTCCATATACAATGATTTGTTATTATGAGTGATATTACCATTGTTCCATATAAAAGATCTGCTCGGAGAAAAATAGTTTTTGAACAAAAGTGACCAATAAAGTAATGATTGTTTGTGATAATTGGCCAAAGCAATAAGTTTGCCAGTTATATAAGGACACTGCAACAAAAAAATCCCCCAAGTTTTTCAAATAAATGATATAAGAAAATATTGAAAATACTTTTTTTTTTTAAAGCCAATTATTTTTTATAATTTGCTTGAAAATTGTAAAATTAAGCACATTTCATCCACCATCAGATAGTTTATTAACAAGGAGTTTTTTTAATTTTATGAGGTTTGTTCCACCAGATGAAGTTAAAGAGTATTTTTATCCATTTGTGAGTATATATCACGGTTGGAGGGGAGTGCTTAAGGATATTCAAACCTTAGCCATCAAACAAATAATATTTAGAGATTTTTACAGTTGGTTTGATATCTTTATCTCAAACTGTGTCAGAGTTTAATGAATTTAAGTAGGTAGAGCATATAAAACATATCAAAAATATGGTTTCAGTACTGTATACAGTGGGTACGGAAAGTATTCAGACACCCTTAAATTTTTCACTCTTTGTTATATTGCAGCCATTTGCTAAAATCATTTAAGTTCATTTTTTTTTCCTCATTAATGTACACACAGCACCCCATATTGACAGAAAAACAGAATTGTTGACATTTTTGCAGATTTATTAAAAAAGAAAAACTGAAATATCACATGGTCCTAAGTATTCAGAGCCTTTGTGTGACACTCGTATATTTAACTCAGGTGCTGTCCATTTCTTCTGATCATCCTTGAGATGGTTCTGCACCTTCATTTGAGTCCAGCTGTGTTTGATTATACTGATTGGACTTGATTAGGAAAGCCACACACCTGTCTATATAAAACCTTACAGGTCACAGTGCATGTCAGAGCAAATGAGAATCATGAGGTCAAAGGAACTGCCTGAAGAGCTCAGAGACAGAATTGTGGCAAGGCACAGTTCTGGCCAAGGTTACAAAAAAATTTCTGCTGCACTTAAGGTTCCTAAGAGCACAGTGGCCTCCATAATCCTTAAATGGAAGACGTTTGGGACAACCAGAACCCTTCCTAGAGCTGGCCGTCCGGCCAAACTGAGCTATCGGGGGAGAAGAGCCTTGGTGAGAGAGGTAAAGAAGAACCCAAAGATCACTGTGGCTGAGCTCCAGAGATGCAGTCGGGAGATGGGGAAAAAGTTGTAGAAAGTCAACCATCACTGCAGCCCTCCACCAGTCGGGGCTTTATGGCAGAGTGGCCCGACGGAAGCCTCTCCTCAGTGCAAGACACATGAAAGCCCGCATGAAGGACTCCAAGATAGAACTTTTTGGCCTTAATTCTAAGCGGTATGTGTGGAGAAAACCAAGCACTGCTCATCACCTGTCCAATACAGCCCCAACAGTGAAGCATGGTGGTGGCAGCATCATGCTGTGGGGGTGTTTTTCAGCTGCAGGGACAGGACGACTGGTTGCAATCGAGGGAAAGATGAATGCGGCCAAGTACAGGGATATCCTGGACGAAAACCTTCTCCAGAGTGCTCAGGACCTCAGACTGGGCCGAAGGTTTACCTTCCAACAAGACAATGACCCTAAGCACACAGCTAAAATAACGAAGGAGTGGCTTCACAACAACTCCGTGACTGTTCTTGAATGGCCCAGCCAGAGCCCTGACTTAAACCCAATTGAGCATCTCTGGAGAGACCTAAAAATGGCTGTCCACCAACGTTTACCATCCAACCTGACAGAACTGGAGAAGATCTGCAAGGAGGAATGGCAGAGGATCCCCAAATCCAGGTGTGAAAAACTTGTTGCATCTTTCCCAAAAAGACTCCTGGCTGTATTAGATCAAAAGGGTGCTTTTACTAAATACTGAGCAAAGGGTCTGAATACTTAGGACCATGTGATATTTCAGTTTTTCTTTTTTAATAAATCTGCAAAAATGTCAACAATTCTGTGTTTTTCTGTCAATATGGGGTGCTGTGTGTACATTACATTAATGAGGAAAAAAAAAAAAGAACTTAAATGAATTTAGCAAATGGCTGCAATATAACAAAGAGTGAAAAATTTAAGGGGGTCTGAATACTTTCCGTACCCACTGTCTAAAACCAATAAAGGAATAATTATATAAACAAGCCTTGTGCATTATAGGGAATAATATTTAGATATTTTTATAGTTGGTTTGATAACTTCAAATCAAATGGTGTTGTTATTTAATGGATTTGTATTATTGCATACATTAAAAGTTGTAACATTATTATAAAACACATAAAATTCTAATTCCAAAAACAGAACCTTGTGCAATAACAGCACTGTAAAAAATTTCAAGCGGTTTCAACTAATTATTTAGTAACTAGACCTGTGCCGGTATTCGGTAATGCGATATATCACGATAATGAATATGCAAGGTAGTGTTATCCTGGGCACTTCAAAATACCGAAAATAATTATTTATTAAAAATTATTCCGAATTTTGAATGCATTTTAAGTATACTTTTCCCATTAAATGGTTAAATGCACAACACCACTATAAGCTGCGTCAAAGACGAGCTCTGATGTAAACAAGCACGGATGAGAAGCGCATGGCGGAACACGTGAAAGACGCTCTGAATGAAAGCGCACATTTTCTCTCTGACAGCAGAGGGCGCTGAACAGCAGATGCAGCGTTATTACCACGGAAACCCAGTAAACAAAGCAGCTGCCCTACTTCTAAAACGTATTTAAATTATTTAAATAGCCATTCAGATTTTTTGTATTCGCAGTGGTGTTCATCACAGCGCCAAAGACTTTAATATTTAGACTAAATAGGCTATTTATTTTAAAACTTTTCTTTACATTTTAATCTGGACTACAACATGCCCTAGAGATATTGTTTGAAAGTGTTTTGATTCTTTATTGTTCAGTCACACTTTACATTAGGGCTTCATTGGTTAACATTAGTTAATTAATTAGTTAACATAAACTCCCACTGAAAAATTCTTCTATACCTTCATTAATCTTAGGTAATTGAAATATTTAATAGCACATTGTTAAAATCAAAATTATAAACTGTTATAAACTTTTTTTTTTTTTTTTTTTTTTTTTTTTTTTTTTTTTTTTTTAGTGAACCCGAGCTAACATGAACTAAGAGTTGTATTATTTGTAACAAAGATGAATAACTTCTGTAGCAAATGTAGCTTTTGCTCATTTATAATGTTAATGCATTAACTAAGGTTAACTAATGAGATCTTACTGTAAAGTGATACCTATTGGTCTTTTAATTCTTTTGCACTTTAATCTGTGTAAAATGTTTAACTTTATCATTGTTTTGTGTATTGCTTTATTGTATTTAAATGTTCAGTTCATCGTAAAATGTAAAATAACGTTTGGGGTGATGGGTCATAGGCAGGTACGTGCACACATAGACATAAAAGGGGGCTTGAGCACCTGCCCTTTTTCTTCCTTGAGAGAAAGTGCCCTTTTTTCTGGGGAGTTTTTATTTATTTATTTATTTATTTAAATTAATATAAGTAGGCCTATGTATATACAGTATGTGTGCATGTGTTTGCGCACAGCATTCCCTGTCAAACAAATAAAAAATCAAAATATCAGGTCAGGTCGGGAAATGTTGAGACTGTCAAGTTCCGATGCCTTTCTCCCCTCCTCGTCTCCACGCAGCACAGTATTTTATCATGATCGGCACATGCGCATCACAGACAGGCAGAGAGCCGCAGAAGTGAAGCCCTCCCTTCCTTTCCAGTTGTGTTTGTGTTGGTGTGGAGGTGAGGGGTGATGAACAAAATACCTGCCCTTCGAATTTATAGCTTATTATCCAAAAGGCAAATATAGTTAATTTGTCTTGCTAAGATCCATGACTCGTGAGAGCTACCAAGTAAGATAGCTAAAGTTTAGCTAAGGCAATAGGAAGTCTAGTAGGTTAGACCAGTGCGCGTTCTTTCACTGCATGATTCAGTTTATTAAAATGCGTTTAGAATGATTACAAAATTCAAGATATGGGGGCAGAAATGTATATATTTATATAATTTCATATAGTTAATCAGTATCACGTGAAGACTGACGTTTTTTCCACCAAAAGCAGCATGATTACAAATGTGATATTGATTTTATACAGCAGTTCAATAAACAAGAATTTAATATTAAGACACTTACGTTTTAGAGACAATATTGACTGTTTTTGATCTATTTCGCCAACAAATATAATTCCAGTTTGAGTCTCTGAGCAACATTGACCCTGTTTTGTTCCTGAATGAATCAACCGTTTAAATGATTCGGTTCAGTCGCAATGACTCACTCACTTATTAACAGTGACTTGCTGCCACCTACTGTCAGTTTTAATTTAACATTTAAAGTATCTTTTTTCATTTTTTAAATTTATTTATTTATTTTTTTAATAATTTCAAATATCAGTATTCAACATTTTATGTTTTAAAATATCAAAACAGTATTAATTCATTTGTAACTTCAGGTTAAATGCATTCATGTTCTGCACTAAACAGTAGTGTGTAAATACATCTAAATACCACTTCTAATGCAGCTTCTGTGTTTTCTCTGCATTGCAAAGATTAATTTTGTCAATACTGATTTCATTTGCTTGGTAACAGCCCAAATGACTTATTCTAATTGACTGATTCAGTGATTCAATGATGATTCTAATTGACTGATTCACTGAAAAGATGATGCACACTTTTAGAAAAAAGGGCTTTATAAAGGTAAAAATGTCCATTAAAGGTAAAAAAAAAAAAAAAAAAAAAATTAAACTTATTGGAAGAGATTAATTTCTATCACTGCTGTGAACTGATCACCGCACAGAATATGCAGAATATCAAAACTTTAGGAGTCAGTTGTCCACGGTAGTCCTTAAGATATCAGCACAATAACACACTCAGCAAAATATCGTCTAATTATCATTATCGATAAAATCCCAGAAAATATTGAGATATATTTTTTGTCAATATCACACACCCCTAATATGTTTGACGTTTTGTTTAGAAAAAAAAAATAAATATGAGAAGTGCCTTTTTTTTTTTTCCACTTGAGCCCCTGCCCCTCAAAATGTCTGTGCACATCTCTGGTCATAGGGCCTTCAATTGGAGTACTTGAATAAAAAAAAAAAAAAAAAAGGACAGAAACGATAGATATTGCTGAATTCACGACAAATGCAACAAAATTAATAATGCATTTTTCTCACATAGAAAAGCACTTGACAGTAAAGCATTGATTTTGAGCTAGACTGCTGGAAAGTAAGTTACTGCTAATAAATTCTGTCATTTCCTCACTCCAAACGACTTTCTTCTGTTGAACACAAAAGAAGATTTTGTAGAATGTTACCAAACCATTTTAGTTACCCTTGATTTCTACTGTATGGACAAAAATTTATTATGTTCCACAGAAGAAAGAAATTCATACAGGTTTGGAATGACATGATGTTGAGTAAATTATGACAATTTTTATTTTTGGGTGAATCTCCCTTTAAGAACTTTATTATTTGTAAATAAGAAACACCTAATTTATACAAGACACTGATATTTATCTTTAATCAGGCCCTTACTGAATTAACATTTTACTTCAATTAAAATTAATTAGAACTAAACATCTAAAAAGAAAGAAGTATCCAGAGTTTAACTGACTAGTATTAGTAGGATGGTGGTCACAAGTAAAACCATGGTCCTCATTACCATGGTTATATGGATTTTAAAATAAGTAATAATAAACTATAAAATTTGTAGTTAAAAAAAAAAAAAACTGAAGAAACTACAAAACAGCTTCTATGAAATTAAAATAGCATATTCCCCAATATGTAATAACAGTTACATTTATAATAAATACATTTCTGCCAACACAGGCTATTTGTACAGTGTTAATCAAGTTAAATTACTATGGTGCTGAATTGACAAGGCTATTGGCGTTTTCCAATATACCTCATTGTCGTGGCTGTTTTCAACCAGCATCACTATAGAACCTGTAATGTTGTCATATCACACGACTGTATAACAATTCTGTGTCACATCTGAATGGATCAAGAGATTCGCGCTGTCTATCTCTTATGAATCATAGCAGAAGCGCGGCGCACGTTCTTCAGCGCTGTGCGGGAGACTGATCCCACTCTTTGACGCGTGGCTGGCGGATGCATCTGGTAGCACTGCTTTGCGCTTTTGGCGTATTTGCTTTATGCGGTTTCGCATGCTCTGTAATTTAAAAACAGCACCTAATATCGGGGTGGTCTCCTTCGTTTCGGCGAACGGCCCACTACTTGAATGGAATGTCCTGGTGTTCCCGATGGCCAGTAGGCGATCGCGGGCCCCCCAGACCTCTGGGCCCTATGCACTCTGTCACCCTTTCCCCCCCCACTATCGACGCCCTTGCTTGCCATCTGTTGTGTTGATGCCCCGTTTCCATGGCAACTCTGCTCCCTGCTCGTGCAGAGCTCAAAGCACACACACAGCATTTACACAAATAAACATCTAGAATTAAAACATTACGTTAATAAATTACAGTCACGTTCAATAATTATTCAGTAATTAATTTAAAACTCATTTTGTAGTTCAAAAAGCAACAGCAACAATATATAGAGATGGATTCTTTCTGACAGCCTGTAACAGAGCGAAAAACATGGCGAAAAAGCAGTTAGGACTTCTCTTTAATAATCCGCTTTAACATTTCCCCTCAGAGAAATTGCTGGAAACACATTAATGTGTTAACGTTAATTTTAAAAATCGCTACCGTGACCGTTAGCTAAACAAGTTAGCTGGAAATGAGCCACAGTCTCACCTGTGCTGTAGCACACCGAGTGCCTTACTAGTACCTTTTAAGTGTCACAGAATTAACAACGTAGTATTTTTTTCTAATTTATCTGAAGTGAAATCTTACCTGAAAGCCACAGCTGTCGCCGGGATGAGTTCCTTCTCTCTGTGGCTTGCTAAGAGACGAATAACTGGGCTCACGCAAACAGATAAGCGCGGCATCGGCCTCTGGTCGTGAACCGACTCAGGGCCGACGATTGATGAGAGCACTGACCGAATTATATCGGCCTACGCCTCGCCGATGTTTTTTTTTTTTTTTTAGATGTTTTAGGTAATGAGGTCAACGTTTCGATATTGGGCCGACGTTGGCCAGACGTACGTGTGCTGTCCAAGTTACGGCTCAAAACATAACAGGCATTAAGAGTTTAATTGTTTTGAAATCGAATGTCTAATGAATATCAAACATAAAACCAACTTTATCGCCGCTGCTATCTGGGATAGACTTGATTTGATTTTCTAGTTTTAACCTTTCATTTCAGAATGCGTTCTATATTGTCTCTGTTTTTTTACAGTTATCACATAAACCTGACTCATGTTTCCCAATAACATTTAAGGAATTTCTTCTTCTTCTTCTTCTATTGTGTTTTATAGAGGTTGGCAAACCTGCTTTAGGTGCATTTCCGCCACCTACTGTGTTAAGTATTGCACTCTTATACATTGCATTACGGTATCAGACAAATTACCTATTGTTTTATTTGAAGGTATTATGGTATGGGAGTGATGACGTATGTTGTTACATGTTTACGTCTCTACGTTGTACTAGAGCGGATGCGGATGTGTTGTAAAAAAATTATGCTGTACAAATGAGCAAGCTGAAGAGGTGAATAAACCCTGATCAACGTTTTTCTTTTGCTTCCATAAACGAGTGATGGTGAACTGCGCACTCCAAGCTCAACAGGTTATGGGCCCAGGCACAGAAGCAAGTGAGCGTTTTTGAGCAAGTTATACGCGACGTATTACACGTTATTCAGTAAAGAGCTGAAAGGAAGCAAAAAGACGGCGACTCCACAAATGGCGAGTAGAGCGGCAGGTTTCCAGGTACCGCAGCTTTTGTTTGACGGATCGGAAGATAAATATGATCTTTGGGAGATAAGATTCCTAGGCTATCTGCATACTCTAAAGCTAAAAGAGACTATTTTGCATGAGCCTGCTGATGCCGACGCTGAACAGCTAGCCGAAGACAGACGAAAAAATGCTGATTGCTACGCTGAAATAAGACTGATAGATGATAAAAGCCAATCACTGATAAGACATGAAGCTGCTGACGATGGCAGGAAAGCCCTGAAAATAATGAAGGAGCATTATTCAGGAAAAAGTAAGCCACGGATAATAAATATGTACACATCGTTAACCCAGAAATGCATGACTGACAACAAGAGTGTTACTGATTAGTAGTCCCTATCCTATGGCAAATGCCATCGTGATTTATGGCTTTGACCTTTCGTGACCTCATAATATTATTATTAATAATAATAATAATATCCATATGTGACCTTTGATCTCATAACGAGTTTCAGATGTGGAAATCGGGCAAGCGTGAAACTCCCATGTCATCCGGGGACGAGATATATTGTCGTCCGGTGGAAAACCAATGTTTTTGAAGATTTTTATGGTGCATTTTAAATTTTCCTCATAGGAGCATCTGTGGCGCGCGCCCCCCTCCCATCTGAGGTGCGAGTGTCAGGTTGCGTTCCAAGGCGCGCTCCCTCTCCCCCTCTCTCTCCCTCTCTCTCCCTCTCTGTCTCTATGGGATCTGTGAGAAAAACAATAATGATCAAGCAATATTAAAAAAGTAAAGGAAATTAAGAGATTAGTTTTAAGACACAGCTGCGCTCGCACATATATTCTGTGGGTTGTATAAAAAGAAATTAAATAAAATAGGTAACATGACTATCAATGAGAAGGGGTAAAAAATGTTTAGCATAGCGGATAAAATGGTTAAAAAATATACATTGTTGTCATATTTCACTGACAATACCGCAGCACGATGGTTCAGTGGTTAATGCGGTCATGGAGAGGTGCAGAAGCTCGTTTCGATCACGTATCGAACCCCAGTCCGGACTTCAAAATGCTTTTAATTATATAGTTAAAATTGCCTCTATTTTAAATAATACTCAGCCTTTACTCTTTGAATTTAATGCTGGGTGTGTTTATTTCACAGACTTTCAGGTTCTGTTTATGTTTACCCATGTGCTAGTAATTTGGAAATTGATGATCTTTTTTCAGTTACAGAAGCTCTCTCACTCTCTCTCTCCCTCTCTCCCTCTCTGTCTCTCTGTCTCTCTCTCTCTCTGTCACACACACACACACACACACGTTTGCTTAGACATCTAAAATGGTGATATTACACAGAATCCTGATGTTTTTATCTACAGATACGTTACAACCCATCACAGAAGGCTTTACATCTTAGAAAATAAATAATAATTCATGCGCTTTATAAGTAATTTACTCATGGGCTCAATAAAATGTTCCCTCTCTCTCTGAGAGGACACTTGCCCCCACACCGTAGGTTAAACAAGCACACAGACACACATTCAATCGTCAGAGTCTTATTCTCGTCTTTTAAATGAATTGAATATAAATAAATTATGCAATCACACATGATATAAAACAAAGCAAAACACTGACTCTAGTTTTAGGTAACAAAAATTTTGTAATGAGGAACCAGCAACGTCGAAATAAGTAAAGGGGGAAAAATAAATACCGACATGTCCGGGCAAGCCATTGTCATGTTTGAAGGCCATAAACATTATTTATCAATGTTTTATTTCCATAGACATATTTAAATTCATTTCACGTTTATTTGTATAACTTTTTCACAAAACAAATTGTTGCAAAGCAGTTTCACAGAAAAGTAAAGTTTCTACATCATATTTACAAACTTTTATATTCATATTCACATTATTTTAATGAATTTTATACTGTATCATCCCCCTAAACCTACCCATCACAGTAAACTTTCCGCATTTTATATTTTCATAGACATCATTTCATATAATGTAAAAAACTGTTATGATCATGGGACAATTATTTGGAGTATTACTACACATCGGGTTTGTGACCCCTAAACCTCCCCATCACAGTAAACTTTCTACAATTTTTTAATATATATTTTCATGAGCATCATTTAGTATATTTTAAAAGGCAGTTATGCTCAGGTCAAACATTTGAAATATTACTATGCATTTGGTTTGTGGGGACACTCCATAGACATAATGATTTTTTAAATGTATTTATTTATTTATTTACTGTACAAACTGCACACCTACCCATCACACAAAAATTTCTGCCTATACATCCATTTTTGATAAAATATTGATTGCAAGCTATCTTAATTATGAGGACTCAAGAAATTCCATCATAAACCACATTTGCATTGTTATATCAGTGTAATACCCATGCCATTATACAAATTTGTGTTCTGATAAATCATATAAACAATCACACACAAACATATCAAGCTAAAAAGAGATTTATTTCTATTTTAAAGAATATGGAAATATATAATTATATGACAGCATGTTACTACCATGTTACTAAAGCAAATCATTCATCATTCATTTTAATCAAGTATTCAACATTTAAGTTTATTGAACTTATAAAACACATCATAGTAACAAACACGTTACTAAAGCAAAGTAAATCATTTATCATACATTTTAATCATATATTTCAACAATTAAGTTCACTGAACTTATAAAACACATAACACGCTTACATTTTTAAATTAAATATTGTTTTTAAGCAATCTGAATTATGACGACTCAAGCAATTTCATCATAAACCACATCTACATTGTTATATCAGTGTAATACCTATGTCACTATACAAATTTGTGTTCTGATAAATCATATAAACAAGCACGCACATACATAAACATTTCAAGCTAAAGAGAGACTTATCTCTATTTTAAAGAATATGGTAATAAATAATTATATATGCCATAGTAACAAACATGTTACTAAAGCAAAACATTTATCATACATTTAAACATGTATTCAACAATTATTTATTGACCTTATAAAACACATCATTCTTTTCTTTTAGAGAAGATGGTAGCAAATAAAACTGTGATTATATATATAACACGCTGTATAAAATAAACATCTACTATAGTTTTAGATGACAATATAAAAACGCCTTACATTTTTCAGAGTGCTTAGAGGTATGCTGGATCTTTATGCAATAATGTCCATTCTACGAATGAAATGTTTCCAATAAAATAAATAAATAAATAATAAAATAAAAATGTTTAAGTTATAAACATTATTAAATATAAACAAAACTCGCAGATCCTCTTTGTGGTAATCTCCAATGTGAAACTGAGGGTCTGCTTCAGACCTTCACAGACAAGGGAGGGTGAGGGTCGAGTTACAGGCCAGATGATCTGAGATGTTATTCTGTTAACCCTTTTCCAGAGTGTGCGTCTTCATCTTATAAATGCATTAATAAGCATAATCTTAAGAGTGCAAATAAGATCTTTAAAAAAGATTGTTTAAACGAAATCTTAAAGGTTTTAAATAAAATATTTTACTTATCTGTTTGCAAATTTAACCTAAATTATGATTTATATTCGGCAGTACCTGTTCAAATCTTAGTTTATCATTTTAAAGGAAACTTGTACTTAGTTTATTTTATCAGCCTTTTCTGAACCAAACTTTATCAGCAGAGTGAAGCATACCCTTAGCTGAAAATATACTATTGATTGTCTACTGAAATGTAGACAGACCGTATGACGATGTAAAATCTTGCCTGATGGTCACGTGATCAGTCTTTGAAGAGCGAGTTTATGGCTTTTGCAGGCACCAACCCTTTTACCCATAACGTTACGGCTCATTTAAAATGTTTAAGTCAACTACAGACGTGAAAAACCTTTCCAAAAACATCCATGTCACATACTTTGGAGTCGTAAACTACGCTTGAATAAAACATAACATGTGAGGAACATCTATGTGCATCAATGGGTCTCCTGAGAATATTTAATTGCTCTTAAAAAGCACAGAACAAGCTAAACGAAAAAGATGCCCGGAGGTAGAAAATACCTACGTTGTTAAAACCTATATACAATATGTATTAAACATATGCTTTTGTTGTTAAGACTGCTTATTAATAGTGGTAATACTTTAGTTAAGTTTAAAGAGTTCACAAGTCTCAAAGATCTATATTAATTTTATTTATTTATTTATTACTTTTCTTATTTTTACAAAGATTTCAATTCAATTCCTAGTAAATACGAGGCCAAAACTTGATATCACAAAAGAAATCATGTTGTCAAATGTTTTTAAAAATAGGGAATGCCAACTCCAAACAGGTCCACACACACACACACACACACACACACACACAGAGAGACAGACAGACAGAGGCACTATTCAGGAAGGTCAGCAGTTCAGGTAGGCATATGTAAGCTTTCAAACTTTTTTTTTTTTTTCCACCCCAAAATCAAGTATTGTGCTTTTGAATAAGACTGATTGTTTTAAAGCATAAACTTCCTTTAAAGCTTGAATAAAAGGTTACCAAATGTAGTTTCATACCCGTTGTGTTCTAACAAAGTCATTAATCGGTTCTCTTTTGCTTTATACGATTTACTTTTATTACTTCTACAAAGGATAATGCTACTTTTATAAGTCTGATAAATATGTGATGAATGCACGATGAAACGAGAATTAGGCTACCAATTAAGTTTGATGCGGTGTTTTTAAGTAAGGGATTTTATTTATTTATTTATTTTTTAAATGCATCTAAACCAGATAAAATATTATTCTTTCTTTTTGACAAACCTACATTTCAAATGATTTTTTCCTCGAGATGTTCATTATTCGAGTGGAACTGATCTTATTTGGAGGTCTAAATAATGTGGGGTCTACATGTAGCTTCTTAACCACACAAAGAAATCACATTTCACATTCATGCATCAAATTTTATTCAATTTTATATATTTATTTTATTTTTATTATTATTTTTGTACGAGTACCATGGTTTCGTGTCTTTCTAATACTTTTTCTAATGCATCAGAATGTGGATTTTTTTTTTGTTTGTTTGTTTTTTTTTGTTGTTTTTTGTTTTTTTTCACCATCCAACATGAAATTAAGGAGATGTATCAACTTACCATTTTCTTAGGTTATTATTATCATCATCATCATCATCATCATCATTATTAATATTATTATTATTATGTACTCACATAGATATAGAATAATCCTTATTGTCCATGCTTTCCTCATATATACAGACCCAAAGTTAATGTCCAAACAAGTTCTATGGGGGTACAGTTGTAAATTCCTAGAGGTCTAGTTTCTCAGAAAGTGTACACATCATTTAAGAAAAGCGTCATAATGCATACAGAATACAGAAAACCTCCTCTCGATCTACTGTGGCTGTCATTTTACTTAGGGTTAGTGTTATGGATGACACTGTACACATTTTTTTGCTGGACTGTATATGTCATTAGGTGAGGCCTTCTCTCTCTCTAAGAGCGGTCAGCATTCAGCGTTTATAGAAATAAATGAAAATTAAGAAAATTACACTCTACTTGAGAGCGACTAAGTCGGTATTTCTTTTTAGCAAAATTATCCATCTCCATATCCATACGATGAACCGTCAACATGAAAAATAAGTCGCTGTTTTACACTTACAACCGAAACATATCTAACCATTGCTCTGAAAGCCGCACATTCAGTAAAGTTGATGATGTAAGCCCTCTTGAAAAGGCTACAGACACAAAAAAGAGGAATTTTTTTGCGTACACTATGTAACTCAAGAGACACAGTTTCTAAGAAAATTACCATACCAATACAGAAAATTCCGCTTGGGATATTTGGTTATATTTTTGTAAATGTTGTTTTGAATTACTTTTTTCCTTAAGCCGCTACATCTTGACCTCTTATTCATATAGCTGATGACGATGTTCACATTTGTAGTACTAATTTCTTTCGACGTTTCTGCTTGACATTAAAATGTAGGCCTGCCTGTACTTCACATCGGTGAGCATCTACCGAGTGCCCAGATTTTTCTGTTTTGTCCACATTTGGCAGATTTGGTAGATGGACTATGGCACACCTTGTTGTAATGTGATCACAATTAAGAACCATTATACTACAACCCCTTGAAAAGGTTACAGAAGTAGTGTTTTATGCAGGGAACATGTTGATTTTTGATGGCCTACCCCAATAGCTGATACCGCTCTATACTTTTTTCATTGTTTGTTTTTAGATGAAGACTATTCTCAGAGTTTGGTCGATCATGCAGCGAGTGTTTGCAGGAAAACATGAACAAATACAGTATAAGATAATTAAATGAAAGTCAAGAGAGTGTTTAAACTGAGATTGTACTTTAGAGCTTTTTCTGGTCCGTCTACAAAGCAGTCGCGAGGCACAAGGCCTCAATCTTACTATTTCACCGTTACATCTACTTCATTTAGAGCACATAAAGTTACGCATTACAAGTTGAAGATGACGTGGAAACACTATATTCTTTGTACGCGTCTCTAAACATGACTTTAAATAAATCACTGTTGTTTTAAGCGAAAGCGATGATTCAGTCCGTTTTATTCAGTCGTTGTGTTTTAGGAGTCCGCCTTTCAGTTTTTACAACCGCAGCTGCGCGCTGTCATGTCTGTTCTTCTTCTTTAAGAAAACATGCGGTCAGCAGTTTTTAACACGTCTTAATTCTCTTAATTTTTCACAATTGCAAATGGTTTTTTTTAGCTTAAATAGTAGTATTTAGTCAGTTACAAAAGTGTCAGGCGTGATGCTTACATGTATTTTTAAATAATTACGATAAAGTTACAGGTTTCTCTGACGAACGCTTGACAGAGCATTACTCAATCAGTCCTCTGCGTCATCTTTTAATAAAATATTTCATTGAATGTCACTAAGACAAATTCTGTCTTACAATAAGAACAATACGGTCTAACAACACAAACGCAAATGCTTGTTCTAACTCTTTCACACACCAGACTGGTCCCTGGTAAGTACGCCTAAAATTGATAGATATCTTGACTTTATCCGTGTGTTTAACGGCGCTAGGCCTTGCCACACCGTCGTTAGATATAAACCGCAAAGTTTTTCATAGGGTTACGCTTTGAAACCAGAACAATTCCATGACTTTGCGCGTTCTTTCTGTTTGAATTTGTTTACCGCAGTTTCACCGCTCTTGTTGTATTTTCCCGTCTAACGGTAATTGTTAGGCCTTACACTTTACAAGCTAGTTTTTGCTGTCGTGTTAGCGGGCTCTTCGTCCATATTTCTGCGAATTTGCTTGATTTAATAAAATATCGCTTTAACCCGGCCTCTTCATTCGAGACATTTACGTTATATTATTAACACTATCCTAGTTTATATAAGATACGAGACCGTTTCTCGATCATTATTTCCGTCTTTTCTTTTTAGAAAATTGATTTGAAAAATACATTTGTAAAATTGATCATTTGTAAGTCGCTTCGGATAAAAGCGTATACAGAATCATTAAAATAAAAAATTGAACTTGGAGAAAAGTATAACGAGTGGTTTTACTTTTAACAGCATATTGTTGAATATACAATAAAGTAGTGAAGAAAACGATCAAATTGCCGTTACAAACAAACAATAGTAACGGCATTACAGGCGGTCTAGCCAGAAAATAAAATTTCTGCAACCCAACATGTTTCGGGCTAATATAAAATCAACCAACGATCCGACAATTTCACATACCATGGATTCATAATTTTTTGAGATCAGCGACGTACATAAATCTGTTACATACGTACACAGACAAAGAACCTCGTTAATGTCCATCTCATCCTCACATTCAGACATAACATCCAGAATTTTTCTGGTGGTTATGCAAATTGAGTCTCCGCCGATAATAAACATGCTCGTCAAATCAGGCCATGAATCGGTCAGACCTCTTACAATTTTCATTTCGTTCTTGAGATTTTTGACACGCTTGGTATCCCCCGTAGAATCATGATTCGGATCGCACGCGTGCTCGATAACCGTGGTCATCAGACCGATCATTTGTCCTCGGTAATGCTGTTTAAACGTAGAGTCTATAACTCCTTTTACAGGACACGCTTTTCCCGCACCGCAGCCGCACTCCGGTTGCTCATCAGCAGCGGCTCCAGAGTCACGCTCCGTCAGCTTTTGCGCTGCGTCAGACATCCTTTTCAGGCTTATGGGTAGTTCCTCCTAATCGATATAGAGCGTTGTCGCCGTTTCCTAGAATGTGGATCGTCTGTTTTAATCCACGACGGTCCAGTGGAATTTCAGTTTCCGGTTTATGGTTCAGATCATAAACCGGAAACAGGCTCAGACACGTTGGATTGTTGAAGCTGATTCTGTTGGTCCATTTAGATCTAGGAAAGTCCTTCACAGATCTAGGAAAGTACGTGATAACTGCAGAGTTTATCCGGAACAGCAGCTCTTTGCTCACAGGGGATGTAGCGTAGGGGATGTTAATATTTAAATTGTTGAGGTCTTGTTTCCACGTGTCAGCTGTTGGTTGGGTGTTGAGATGGGGGTGTTGCACTCAAAAGCAGTAAAGGTGGGTCTGCGGGGTGTGGTTTGGTCAAAGAGAAATAGTTCTCACAGAATAGTTCTCACAGAAAGTAACGGTATTGTATGGTAGATCGGGAAACTTGTTGTACACAGACCGATCATTTAACTTGACCGAAACAGTTCGTCTATCGTTGGAAAAATGGTGTTTAACAGAGGCGCGTCGCTCCGATCGAAATATAGATTCGTTTTGCAGCACCCAAAAGGGTTGTCCTCGGGAATAGGAAAGTCACGGTCATACTCAGAGTCAGTTTCATCAGAGTCAGTCTCATCAGAGTCTGACTCGTCGCTGCTTTGAGACAAAAAGTTTTTTTCAGATTCCTCGCGACGTTTATTTACCATCATGAGATAACTTTGGTCATGATGCGTTTTGTTCCAACAGGATGTAATGCACATGTAGGCCGTCCGTGTTGTCACCCGATATCTCATCCCTGGCGAAACAGCATCCCACTGGAAAATGTACCTGATTTTGCCGCCAAAATTAAATTCTCTCCAAATTTGATTGTAGAAGTATGTCCAGTCTATGGCGGTCAAAAGCAGGTAGGCGCATTCGGATGTATAGTCTTCATAAGAATCCAAAACGTAGAGTTTCACAGTCTGCAATGTCGTGTCAAACACAAATCTACCCACACGACCATCAGACACTGGGAAATCTTGTTTCACAAAATCTTCATCTTCACGGGCAATCTTCGTCAGACGGAGCGCGTCTCCGTCCGTTTCAACAGAACTTCTTGGCGGTGTTACCGACATCGCTCTTCTTTCAGGAGTGAATGGAGCAGAGGAGGCTGTTGTAACGATGTAGAAAACAATGCAGAAACCTTATTTAAATAACAAATTCTGAATGTAGGCGGGCCAAACAACCGAGGAAAGTAACGCCTTCAACGGCGTGCACTTTAACGCATGATATTATCTCTTAAATTATTAGATCATTTATAATAATACTAGTTCGTGAGAACCGCTGATAGTTTTTAATTTTTCAAATTTCTAAAAAGAAAAGACGGAAATAATGATCGAGAAACGGTCTCGTATCTTATATAAACTAGGATAGTGTTAATAATATAACGTAAATGTCTCGAATGAAGAGGCCGGGTTAAAGCGATATTTTATTAAATCAAGCAAATTCGCAGAAATATGGACGAAGAGCCCGCTAACACGACAGCAAAAACTAGCTTGTAAAGCGTAAGGCCTAACAATTACCGTTAGATGGGAAAATACAACAAGAGCGGTGAAACTGTGGTAAACAAATTCAAACAGAAAGAACGCGCAAAGTCATGGAATTGTTCTGGTTTCAAAGCGTAACCCTATGAAAAACTTTGCGGTTTATATCTAACGACGGTGTGGCAAGGCCTAGCGCCGTTAAACACATGGATAAAGTCAAGATATCTATCAATTTTAGGCGTACTTACCAGGGACCAGTCTGGTGTGTGAAAGAGTTAGAACAAGCATTTGCGTTTGTGTTGTTAGACCGTATTGTTCTTATTGTAAGACAGAATTTGTCTTAGTGACATTCAATGGAATATTTTATTAAAAGATGACACAGAGGACTGATTGAGTAACGCTCTGACAAGCGTTCATCCGAGAAACCTGTAACTTTATCGTAATTATTTAAAAATACATGTAAGCATCACGCCTGACACTTTTGTAACTGACTAAATACTACTATTTAAGCTAAAAAAAAAACCATTTGCAATTGTGAAAAATTAAGAGAATTAAGACGTTAAAAACTGCCGACCGCATGTTTTCTTAAAGAAGAAGAACAGACATGACAGCGCGCAGCTGCGGTTGTAAAAACTGAAAGGCGGACTCCTAAAACACAACGACTGAATAAAACGGACTGAATCATCGCTTTCGCTTAAAACAACAGTGATTTATTTAAAGTCATGTTTAGAGATACGTACAAAGAATATAGTGTTTCCACGTCATCTTCAACTTGTAATGCGTAACTTTATGTGCTCTAAATGAAGTAGATGTAACGGTGAAATAGTAAAATTGAGGCCTTGTGCCTCGCGACCACTTTGTAGACGGACCAGAAAAAGCTCTAAAGTACAATCTCAGTTTAAACACTCTCTTGACTTTCATTTAATTATCTTATACTGTATTTGTTCATGTTTTCCTGCAAACACTCGCTGCATGATCGACCAAACTCTGAGAATAGTCTTCATCTAAAAACAAACAATGAAAAAAGTATAGAGCGGTATCAGCTATTGGGGTAGGCCATCAAAAATCAACATGTTCCCTGCATAAAAACTTCGTCTGTAACCTTTTCAAGGGGATGTAGTATAATGGTTCTTAATTGTGATCACATTACAACAAGGTGTGCCATAGTCCATCTACCAAATCTGCCAAATGTGGACAAAACAGAAAAATCTGGGCACTCGGTAGATGCTCGGTAGTGCTCACCGATGTGAAGTACAGGCAGGCCTACATTTTAATGTCAAGCAGAAACGTTGAAAGAAATTAGTACTACAAATAAAATGTGAACATCGTCATCAGCTATATGAATAAGAGGTCTAGATGTAGCGGCTTAAGGAAAAAAGTATTTTAAAACAATG
Source organism: Spinibarbus caldwelli (assembly GCA_039654775.1). Classification (NCBI taxonomy): domain Eukaryota; kingdom Metazoa; phylum Chordata; class Actinopteri; order Cypriniformes; family Cyprinidae; genus Spinibarbus; species Spinibarbus caldwelli. The sequence goes on from CM077221.1 coordinate 33,935,462, forward strand.
TTTACAAAAATATAACCAAATATCCCAAGCGGAATTTTCTGTATTGGTATGGTAATTTTCTTAGAAACTGTGTCTCTTGAGTTACATAGTGTACGCAAAAAAATTCCTCTTTTTTGTGTCTGTAGCCTTTTCAAGAGGGCATACAACATCAACTTTACTGAATGTGCGGCTTTCAGAGCAATGGTTAGATATGTTTCGGTTGTAAGTGTAAAACAGCGACTAATTTTTCATGTTGACGGTTCATCGTATGGATATGGAGATGGATAATTGTGCTAAAAAGAAAAACCGCATGGACAATAAGGATTATTCTATATCTATGCAAGTACACACTAATATTGATAATAATAATAATAATAATAATAATAATAATAATAACAGCTGAAACAAGCTCTGCTGACACATCTCCTTAATTTGATGTTGGATGGTGAAAAAAAAAAAACAAACAAAAAAAACAAACAAAAAAACATCCACATTCTGATGCATTAGAAAAAGTATTAGAAAGACACAAAACCATGGTACTCGTACAAAAATAATAATAAAAATAAAATAAATACATATATAAAGTTGAATAAAATTTGATGCATGAATGTGAAATGTGATTTCTTTGTGTGGTTAAGAAGCTACATGTAGACCCCCACATTATTTAGACCCCCAAATAAGACCAGTTCCACTCGGATAATGAACACGTCGGGGAAAAATCATTTGAAATGTAGGTTTGTCAAAAAGAAACAATGATATTTTATCTGGTTTAGATGCATTTAAAAAATAAATAAATAAATAAAATTCCTTACTTAAAAACACCGCATCAAACTTAATTGGTAGCCCGATTCTCGTTTCATCGTGCATTCATCACATATTTATCAGACTCATAAAAGTAGCATTATCCTTTGTAGAAGTAATAAAAGTAAATCGTATAAAGCAAAAGAGAACCGATTAATGACTTTGTTAGAACACAACGGGTATGAAACTACATTTGGTAACCTTTTATTCAAGCTTTAAAGGAAGTTTATGCTTTAAAACAATCAGTCTTATTCAAAAGCACAATACTTGATTTTGGGGTGGAAAAAAAAAAAAAAAGTTTGAAAGCTTACATATGCCTACCTGAACTGCTGAACTTCCTGAATAGTGCCTCTGTCTGTCTGTCTCTCTGTGTGTGTGTGTGTGTGTGTGTGTGGACCTGTTTGGAGTTGGCATTCCCTATTTTTAAAAACATTTGACAACATGATTTCTTTTGTGATATCAAGTTTTGGCCTCGTATTTACTAGGAATTGAATTGAAATCTTTGTAAAAATAAGAAAAGTAATAAATAAATAAATAAAATTAATATAGATCTTTGAGACTTGTGAACCCTTTAAACTTAACTAAAGTGTTACCACTATTAATAAGCAGTCTTAACAACAAAAGCATATGTTTAATACATATTGTATATAGGTTTTAACAACGTAGGTATTTTCTACCTCCGGGCATCTTTTTCGTTTAGCTTGTTCTGTGCTTTTTAAGAGCAATTAAATATTCTCAGGAGACCCATTGATGCACATAGATGTTCCTCACATGTTATGTTTTATTCAAGCGTAGTTTACGACTCCAAAGAATGTGACATGGATGTTTTTGGAAAGGTTTTTCACGTCTGTAGTTGACTTAAACATTTTAAATGAGCCGTAACGTTATGGGTAAAAGGGTTGGTGCCTGCAAAAGCCATAAACTCGCTCTTCAAAGACTGATCACGTGACCATCAGGCAAGATGTTACATCGTCATACGGTCTGTCTACATTTCAGTAGACAATCAATAGTATATTTTCACCTAAGGGCATGTTTCACTCTGCTGATAAAGTTCGGTTCAGGAAAGGCTGATAAAATAAACTAAGTACAAGTTTCCTTTACAATGATAAACTAAGATTTGAATAGGTACTGCCGAATATAAATCATAATTTAGGTTAAATTTGCAAACAGATAAGTAAAATATTTTATTTAAAACCTTTAAGATTTCGTTTAAACAATCTTTTTTAAAGATCTTATTTTCACTCTTAAGATTATGCTTATTAATGCATTTATAAGATGAAGACGCACACTCTGGAAAAGGGTTAACAGAATAACATCTCAGATCATCTGGCCTGTAACTCGACCCTCACCCTCCCTTGTCTGTGAAGGTCTGAAGCAGACCCTCAGTTTCACATTGGAGATTACCACAAAGAGGATCTGCGAGTTTTGTTTATATTTAATAATGTTTATAACTTAAACATTTTTATTTTATTATTTATTTATTTATTTTATTGGAAACATTTCATTCGTAGAATGGACATTATTGGATAAAGATCCAGCATACCTCTAAGCACTCTGAAAAATGTAAGGCGTTTTTATATTGTCATCTAAAACTATAGTAGATGTTTATTTTATACAGCGTGTTATATATATAATCACAGTTTTATTTGCTACCATCTTCTCTAAAAGAAAAGAATGATGTGTTTTATAAGGTCAATAAATAATTGTTGAATACATGTTTAAATGTATGATAAATGTTTTGCTTTAGTAACATGTTTGTTACTATGGCATATATAATTATTTATTACCATATTCTTTAAAATAGAGATAAGTCTCTCTTTAGCTTGAAATGTTTATGTATGTGCGTGCTTGTTTATATGATTTATCAGAACACAAATTTGTATAGTGACATAGGTATTACACTGATATAACAATGTAGATGTGGTTTATGATGAAATTGCTTGAGTCGTCATAATTCAGATTGCTTAAAAACAATATTTAATTTAAAAATGTAAGCGTGTTATGTGTTTTATAAGTTCAGTGAACTTAATTGTTGAAATATATGATTAAAATGTATGATAAATGATTTACTTTGCTTTAGTAACATGTTTGTTACTATGATGTGTTTTATAAGTTCAATAAACTTAAATGTTGAATACTTGATTAAAATGAATGAATGATTTGCTTTAGTAACATGGTAGTAACATGCTGTCATATAATTATATATTTCCATATTATTTAAAATAGAAATAAATCTCTCTTTAGCTTGATATGTTTGTGTGTGATTGTTTATATGATTTATCAGAACACAAATTTGTATAATGGCACGGGTATTACACTGATATAACAATGCAAATGTGGTTTATGATGGAATTTCTTGAGTCCTCATAATTAAGATAGCTTGCAATCAATATTTTATCAAAAATGGATGTATAGGCAGAAATTTTTGTGTGATGGGTAGGTGTGCAGTAGGTACAGTAAATAAATAAATAAATACATTTAAAAAATCATTATGTCTATGGAGTGTCCCCACAAACCAAATGCGTAGTAATATTTCAAATGTTTGACCTGAGCATAACTGCCTTTTAAAATATACTAAATGATGCTCATGAAAATATATAATAAAAAATTGTAGAAAGTTTACTGTGATGGGGAGGTTTAGGGGTCACAAACCCGATGTGTAGTAATACTCCAAATAATTGTCCCATGATCATAACAGCTTTTTACATTATATGAAATGATGTCTATGAAAATATAAAATGCGGAAAGTTTACTGTGATGGGTAGGTTTAGGGGGATGATACAGTATAAAATTCATTAAAATAATGTGAATATGAATATAAAAGTTTGTAAATATGATGTAGAAACTTTACTTTTCTGTGAAACTGCTTTGCAACAATTTGTTTTGTGAAAAAGTTATACAAATAAACGTGAAATGAATTTAAATATGTCTATGGAAATAAAACATTGATAAATAATGTTTATGGCCTTCAAACATGACAATGGCTTGCCCGGACATGTCGGTATTTATATTTCCCCCTTTACTTATTTCGACGTTGCTGGTTCCTCATTACAAAATTTTTGTTACCTAAAACTAGAGTCAGTGTTTTGCTTTGTTTTATATCATGTGTGATTGCATAATTTATTTATATTCAATTCATTTAAAAGACGAGAATAAGACTCTGACGATTGAATGTGTGTCTGTGTGCTTGTTTAACCTACGGTGTGGGGGCAAGCGTCCTCTCAGAGAGAGAGGGAACATTTTATTGAGCCCATGAGTAAATTACTTATAAAGCGCATGAATTATTATTTATTTTCTAAGATGTAAAGCCTTCTGTGATGGGTTGTAACATATCTGTAGATAAAAACATCAGGATTCTGTGTAATATCACCATTTTAGATGTCTAAGCAAACGTGTGTGTGTGTGTGTGTGTGTGTGTGTGTGTGTGTGTGTGTGACAGAGAGAGAGAGAGACAGAGAGACAGAGAGGGAGAGAGGGAGAGAGAGAGTGAGAGAGCTTCTGTAACTGAAAAAAGATCATCAATTTCCAAATTACTAGCACATGGGTAAACATAAACAGAACCTGAAAGTCTGTGAAATAAACACACCCAGCATTAAATTCAAAGAGTAAAGGCTGAGTATTATTTAAAATAGAGGCAATTTTAACTATATAATTAAAAGCATTTTGAAGTCCGGACTGGGGTTCGATACGTGATCGAAACGAGCTTCTGCACCTCTCCATGACCGCATTAACCACTGAACCATCGTGCTGCGGTATTGTCAGCGAAATATGACAACAATGTATATTTTTTAACCATTTTATCCGTTATGCTAAATATTTTTTACCCCTTCTCATTGATAGTCATGTTACCTATTTTATTTAATTTCTTTTTATACAACCCACAGAATATATGTGCGAGCGCAGCTGTGTGTCTTAAAACTAATCTCTTAATTTCCTTTACTTTTTTAATATTGCTTGATCATTATTGTTTTTCTCACAGATCCCATAGAGACAGAGAGAGAGAGAGAGAGGGGGAGAGGGAGCGCGCCTTGGAACGCAACCTGACACTCGCACCTCAGATGGGAGGGGGGCGCGCGCCACAGATGCTCCTATGAGGAAAATTTAAAATGCACCATAAAAATCTTCAAAAACATTGGTTTTCCACCGGACGACAATATATCTCGTCCCCGGATGACATGGGAGTTTCACGCTTGCCCGATTTCCACATCTGAAACTCGTTATGAGATCAAAGGTCACATATGGATATTATTATTATTATTAATAATAATATTATGAGGTCACGAAAGGTCAAAGCCATAAATCACGATGGCATTTGCCATAGGATAGGGACTACTCTGATTACTTAAGAGCAGAGAACATCATCACAGCCCTGAGAGATGTAGGAGCATTGCTATGATTCTCCGTGGGCTACCAGACTCTTTCAAGCCGCTAGCCCGTCCACATGATGCAAAATGAGGACAAAGTTACGTTCACAGACTTCAAAAGAAGACTGCGGATTTACGAGGAGGCAGAGAAAATGAAAATAACAGAAACTACAGATAATGTGATGAAGACACATACAAGACAAGGATGAGGCCCTTCCAAGTCACACACTAAGGATAGAAAAGATGAAGATGTGACATGTTACAAATGTGGAATGAAAGGACACAAAGCAAGAAAGTCTTACAAGAGGGTGTGGTGCAACCATTGTAAAAATAGTACACATGCAGAATTCCTGTGTAAGAAAAAGGGTGACCAAGATGGTGCCAAAAAGGTTGCAGATGAACAAGACAGTGATCAAGACCATCTCTTCAAAGCTGAACACTCAGAGTATGAAAGACCGCCAGGCAATGTAAAGAAGAAAGGCATCATGGTAGACGCCAGAGTGACATCTCACATCATGAACGACATCAGAAAGTTCAAAAACTTTGACAGTTCTTTTCAACCTGAAACTCATTCAGTGGAACTAGCCGACGGAATAAAGTGCAGTGGAATGGCACAACGAAGAGGAACAGCAGTGATTCATTTCCTAGACGACACTGGACGACATCACAGAGCACAGCTAAGGGACGCACTATACATGCCTTCGTACCCACATGACATTTTCTCAGTAGCAAGGGCAACAAATGGAGGAGCAATGATTACCTTTAAAAAGGGGGACAGTCAGATGGTTACCAAAGATGGTAGCAAGTTTGACATCCACGAAAGTGGAAATTTGTATTATTTGCCAACTATTGAAGAAAGTGTTGACCAGTGAAAGTATGTCATGATTTACAAACGTGGCATGAAATTTTGGGTCATTGTAACTACGAAGATGTACAAAAGTTACAAGGTGTGGTTAGAGGCATGGAGATAAAAAGAAGCAGTTAGACAAAATCAGTTATGTGAAGTGTGTACGAAAGGAAAATTCACTCAGACAAAAAACAGAGAGCCAGACAGAAAGGCAGAGAAACCTTTAGAACTAATTCACACTGATTTGGCCGGCCCTATGCCTACACAGAGCAAAGAAGGGTACAGATGTGCACAGTCATTTACAGACGACTACTCAGGTACTGTTAGTGTATTTTCTAAAGTCTAAGGCAGACACAGTACAAGCCACAGAAAAGTTTTTGGCAGACATAGCACCTTATGGAGAAGTCAAGTGCATCCGTTCAGATAATGGCATTGAGTTTATGAGCCGAGATTTTCAGGCACTGTTAACAAAGAATAAGATTAGACATGAAACGTCTGCACCTTATTCGTCTCACCAGAATGGCAGAGCAGAGAGAGGTTGGAGAACACTCTATGACATGAGCAGGTGCTTACTGATAGAAAGCGAGTTACCAGATGAGTTGTGGAACTACTCTATGCAAACATCAGCTTATGTGAGAAACAGGTGCTACTGTAGACGTACAAAGAAAACACCATACAAGCTATTCACAGGCAGAAAGCCATATGTTTCCAAAATGCAAAAATTTGGATCGATATGTTTTGCCTACAGACAAGAGAAAGGTAAATTAGACTCTAGATGCGAGCAGGGTGTTTTTATTGGCTACGACAAAAACAGTCCAGCTTATCTAGTGTACTATCCTAACACAGGGAAGGTCCAAAAACAGGTTGGTGAAGTTCACAACTAGGACAACCAAAGAAAGAGAAACACAAACATCTGAGACACACACAGAGTACGATGATATAAATCCTAAGATCATTAACAATGAGGAAAACGTTGAAGTGAAAGATGTAATAGATCAAGGCATTCAGAGTGGTGTTTCCGAGACTTTGCCTGAACAGACTGAATCCACACAGCCGGGTAAAACTACTGAGACTGGAATCAGAAGGAAGCCACCAAGAACTCGGAGGAGGCCAGCTCATCTACAGGATTTTGAGACTGAAAATATGGAGGATAAACTGCACACATGCATAGACTTCTGTTATAGAGCATTATGCGATGTACCGCAAACCTACCAGGATGCCATAATATCAGCCAAGTCAAGGCAATGGAAAAATGACATGGACAAAGAAATGCATTCATTGGAGGAAAACAAGACTTTCACACTCACTCAGTTGCCACCAGGAAAACAACCAGTTGGAGGCAGATGGGTCTACACACTTAAAAGAGACATTGATGGATCTGAAAAGTACAAGGCAAGATTCGCTGCAAAAGGATACAGTCAAAAACAAGGGACTGACTATGATGAAACATTCTCACCCACAGCTGACGTGACAAGTGTGAGAGTGGTTATGCAGAAGGTAGCGCAAGAAAATTTGGTTTTGCATCAGATGGACATTGAGACAACCTATTTGCATGCACCAATTGATCATGAAATCTATATTGAACAGCCAGAGGGTTATGAGGAGAAATCTGAAAAAAGTGAAAAGCTAGTATGCAAGTTAGAAAAATCTCTCTATGGTCTTAAAAAATCAGGCAGAAACTGGAATGCTGTACTACATGAATGTTTGACTGAGAATGGTTTTACACAAAACCCAGCTGATAACTGTGACTATACAAAGGAAAAGTGTGATGAGAAAGTAATCCTGATAGTATGGGTTGATGACCTAATCATAGCAGCTAACGACGAAAGCATTCTGGAGAGTGTAAAGGGGATGCTCACTGAGAGGTTCAAAATGAAAGACATGGGAAGGATGAAATATTTCCTGGGCATAGATTTTGAACAAACAGATGGTCTAGTCAAAACGTCACAGGAGAGATATGTGAGGAAAATACTAGATCGTTTCGATATGCAAAGCTGTAAATCAAGAGAAACTCCATGTGAACCAAAACTTGATTATTCAGAAGATGCTGAAAAAATGGAAGAGTCAAGAAAGTTCAGGGAGGCAGTGGGAAGTTTAATCTACTTGTCCACTTGCACATGACCATATTTAAGTTTTGTTGTCAGTAAATTATCTCAGCATTTTTCTGAACCAACAGAACAACACTGGAACACAGTAAAACAAGTGTTCAGATACCTTAAAGGTACAGCAGAACTGGGATTATGTTTCAGAAGAAATGACAGAAAAACTAGGTCTAAGAGTATATAGTGATGCTGACTGGGCATCAGACACAAAAGACAGACGTAGAACGTCAGGTTACTGTGTCAGTCTAAATGAAGGAAGTTCTCTGATTTCATGGAAAACCAGAAAACAATCAACAGTGGCACTGTCTACTTGTGAAGCAGAATACATGACCTTAGCATCAGCCATGCAGGAATGTATCTACATAGAGCAGTTACTCAGGGGTATGGACACATACCAATACGCAAAAACAAAGGTGTACGAAGCCAACCAAGGTACCATTGCACTAGCCAGAAACCCAATCTGTAGGCAAAGGTGCAAGCACATTGACATCAAGTATCATTTTATAAGGGAAACTTTAAATGATGGTAAGGTAATCTTGGAGTATTGTCCCACTGAGAAAATGATTGCTGATATTATGACAAAGCTAGTCTCTAAGCAAAAACTGAAGAGATTTTCTCGAGATATATTTGGAACTTAAAAGTGTATGTATGTTTACATTATTTATGTAAAAGAGAAGTCTTATTTGTTTTTGTTTTTGTTATTTTTCTGGTAATACAATAAGCTAAGAGCTAGAGGGGGTGATAAGTATTGCACTCTTATACATTGCATTACGGTATCAGACAAATTACCTATTGTTTTTTTTTAAGGTATTATGGTACGGGAGTGATGACGTATGTTGTTACGTGTTTACATCTCTACGTTGTACTAGAGCTGATGCGGATGTGTTGTAAAAAGTTTATGCTGAATAAATGAGCAAGCTGAAGAGGTGAATAAACCCTGAACAACGTTTTTCTTTTGCTTCCGTAAACGAGTGATGGTGAACTGAGCACTCCAAGCTCAACATACTGGGATGGAGTGTGAAGTCCAGATGGAGGAGAACGAAAATAAAAGAAGGGGGAAAAAGCAACAACCTTTATATTAAAATCTGTATCTCACAAATAACAGAATATTATACACCCTTAACTGTTTCTGTGCAATTAATAAATGCTGATTAATTTAGGCTAATCTTTAATGTCTTGACGTTAATTGTATTTATTATAGCTACAGTGCAACTGGAGAAGATAAGGAGGTATAACTGGTATTACTGCAGCACTTATTTTTTATGTCCTTTTATGTTCCTATTTCCTTGGCATCTATATCTGCATTCCAACCAAAACTATTTAAATTTACATACTCATATTCATAACATTTTAACACTTCTTTGACTGGATGGGTATCTGTGTGTAGATCATAGACTGTATAAAAAGATGGACGACACGTCTCCGCTTTATTTTATTTTATTTTATTTTTTTTATTGAACAGAACGAAATATATAACAGTATACAAACATATACATAAAACATGCCAGACTGTATAGACAATTGATTCCTTAAACAAAAACTGTATATTCGTGAAAAATATTGCAAGTCTTCTTTGCTTTTTTATTAACAATGTTCTCCAAACTGGTGCAGTAGTCCTTAGTTTCCTGAAGGAAATGAATGAAATTTGGCTTGGATCCTGACCATTTCTTCTTATGTATGTGAAATTTTCCCAGAATAATAAAAAGTTGTACAAGCAAAGTAAAATTATTATTATCATTATTACTTTCATTGGAATAATACATACATACGTATATCAAAATTATTTAACTTGAAAATAATATTTGTTTTCCTTCTAATGAAATTTTCCATATCCACCCAGAAAATCCTTGTGTATACACAATTACAAAACAGATGGACAATAGACTTTTCCATTGAAAAAAAAATCACAAGAATAATCAATATCCAAATTAAATCTCTCTAATACACTTTTAGCTGGATATACACCATGTACAATTTTAAAAGTAACTTCTTTTACTTTATTATTTAAACAGTACATTTCACAAATACGCCAAGCTTTATTCTAGTTTATATTTATAAATACATTGGACCACATTACGCTTTTATAAGTAGTTGTATCACCTGTTATAATATTCTTAATATATTTATAAGTACAACTTTGTTTAAGAATATCAATGCCTCCTAAAAACATGCTGTCTTTAGCATACATTGCCTCAGAAGAATCACTTCCACAAGCTCTTACAAAATGCATGACTTGTTGAGGTATGGCATCAAATACAATAGCATACTCTTTTGGAGTAACTGGAAAACCAAATTTCTACAAAAATTCATTATAAGATAATAAATTACCATTTGAATTTAAAAGTTATCTAACAAACACAATATCATTTTCATTCCAACTTTTATAGAAGAGAGATTTATTTTTATATTTAATGCATCTATTATTCCAAATAATATATTTATTCGGGGAAAAATTGTGCTTAAATACCATCATCCAGGCCAATAAAGCTTGTTTGTGAAATTTGGCTAATTTTACAGGTAGTTTATCAATTTTAAAATCACATCTCAACAATAGATCTATGCCACCCATCATGTCAAACACCTGTTTTGGAAATGTATACCACACGCTATCCTTTTCTTTCATAAATTTAATTAACCTGTTAACCTTGAATGTATTATTTAAAGTTTCAAAACTTTAAAAGCACAGAGAATCCACTTTTGCTCTTTTGTTTACATATTATTTATTTTCTCAAATAGTTCCTATTCCTCCATAAGAAATTAAATAATATTTTGTCTAATTCTTTGTACACCTTAGATGGCATATTTAAAGCTAAAGACACATAGACAGATCTTGATATCCCTTCTGCTTTGTATAGTAAAACCCTACCATTGAGGGATAAATCTCTTTGAAGCCAGATATTAAATATTGTCTTAGTTTTGTTTATTATAGGCTGGAAACTGAGCACACTGCATGCATTCTCATCTTTATGTATGATAACATCTAAATATATAACTACATGTTTAACAGGAATACCATGTAAATCTGTTAGATTACATGTTTTAATTGGAAACAGCACAGATTTATTTACATTCAATTTAAGACCAGATACTGAGGAAAACTCTGTGATACAGTTAATAGCTTTTAATATTTCTAAGTCATTTTTAAGAAAAATAGTAGTATCATCAGCTAATTGGGACAATTTAAATACTCTTCCAAATATTCTTATACCTTCAAACTGTGTTTTTTTTTTTTTTTTTTTATATGTAGGGCCATAATTTGTGTAACTAATAAAAACAAAAATGGAGACAAAGGGCTACCCTGCTGTATACCTCGATTAATCTCAAATCTACCACTAGTACCTCCTGATAATTTGACTGAACTATTGCATCCATTGTAAATAGTTCTAACAACTTTTTGAAAGTATTCTCCAAAACCAAAATGTTTAATACATCTAAACATAAACTCATGACTTACAGTATCAAATGCTTTGTAAAAGTCTATGAATAAGATAAATGAATCAGTCGGTATGTAACAATTGTAATCAATCGTAACTAAAATTAACCTAATATTATTACTAATATGTCTCCCAGTCATAAACTCTGATTGTTCTTCATCAATTATCTCTTCCAGACCTTTCTTTAATCTTCTCACAAAAACTAGAGCAAGAAGTTTAGCATCATTATTCAGAAGGGTAATTGGTCTCCAGTTATCAATGTAAAGTTTATCCTTATTAGGCTTCAGAATTAATTTAATAAGACCTTGTTTGAGAGTTAAAGGTAATTTTCCGCATGCAATTGATTCTTTAAACATGGCTGCTAAAAAAGGAGATAACTGAACATTGAACATCTTATAGAATTCACTAGTAAGCCCATCGTTTCCTGGAGACTTATTATCCTTCAAGCCCACTATACAATGTTTTATCTCTTCTAAACTAATATCTTTGTCACAAAATAATTTAAATTCTTCATTTATTTTCTTTGTTGTATCACAAATTTTACTCAAAAACAAATCTGTTTCTCTGTCATTGTAATGGTCTGAATTGTATAGATTCATATAAAACTGAGTGACATATTCAGCAATATCTTTATTGTTTTCACATACTCTATTATTAATCATGAGTTTACGTATAGATGATAATTCATTATTACGTTTTTCTAGATTAAAAAAATATTTGGTATTTTTCTCACCTTGTTCAATCCACTTCTGTCTACTTCTTATAAAGGCACCTCTAGCTTTGTCTACATAAATTGCGTCTAATTGTGACTGCAAGGAGGCCAATTGCTTAAGCTCTTCATTTGTTAAAATTTGTTTACTGGATAATTTCATTTTTTCTTCAATTAATTTGTTTTCTTTCTCTTTTTTTTACCTTAGCAATTTTTTTCCCTATATATATAGCTGTGCTTCTTAGTTCAAATTTCATTAATTCCCAATTGTGACCACATTTATTAAGGATACATGCCCGTTTCCAATATTTCCCTATAATTTCAATGGCTTTATTTTTAAACCATTCATTCTCTAATAAAGATTTATTTAATTTACAATAGTTTGTTTTAGGACCAGCTGGACTTTCAGCATCTTTGTTGATTTTAATCATTATAGCCTTATGATCTGTTAATACTGAAGCTTCAGTTTCCACTAATTCAACATCATCAGCACTGTTTGCAGAAATCAACCAAAAATCAATACGAGACTGTTTAGTCAGATCATTTTTAGTCCAGGCATACATTCTTTGATGTGGGTAAGTATATCTCCAGATATCAAAAAGATCCATTCTTGCACATATGCTATTTAATACACGTTTTTTCATTATTTTTAGGGGGCCATCGGTCTATTTCTTCATCCAAAACTGTATTAAAGTCCCCACCCCAAATAATCACTGCATAGGGAAATTTAGAACTCAGTTGGTTAATTTTACTCTCAATTGTTAAAAATAAATTATTATTCTTCTGCTTATTATTTGTGGCATAAACATTTACTATAATAAATTGGGAGAAATCAATACTTACATGTATAATTATCCATCTTCCTTCAGTGTCTGTTTGCTTACTGTGAATGTGTCCTTTGAATTTACCTTTTAATATAACTACCCTTGCAGATTGGTTAGTACCAAATGAGAACCAAACATCATTTCCCCACTGACTTCTCCAAAAAGTTACATCAGCTTCACAAGCATGAGACTCTTGAATAAAATAAAAGTCTGCACCTTTGCTTTGACAATATAAAAATAAAGATTTCCTTTTCAATTGGTTTCTTATACCTCTGGCATTAATTGAAAAAATTGAAATTGACATGAACAATAACAAAGTAAAAAGTTAACGTATCCCAAGTGCGCTTAGTAAGAACATAAGATGTCACACATTATACTTGTTGCATTTATCAACAATAACTAAGAACCATCTTCTTTTGACTTCAGCAGTCATTCTAGAAACTATATCTTACAGTCAGTGTCTTAAGTCTCTGATTATTGGTAAAGAAATGGACCTTTCTAAAACGTTCATCCTTTAATTTCTTTTCCATTTACAAATGCTTTGTTACCTACAAGGTAAGCCTTCTCCCCATTTTTTCTAGCCTTCTCTACAAACGGCCACAGACGAGCACGTGTTGCCCTGTCATCAGCTGTTAGGTCTTCCTTCACTTGAACACCTCTGCTCTTGAGGAACTCGTTGTTCTTGGCGCCTTTCCAGAAAGCATCTCTTGCTGATCTAGACGTAAATCTGATGATCACTGGCCTTGGAAACTTTTTTATCCCACCACTGTCTATTCTGCCGATGTGATGAGCCACATCCACTGCTGCCACGATTGCTTCACCATCACTGCCTGGAACTGCTGGACGGCAGATCTTCACCTTAATGTTGACGTTTTCCTCCCGCTCTTCAGCTACTCCATATAGACGAAGATTGTACCGACGACTATATCGATCAGCATCATTCGCCTTTTGCTCCATTTCACAGACTTTCTTTTGCATTTGTTCAACTCTCAGCTTCATTGTAGCGCAGTGGCGGATCTAGGATTTTTTAGAAGCAGGGGCCACAATGGGGCCACCATTTACAGAGAGGGGCCAAGTTTACCGTTCAAGTCTTTGGAAACTTTAACAATAACGGCTTAAATATTTCTGTATGTATGTATGTATGTATGTATGTATGTATGTGTGTGTGTGTGTGTGTGTATTCATTAAGAATAACATACATCATAAAATGTGATACAATATTTGAGGAAAAACGGGCTTCCCTGCCAATTTGGAGTTCGTTTTCACACTTTGTTGAGTTTTGGGTTCCAACAACAAGAATATTCACGAGCATATGATCAAATACAATATGTATAGCTTAATGTTGTTCTTGACATTGTAAGAAACAGACACCACGCATCTTATCGTAAAAAAAAAAAAAAAAAAAAAAAAAATCAATATTTTTGTGACCGCTGCTGAAAATTTATTCATATCAAAGTCTTTGCTCAAGAGGTTGAATCCATCTATTTATTCGGCAATTACTTACTGACACACTATATAACAAGGCTATATACATTATTATTTGAACATGTAACAGGTATTGCATTCTAAATTAGGTCTTAATTTAAATTATATATATGCTTTTGTTCAGTGTTAGATCATGTTAGTTCTTAATGGTGCTACATCATTTTATTTTAATACTACAAATGAATTAGTATATATAAACATTTACATAGGAAATTAAAATAAAATGCTTTGTTCTGTATTGTACTGTGTTAACTATTGTTCAGCCTTATTGCAGTATAGAAATGAAACACTATGAAAATTTCATATCACGATTATAGTGACCAAAATGATCACGGTTATCAGTATTGTTCAAATGTACTGGAAATGTCTAAAACTTATACCTGTAGTTTCAATTTAAAGACACTTGGCAGCTTGTTGTCCTTAAGTCAGAAAAATAGCTACAAGGGCTTGAATTTACAGTTATTAGAAATATTATTTACATTAAATACCTTTGACAAAAAAAAAAAAAAAAAAATATATATATATATATATATATACAAATCTGAAGATAACTCTATAACTCTTAAGTTTCATGAAATATTTTTTAGACCATGCCATGTGATTTTCTTTAGAGTTGACTCTAAAATGCTAACTAATAGTTACTCACATTATCTAAGCATCCATACAGTTTATTGTCTTGTGCTGCCCAAACTGCTTTGTCTCCATGCACACATTCACACTTCTCCCCGATAGGAGACTTTTAGATGTCTTTAATCATGATGCTGATCATGATGTCTTTTATTTATTGCCCATTGTTTATCGAAAACTTTCTGCTCACACTGTTTGATCCTACATTTCGATCAAACTTCATTTCATCTCTAACATTTTTATCAAATGTATTCCTTTTAATACAAACAAACAAACAAACAAACAACATTCTTATTGTCTCAAGTCGATTATCTTTCCTGAAGTATTCGTAAAATATAGGCTAATTGTTACATAAGGGCTAGCATGTTTAGTCATAAACACAAGACAGTTTAAGAGATTAATACTGTTTTTTTTTTTTTTTTTTTACTAAAAACTCGTTTTAAAACGCGAGTGTTTGAAACAACTTATGCAGTCTGATGAGGCTTCTTATTAGTGTATTAGCATTGCATTATAAATATATACTATTCTTAAAAAATAGCTGAGATGGCTTGAATAGCACAGATTAACAATATATTGTCGCAATCGTGTGTTTATTGTCTTCATGTTTCATCGGTGAAAACGTTTAGATCTGCTTTATATTAATTTATATTTATTGATGCTTATGGAATTTGCTGGAACACCATAAAACGTCTATGAGTTATACGAGTCTGCGCCCTCTGGCTTCGAGTGTGAATTACACCATGCATTACAGCAAAAATTGAATTCAGTTTTAATAATAATTAAAATGTAAAACAGTAAAACTAACCGTCGAAATTTCATCATGAAACCCGTAATAGTTTCATTCCTTATTGCAGTGTTACTGAGAATCATACGATGCTTCCACACAGACTACATTAGAATATTATGCACTTTCCACACTATTCCACTATTTTCAGCCAAACAGTTTTAGCACACCGGGTCTATGTGACGTGAGGATCTTTATCTTACTTTCATTTTAAATAAAATGCTACGGTTTTTCTACATGTCAATGATGATTCTGAAAGAAAATGCGCTTGGAACCTAATGTTGCTATGGTAACGAACGCAACTTCCACCCGAGAAACCGCACGCTTTTATTTTAGCAAAAAGTTTGCTTTGTAAAGTAAGTTCAACAGCATTAAGTTAAATAGCGCAAATTGTATTATCAATTGAACTGTACACATTTGTTTTAGACACTTACTGTTGTAGGCTACGTTACGCTCTTGCACCGTCTATGCAATAAATGCATGTCCTTGAATGAGCTGTGCTTTGTAACGTCTGGTAATGTTAATGATGCGACCCATTTCATGCCCAAAATTACAATTTTAAATCAGTCAGGGCTATACACATGTACCTTCATATTTACAAGTAAAGTTTATTAAGATGTGGTACACAGGTTGAATTTCAAATGACTTAACGCTAACGTAAATCAGCGATGAGTGACAGGACAGGGGCACTTCAGGGGCCAATCAGATTTCAGCTGAGGCCAGTGCCCCTCTGGCCCCACTCCTAGATCCGCCGGTGTTGTAGCGTTTTCTCTTTTTAGATCTACCACTTCTTGATGACAAAAGTCCAGCGATTTTTTAAGCCCCTCAATTTGCAGCCTGTTGTGTTTAACAACTTCATCAGTTTGGTCTGCTCTTTCGTTGATTTTGGCAGTGATAACGCGAATGATATTGTCTTGTAATTTGGCCAAAGATGGTTCATAATTTACTTGCATCTGTTCCAGGGGCGATGATTTTCATTTTAGGGGGGGCTCAGCCCCTAATGAGGGTATATATATATATATATATATATATATATATATATATATATATATATATATATATATATATCACACACCTGTTTACTGTACAAACACAAAATTTTACTGTTTGCACTTCTAGTACAACCCTCTTTCCTTAGCTCAAGTATGCAAACCTCTTTAATTGCCACATGCACTGGAATATGTATTACACTGAATGTTAAATTTTCAAATGAAAATGGCAACATGATCATTTTATAAAGTATACGTATATGTGCTTCATATTCACTGGAGGAAACAGCTGTGGGTGAATGCAGCAAAAATTTAGGCTACTGTAGATTGGGAACCGATTGCTCCCCCATGATATTTTATAAACTGTATTTATGACAAAGAGCTGAGCAGATACAGATATTATAACAATATCGATAAACACACCTTGTCCTCTGTTTCTCGCTTTGTGCAACCCGGGTCTGCGGATTGAAGAACGCGCTGAAAGACGGGGAGGAGCCGATCGAAGTCTGCCGCCGTTTTCATATGAAATTTAAAGGGGACTGAGGCTATCACGAATTCGTAGTTTGTGGAGCTAATCGCAAAATTTAGGGGGGCTGAGTAGTCATTTTAGGGGGGCTATAGCCCCCCTAAAAATGGCCTAGCACACCCATGCGGGCTTTGCGGGCTTTCTTAGAAAGGTTTTATCCGGTGTATTGGGGTTTGAATCACAGGTTCCATTGCTTTCTTTGTAAGCCTTGCAGGAGTAGGAGTGTGTGTGTCTTGAATCACTCTCTTATCTTTGATGGTAACTACCTCCATTTCTTCCACAGTACACGATTCACACGTCGAGTTTTCCTCCATATTACAATCTGACAGGTTCCGAGATGAAGTTCTCAGTATAACAGTAAACCAGTAAAACGCGTGAATTTAGTTAAAAAAAAAAAAACAACAACTATATCCGGTAACAGAATATTATGCAACTATATTATACAAGCATTGCTGACTATGTGTGACAAATTTCTAACTTTCCTTAACAGAACAGCGCGACCACTCGTTGTTCCGCCATCTTGGCCGAATCAACGTCTCCGCTTCCTTCCACTATCCATAGGTTTCATGTGACGTCACAGTGTTTTATCGCCACAGTCACAGCTGCGCGAACTGTCAGTCTACGGTCACAGCAGCCACAACTACCAGAGGAAGACCAACCAAACACTCCCAGAAGGTTCACAAGGTTACAGTATGCCCGGGGTATGTTGTGCTGTCACAACAGTCATCAGAAAAACCCCGAACTACAATTTTAGTTGATCCCAAAGAGGTTAGATCGGCAGAATAAATTGTTGGCTTCAATCAGAAGGCACCAACGGCAGCTAACGTACAGTCAGAAAAGGATAATAAGAGACAACTGTGATTCTTTATAGGAGAATAAAGGATGCTAAAATATTTGTATTGTACCACATGCCATTTGTGTCTGCAGTTAAGTGTATATATCACAAGGTTCTCAAAAACACATCACAATCACATTTGCTTTGCTAAACCTATTTATTTATCATTATATAGAATTTGTCATACAAAAAAATAAAATAAAATAAAAAAATAAAAACATCGTCTTGAGTTAATTACCTTTGTGAATTGTGACTGGGTGCACAAGTGGTGTAATAATTTAGGACATAGCCTACATACATATATATGGCATACATTTTGAGAGCATAACAACTGAAAGTCTGAAACGTCAGTCAGTAAAGTATTTTTTTTTTTTTTTAACAATGGCAAAATTTTGAACTGAAATGTTATTGCAGCCATGTAGCCTGTGAATAAATGAAAATGCATATTTTTAATTAAAGAGAACTTAGTGTGGGCTGCTTTTGGTGCCTGGATTTGTGCTTCAGTAATGAAATCCAGGTTTAAGAATACACTAGAAGTGAAAGACGTCTTCCCTCAGGTAGATTGCATGTTTTCTTGGCTTGCTCGATGTTGGGCACATGATCAGCATAGGCGCCGATTTATGTTTCTGCCGGTGGGTGCTCAACCCCCCCCCTGAAGTCCCATTCGTTTACATGGAGAGGGCGGGGTTTATGACCTGTACTGCAGCCAGCCACCAGGGGGCGATCAAAGAGCCCGTGCCAGCGGGCACCTTGATGTCAATTTGACGTCAAATAATAGTCAAGATTTGATCAAGCTTCTGTATTGCAACATTTTAAGTTCAGCTTGGATGGCAATTTCTTCTGGTGGTTAATTGGATTAAAATAGGAAGCTATCCCACACTGAAATTAGTTTAATATATATATGTAGGCCAATATGTTTGACGTTCAGTTTACGTCAAATCAACATCAAGTTTTAAACGTCCAATTGATATCATATTGTGTACATCAATGATTGGTATGTTATTGATATATGATATTGTGTGTACATCAATGATTAGTATGTTTAAAAGGATTTACAGTCAGGTCCATAAATATTGGGACATTGACACAATTCTAACATTTTTGGCTCTATACACCACCACAATGGATTTCAAATGAAACGAACAAGATGTGCTTTAACTGCAGACTGTCAGCTTTAATTTGAGGGTATTTATATCCAAATCAGGTGAACAGTGTAGGAATTACAACAGTTTGCATATGTGCCTCCCACTTGTTAAGGGACCAAAAGTAATGGGACAGAATAATAATCATAAATCAAACTTTCACTTTTTAATACTTGGTTGCAAATCCTTTGCAGTCAATTACAGCCTGAAGTCTGGAACGCATAGACATCACCATCAGCTGGGTTTCATCCCTGGTGATGCTCTGCCAGGCCTCTACTGCTACCGTCTTCAGTTCCTGCCTGTTCTTGGGGCATTTTCCCTTCAGTTTTGTCTTCAGCAAGTGAAATGCATGCTCAATCGGATTCAGGTCAGGTGATTGACTTGGCCATTGCATAACAATCCACTTCTTTCCCTTCAAAAACTCTTTGGTTGCTTTTGCAGTATGCTTTGGGTCATTGTCCATCTGCACTGTGAAGCGCCGTCCAATGAGTTCTGAAGCATTTGGCTGAATATGAGCAGATAATATTGCCCGAAACACTTCAGAATTCATCCTGCTGCTTTTGTCAGCAGTCACATCATCAATAAATACAAGAGAACCAGTTCCACTGGTAGCCATACATGCCCACCACCACCATGCTTCACTGATGAGGTGGTATGCTTAGGATCATGAGCAGTTCCTTTCCTTCTCCATACTCTTCTCTTCCCATCACTCTGGTACAAGTTGATCTTGGTCTCATCTGTCCATAGGATGTTGTTCCAGAACTGTGAAGTCGTTTGGCAAACTCTAATCTAGCCTTCCTGTTTTTGAGGCTCACCAATGGTTTACATCTTGTGGTGAACCCTCTGTATTCACTCTGGTGAAGTCTTCTCTTGATTGTTGACTTTGACACACATACACCTGCCTCCTGGAGAGTGTTCTTGATCTGGCCAACTGTTGTGAAGGGTGTTTTCTTCACCAGGGAAAGAATTCTTCGGTCATCCACCACAGTTGTTTTCCGTGGTCTTCCGGGTCTTTTGGTGTTGCTGAGCTCAACGGTGCGTTCCTTCTTTTTAAGAATGTTCCAAACAGTTGTTTTGGCCATGCCTAATGTTTTTGCTATCTCTCTGATGGGTTTGTTTTGTTTTTTCAGCCTAATGATGGCTTGCTTCACTGATAGTGACAGCTCTTAGATCTCATCTTGACAGTTGACAGCAACAGATTCCAAATGCAAATAGCACACTTGAAATGAACTCTGGACCTTTTATCTGCTCATTGTAATTGGGATAATGAGGGAATAACACACACCTGGCCATGGAACAGCTGAGAAGCCAATTGTCCCATTACTTTTGGTCCCTTAACAAGTGGGAGGCACATATGCAAACTGTTGTAATTCCTACACCGTTCACCTGATTTGGATGTAAATACCCTCAAATTAAAGCTGACAGTCTGCAGTTAAAGCACATCTTGTTTGTTTCATTTGAAATCCATTGTGGTGGTGTATAGAACCAAAAATGTTAGAATTGTGTCAATGTCCCAATATTTATGGACCTGACTGTATGTAAATGTATGGTATAATATGAATTTGTCGTTAGGTTGATTAAGTTTAAATAGAATTATTTTCTTAACTGAAGGCTCGAAACGCATTTGGCACATCTTTTGAACCGTGATGTGCAGCCGTTGAATTTGTGCACACAGAGCTGCTGTAGGTGGACTTGAAAATCTTTTGTTTTGTACATTGCTCATGCTGAAATTGAAGGTAACGTAAACAGTGGAGTGATTATTTCTTTTATTAAATCTATCAAAAAGACTGATTTGCTGATAATACATTCACTGTAAAAAAAATAAATAAATAAAAATAATAATAATAATATATAAAAAATACTGAATTTCTTTTTTTACATAAAAATATTGTTAAAACAAAAATTAATAAAAACTTATTAAAATTTATAAAAACTTAAGAAATATGCATTTTTATTTAATATATGACGTTTTATAGTCATTTTATATTTTTTATAAAAAAAATATATAAAAATATATATTTTTATATATTACATAAAATTACTACTTCTGATTACTACTTTTAATATTGTATCATAATATCATATCATCATACATTCTTTGTTGAACTATATGAGGATTTTAAATATTGGAACTAGAGGAAAACCCGCGCGGCGGAAGGATACCCTCTCCTCAAGCACGCACACACAGTGGAGCAGCAGCGCGGCGGGACTGAGAGTAGTCCCTATCCTATGGCAAATGCCAGAATGATTAATGGCTTTGACCTTTCGTGACCTCATAATATTATTAATAATAATAATAATAATAATAATATCCATATGTGACCTTTGATCTCATAACGAGTTTCAGATGCGGAAATCGGGCAAGCGTGAAACTCCCATGTCATCCGGGGACGAGATATATTGTTGTCCGGTGGAAAACCAATGTTTTTGAAGATTTTTATGGTGCGTTTTTGAATTTTCCTCATAGGAGCATCTGTGGCGCACGCCCCCTCCCATCAGAGGTGCGAGTTTCAGGTTGCGTTCCAAGGCGCGCTCCCTCTCCCTCTCCCTCTCCCCCTCCCCCTCCCCCTCCCCCTCTCTCTCCCTCTCTCTCCCTCTCTCTCCCTCTCTGTCTCTATGGGATCCATGAGAAAAACAATAATGAACAAGCAATATTAAAAAAGTAAAGGAAATTAAGAGATCACTTTTAAGACACACAGCTGCGCTCGCACATATATTCTGTTGGTTGTATAAAAATAATGAGAAAGGATAAAAAATGTTTAGCTTAACGAACAAAATGGTTAAAAAATATAAACTGACTTACATTCTTCGTGGGGAATAGAGAATATGCGTCTTCATGCTATTCCAGTTGGTCTCAAATGAAAAGTTTACAAAATGGTCATGTTTAAATTATTTCTGTCTTTGTCTCTCTCCCTCTCTCTCGCTAAGCACTTTTTGGAGCCCCCGCGCTCCGGACATTTCGGTCCGTTGTGAGAGAGAAAACTGATAAACTTTGCAAACATTTTAAATGAGATCTATAACCTTACTTTAATGTTTAAATAAACAGAATCCCTATACACCCGTCGTCCGGTGATTCTTGTTTTAACTTATTTCACATCAAACCATTGTTTAAAAGTTTCTTATTTTATTCATCATCTTCAAAATTGTATTCCACCACACACGGTATGATGAAACATGCAAAGGTTTTCTGTATGCTTTTAGAAATACATCTAGTCATATTTCGCCGACAATACCGCAGCACAATGGTTCAGTGGTTAATGCGGTCATGGAGAGGTGCAGAAGGTCATTTTGATCACGTATCGAACCCCAGTCCAGACTTCAAAATGTTTTTAATTATATAGCTAAAATTGCCTCTATTTTAAATAATAATCAGCCTTTACTCTTTGAATTTAATGCTGGTTGTGTTTATTTCACAGACTTTCAGGTTCTGTTTATTTTTACCCATGTGCTAGTAATTTGGAAATTTATCTTCTTTTTTCAGATACAGAAGCTCTCTCTCTCTCTCTCCCTCTCTCTCTCTCACACACACACACACACACGCACACACACACACACACACACGTTTGCTTAGACATCTAAAATGGTGATATTACACAGAATCCTGATGTTTTTATCTACAGATACATGTTACAACCCATCACAGAAGGCTTTACATCTTAGAAAATAAATAATTCATGCGCTTTATAAGTAATTTACTCATAAGTAATTTACTCATGGGCTCAATAAAATGTTCCCTCTCTCTCTGAGAGGACGCTTGCCCCCACACCGTAGGTTAAACAAGCACACAGACACATATTCAATCATCAGAGTCTTATTCTCATCTTTTAAATGAATTGAATATAAATAAATTATGCAATCACACATGATATAAAACAAAGCAAAACACTGACACTAGTTTTAGGTAACAAAAATTTTGTAATGAGGAACGAGCAACATCGAAATAAGTAAAGGGGAGAAAATAAATATTTTAACAGGCAAACGGTGAGGGATATTGTGGACCCAACATGTCCGGGCAAGCCATTGTCATGTTTGAAGGCCATAAACATTATTTATCAATGTTTTATTTCCATAGACATATTTAAATTCAATTCATGTTTATTTGTATAACTTTTTCACAAAACAAATTGTTGCAAAGCAGTTTCACAGAAAAGTAAAGTTTCTACATCATATTTACAAACTTTTATATTCATATTTACATTATTTTAATGAATTTTATACTGTATCATCCCCCTAAACCCACCCATCACAGTAAACTTTCTGCATTTTATATTTTCATAGACATCATTTCATATAATGTAAAAAGCTGTTATGATCATGGGACAATTATTTGGAGTATTACTACACATCGGGTTTGTGACCCCTAAACCTCCCCATCACAGTAAACTTTCTACAATTTTTTAATATATATTTTCATGAGCATCATTTAGTATATTTCAAAAAGCAGTTATGCTCAGGTCAAACATTTGAAGTATTACTACGCATTTGGTTTGTGGGGACACTCCATAGACATAATGATTTTTTAAATGTATTTATTTATTTATTTACTGTACAAACTGCACACCTACCCATCACACAAAAATTTCTGCCTATACATCCATTTTTGATAAAATATTGATTGCAAGCTATCTTAATTATGAGGACTCAAGAAATTTCATCATAAACCACATTTGCATTGTTATATCAGTGTAATACCCATGCCATTATACAAATTTATGTTCTGATAAATCATATAAACAATCACACACAAACATTTCAAGCTAAAGAGAGACTTATTTCTATTTTAAAGAATATGTAAATATATAATTATATGACAGCATGTTACTACCATGTTACTAAAGCAAATCATTCATCATTCATTTTAATCAAGTATTCAACATTTAAGTTTATTGAACTTATAAAACACATCATAGTAACAAACACGTTACTAAAGCAAAGTAAATCATTTATCATACATTTTAATCATATATTTCAACAATTAAGTTCACTGAACTTATAAAACACAACATGCTTACATTTTTAAATTAAATATTGTTTTTAAGCAATCTGAATTATGACGACTCAAGCAATTTCATCATAAACCACATCTACATTGTTATATCAGTATAATACCTATGTCACTATACAAATTTGTGTTCTGATAAATCATATAAACAAGCACGCACATACATAAACATTTCAAGCTAAAGAGAGACGTATCTCTATTTTAAAGAATATGGTAATAAATAATTATATATGTCATAGTAACAAACATGTTACTAAAGCAAAACATTTATCATACATTTAAACATGTATTCAATAATTATTTATTGACCTTATAAAACACATCATTCTTTTCTTTTAGAGAAGATGGTAGCAAATAAAACTGTGATTATATATAACACGCTGTATAAAATAAACATCTACTATAGTTTTAGATGACAATATAAAAACGCCTTACATTTTTCAGAGTGCTTAGAGGTATGCTGGATCTTTATGCAATGATGTCCATTCCACGAATGAAATGTTTCCAATAAAATAAATAAATAAATAATAAAATAAAAATGTTTAAGTTATAAACATTATTAAATATAAACAAAACTCGCAGATCCTCTTTGTGGTAATCTCCAATGTGAAACTGAGGGTCTGCTTCAGACCTTCACAGACAAGGGAGGGTGAGGGTCGAGTTACAGACCAGATGATCTGAGATGTTATTCTGTTAACCTTTTTCCAGAGTGTGCGTCTTCATCTTATAAAGCCATTAATAAGCATAATCTTAAGAGTGTAAATAAGATCTTTCAAAAGATTGTTTAGACGAAATCTTAAAGGTTTTAAATAAAATATTTTACTTATCTGTTTGCAAATTTATCCTAAATTATGATTTTTATTCAGCAGTACCTGTTCAAATCTTAGTTTATCATTTTAAAGGAAACTTGTACTTAATTTATTTTATCAGCCTTTCCTGAACCGAACTTTATCAGCAGAGTGAAACATGCCCTTAGCTGAAAATATACTATTGATTGTCTACTGAAATGTAGACAGACCGTATGACGATGTAACATCTTGCCTGATGGTCACGTGATCAGTCTTTGAAGAGCGAGTTTATGGCTTTTGCAGGCACCAACCCTTTTACCCATAACGTTACGGCTCATTTAAAATGTTTAAGTCAACTACAGACATGTGAAAAGCCTTTCCAAAAACATCCATGTCACATTCTTTGGAGTAGTAAACTACGCTTGAATAAAACATAACATGTGAGGAACATCTATGTGCATCAATGGGTCTCCTGAGAATATTTAATTGCGCTTAAAAAGCACAGAACAAGCTAAACGAAAAAGATGCCCGGAGGTAGAAAATACCTACGTTGTTAAAACCTATATACAATATGTATCAAACATATGCTTTTGTTGTTAAGACTGCTTATTAATAGTGGTAATACTTTAGTTAAGTTTTAAGGGGTCACAAGTCTCAAAGATCTATATTAATTTTATTTATTTATTTATTACTTTTCTTATTTTTACAAAGATTTCAATTTAATTCCTAGTAAATATGAGGCCAAAACTTGATATCACAAAAGAAATCATGTTGTCAAATGTTTTTAAAAATAGGGAATGCCATCTCCAAACAGGTCCACACAAACACACACACACACACACACAGAGAGAGACAGACAGACAGAGGCACCATTCAGGAAGGTCAGCAGTTCAGGTAGGCATATGTAAGCTTTCAAACTTTTTTTTTTTTCCACCCCAAAATCAAGTATTGTGCTTTTGAATAAGACTGATTGTTTTAAAGCATAAACTTCCTTTAAAGCTTGAATAAAAGGTTACCAAATGTAGTTTCATACCCGTTGTGTTCTAACAAAGTCATTAATCGGTTCTCTTTTGCTTTATACGATTTACTTTTATTACTTCTACAAAGGATAATGCTACTTTTATAAGTCTGATAAATATGTGGTCATTGCACGATGAAACGAGAATCGGGCTACCAATTAAGTTTGATGCGGTGTTTTTAAGAAGGGATTTTACTTATTTATTTTATTTTTAAATATATCTAAACCAGATTAAATATTATTCTTTCTTTTTGACAAATCTACATTTCAAATGTAGATTTTTCTACAGTTTTTTTTTCAGAAATAAATGAAAATTAAGAAAATTACACTCTACTTGAGAGCGACTAAGTCGGTATTTCTTTTTAGGACAATTATCCATCTCCATGGCCATACGATGAGCCGTCAACATGAAAAATAAGTTGCTGTTTTACACTTACAATCGAAACATATCTAACCATTGCTCTAAAAGCCACACATTCAGTAAAGTTGTTGTATGCCCTCTTTAAAAGGCTACAGACACAAAAAAGAGGAATTTTTTGCGTACACTATGTAACTCAAGAGATACAGTTTCTAAGAAAATTACAATACGAATATAGAAAATTCCACTTGGGATATTTGGTTATATTTTTGTAAACGTTGTTTTAAATTACTTTTTTCCTTAAGCCGCTACATCTAGACCTCTTATTCATATAGCTGATGACGATGTTCACATTTTATTTGTAGTACTAATTTCTTTCAACGTTTCTGCTTGACATTAAAAATGTAGGCCTGCCTGTACTTCACATCGGTGAGCACTACCGAGCATCTACCGAGTGCCAAGATTTTTCTGTTTTGTCAACATTTGGCAGATTTGGTAGATGGACTATGGCACACCTTGTTGTAATGTGATCACAATTAAGAACCATTATACTACATCCCCTTGAAAAGGTTACAGACGTAGTGTTTTATGCAGGGAACATGTTGATTTTTGATGGCCTACCCCAATAGCTGATACCACTCTATACTTTTTTCATTGTTTGTTTTTAGATGAAGACTATTTTCAGAGTTTGGTCAATCATGCAGTGAGTGTTTACAGGAAAACATGAACAAATACAGTATAAGATAATTAAATGAAAGTCAAGAGAGTGTTTAAACTGAGATTGTACTTTAGAGCCTTTTCTGGTCTGTCTACAAAGCGGTCGCGAGGCACAAGGCCTCAATCTTACTATTTCACTGTTACATCTACTTCATTTAGAGCACATAAAGTTACGCACTGCAAGTTGAAGGTGGTGCGGAAATACTATTTTCTTTGTACGCGTCTCTAAACATGACTTTAAATAAATCACTGTTGTTTTAAGCGAAAGCGATGATTCAGTCTGTTTTATTCGGTCGTTGTGTTTTAGGAGTCCGACTTTCAGTTTTTACAACCGCAACTGCGCGCTGTCATGTCTGTTCTTCTTCTTTAAGAAAACATGCTGTCGGCAGTTTTTAACATGTCTTAATTCTCTTAATTTTTCACAATTGCAAATGTTTAAGTCTGAATAGCCTACATTGTAAATGCTTCTTTAATCATTAAAAATATATATAAGAGATCATCTCAAAACAGCCATATACTTGCTGATATTTGATCTACTATTAATAATTCTATCCTTGTTCATCCATGTACCTTTCAGAGTCTCCATAATAAAGCGCTTCATGTAGTACATATGCTTAGCATCCTTTGTTTTTGTGTTGCCACTTCCATACCAGCCGCTCTCCACCACAAAGATGGGAGGATTGTTGTACTCAGCACGGATCCAGTACAGCAGCATCCTCAGACCCAGGTCTTCTGTCTGGCTAAAACGCAGACTGTCATTGATCAGCTGAAAACTAAGAGCAGGTCCGTGAGAGAGGGCAAAGAAATCTGCCGTTCCATTAACGTACAAGCTCTCGGCCTCCATGAAGGACGGCAGTCTGTGGGTCAAATTGCATTTAATGCAGGGTGGATAGTCTCCATCCACAAACAACGGACGGGCGAACCAGCCGAGCACAAAGTCTAGAGAACACTGGCAGGCTTTGCTGTTCTCCTGCCTGTTTCTGCTAGGTTTGATCCAGTGGGAGGCCAGAGCCATGGACACTCGCCCACCCTGGCTGGAACGATACTGGTCGTCATATAAGTGCCAGGCTGCTGCATGAGCCTAGGAGACAACACAGATCAGAAAAAAATATATATGTGGCAATACATTATATTTGGAAAACAATGTGTGTTAAATGTGTGTGTATATATATATATATATACAGGTGCATCTCAATAAATTAGAATGTCGTGGAAAAGTTCATTTATTACAGTAATTCAACTCAAATTGTGAAACTCGTGTATTAAATAAATTCAATGCACACAGACTGAAGTAGTTTAAGTCTTTGGTTCTTTGAATTGTGATGATTTTGGCTCACATTTAACAAAAACCCACCAATTCACTATCTCAACAAATTAGAATGCTTCATAAGACCAATAAAAAAAAACATTTTTAGTGAATTGTTGGCCTTCTGGAAAGTATGGTCATTTACTGTATATGTACTCAATACTTGGTAGGGTCTCCTTTTGCTTTACTTACTGCCTCAATTCGGCGTGGCATGGAGGTGATCAGTTTGTGGCACTGCTGAGGTGGTATGGAAGCCCAGATTTCTTTGACAGTGGCCTTGAGCTCATCTGCATTTTTTGGTCTCTTGTTTCTCATTTTCCTCTTGACAATACCCCATAGATTTTCTATGGGGTTCAGGTCTGGTGAGATTGCTGGCCAGTCAAGCACACCAACACCATGGTCATTTAACCAACTTTTGGTGCTTTTGGCAGTGTGGGCAGGTGCCAAATCCTGCTGGAAAATGAAATCAGCATCTTTAAAAAGCTGGTCAGCAGAAGGAAGCATGAAGTGCTCCAAAATTTCTTGGTAAACGGGTGCACTGACTTTGGTTTTCAAAAAACACAATGGACCAACACCAGCAGATGACATTGCACCCCAAATCATCACAGACTGTGGAAACTTAACACTGGACTTCAAGCAACTTGGGCTATGAGCTTCTCCACCCTTCCTCCAGACTCTAGGACCTTGGTTTCCAAATGAAATACAAAACTTGCTCTCATCTGAAAAGAGGACTTTGGACCACTGGGCAACAGTCCAGTTCTTCTTCTCCTTAGCCCAGGTAAGACGCCTCTGATGTTGTCTGTGGTTCAGGAGTGGCTTAACAAATTCCTTTACACGTCTGTGTGTGGTGGCTCTTGTTGCCTTGACCCCAGCCTCAGTCCATTCCTTGTGAAGTTCACCCAAATTCTTGAATCATTTTGCTTGACAGTCCTCATAAGGCTGCAGTTCTCTCAGTTGGTTGTGCATCTTTTTCTTCCACACTTTTTCCTTCCACTCAACTTTCTGTTAACATGCTTGGATACAGCACTCTGTGAACAGCCAGCTTCATTGGCAATGAATGTTTGTGGCTTACCCTCCTTGTGAAGGGTGTCAATGATTGTCTTCTGGACAACTGTCAGATCAGCAGTCTTCCCCATGATTGTGTAGCCTAGTGAACCAAACTGAGAGACCATTTTGAAGGCTCAGGAAACCTCTGCAGGTGTTTTGAGTTGATTAGCTGATTTGCATGTCACCATATTCTAATTTGTTGAGATAGTGAATTGGTGGGTTTTTGTTAAATGTGAGCCAAAATCATCACAATTCAAAGAACCAAAGACTTAAACTACTTCAGTCTGTGTGCATTGAATTTATTTAATACACGAGTTTCACAATTTGAGTTGAATTACTGAAATAAATGAACTTTTCCACGACATTCTAATTTATTGAGATGCACCTGTGTATATATATATATATATATATATATATACACACACACACACACACATTTAAACATTTTAAATTTGTATTATATATCTTAATAAGCAAAAATAATGTTTAGAAAAACAAAGATATGTTAAAGGCTAGAAAACAATATGAATTTTTTTGTTAGCATTTTTATTTATGTTGTTTGATTATGTTATGTAATTCAAAGTGCAGTATACAGTTTATGTTTTCCAAATATAATGTATTGCCACATATATATTTTTTTCTGATCTGTGTTGTCTCCTAGGCTCATGCAGCAGCCTGGCACTTATATGACGACCAGTATCGTTCCAGCCAGGGTGGGCGAGTGTCCATGGCTCTGGCCTCCTACTGGATCAAACCTAGCAGAAACAGGCAGGAGAACAGCAAAGCCTGCCAGTGTTCTCTAGACTTTGTGCTTGGCTGGTTCGCCCGTCCGTTGTTTGTGGATGGAGACTATCCACCCTGCATTAAACGCAATTTGACCCACAGACTGCCGTCCTTCACGGAGGCCGACAGCTTGTACGTTAATGGAACGGCAGACTTCTTTGCCCTCTCTCACGGACCTGCTCTTAGTTTTCAGCTGATCAATGACAGTCTGCGTTTTAGCCAGACAGAAGACCTGGGTCTGAGGATGCTGCTGTACTGGATCCGTGCTGAGTACAACAATCCTCCCATCTTTGTGGTGGAGAGCGGCTGGTATGGAAGTGGCAACACAAAAACAAAGGATGCTAAGCATATGTACTACATGAAGCGCTTTATTATGGAGACTCTGAAAGGTACATGGATGAACAAGGATAGAATTATTAATAGTAGATCAAATATCAGCAAGTATATGGCTGTTTTGAGATTATCTCTTATATATATTTTTAATGATTAAAGAAGCATTTACAATGTAGGCTATTCAGACTTAAACATTTGCAATTGTGAAAAATTAAGAGAATTAAGACATGTTAAAAACTGCCGACAGCATGTTTTCTTAAAGAAGAAGAACAGACATGCGGTTGTAAAAACTGAAAGTCGGACTCCTAAAACACAACGACCGAATAAAACAGACTGAATCATCGCTTTCGCTTAAAACAACAGTGATTTATTTAAAGTCATGTTTAGAGACGCGTACAAAGAAAATAGTATTTTCGCACCACCTTCAACTTGCAGTGCGTAACTTTATGTGCTCTAAATGAAGTAGCTGTAACAGTGAAATAGTAAGATTGAGGCCTTGTGCCTCGCGACCGCTTTGTAGACAGACCAGAAAAGGCTCTAAAGTACAATCTCAGTTTAAACACTCTCTTGACTTTCATTTAATTATCTTATACTGTATTTGTTCATGTTTTCCTGCAAACACTCGCTGCATGATTGACCAAACTCTGAAAATAGTCTTCATCTAAAAACAAACAATGAAAAAAGTATAGAGTGGTATCAGCTATTGGGGTAGGCCATCAAAAATCAACATGTTCCCTGCATAAAACACTACGTCTGTAACCTTTTCAAGGGGATGTAGTATAATGGTTCTTAATTGTGATCACATTACAACAAGGTGTGCCATAGTCCATCTACCAAATCTGCCAAATGTGGACAAAACAGAAAAATCTTGGCACTCGGTAGATGCTCGGTAGTGCTCACCGATGTGAAGTACAGGCAGGCCTACATTTTTAATGTCAAGCAGAAACGTTGAAAGAAATTAGTACTACAAATAAAATGTGAACATCGTCATCAGCTATATGAATAAGAGGTCTAGATGTAGCGGCTTAAGGAAAAAAGTAATTTAAAACAACGTTTACAAAAATATAACCAAATATCCCAAGTGGAATTTTCTGTATTCGTATTGTAATTTTCTTAGAAACTGTATCTCTTGAGTTACATAGTGTACGCAAAAAATTCCTCTTTTTTGTGTCTGTAGCCTTTTCAAGAGGGCATACATCATCAACTTTACTGAATGTGCGGCTTTTAGAGCAATGGTTAGATATGTTTCGATTGTAAGTGTAAAACAGCAACTTATTTTTCATGTTGACGGCTCATCATATGGCCATGGAGATGGATAATTGTCCTAAAAAGAAATACCGACTTAGTCGCTCTCAAGTAGAGTGTAATTTTCTTAATTTTCATTTATTTCTATAAACGCTGAATGCTGACTGCTCTTAGAGAGAGAAGGCCTCACCTAATGACATATACAGTCCAGCAAACAAAATGTGTACAGCGTCATCCATAACACTAACCTTAAGTAAAATGACAGTCACAGTAGATCGAGAGGAGGTTTTCTGTATTCTGTATGCATTATGACGCTTTTCTTAAATGATGTGTACACTTTCTGAGAAACTAGACCTCTAGGAATTTACAACTGTGCCCCCATAGAACTTGTTTGGACATTATCTTTGGGTCTGTATATATGAGGAAAGAATGGACAATAAGGATTATTCTATATCTATGCAAGTACACACTAATATTGATAATAATAATAATAATAATAATAATAATAATAAAAATAATAAACAGTTGAAACAAGCTCAGCTGATAGATCTCCTCAATTTCATGTTGGATGGTGGAAAAAAAAACAAAAAACAAAAAAACATCCACATTCTGATGCATTAGAAAAAGTATTAGAAAGACACGAAACCATGGTACTCGTGCAAAAATAACAACAATAATGAAATAAATACATATATAAAATTGAATAAAATATGATGCATGAATGTGAAATGTGATTTCATTGTTGGGTTAAGAAGCTACATGTAGACCCCCACATTATTTAGACCCCCAAATAAGACCAGTTCCTCTCGGATAATGAACACCTCGGGGGAAAAATCATTTGAAATGTAGATTTGTCAAAAAGAAAGAATAATATTTTATTTGGTTTAGATGTATTTAAAAATAAAATAAATAAGTAAAATCCCTTCTTAAAAACACCGCATCAAACTTAATTGGTAGCCGATTCTCGTTTCATCGTGCAATGACCACATATTTATCAGACTTATAAAAGTAGCATTATCCTTTGTAGAAGTAATAAAAGTAAATCGTATAAAGCAAAAGAGAACCGATTAATGACTTTGTTAGAACACAACGGGTATGAAACTACATTTGGTAACCTTTTATTCAAGCTTTAAAGGAAGTTTATGCTTTAAAACAATCAGTCTTATTCAAAAGCACAATACTTGATTTTGGGGTGGAAAAAAAAAAAAAAAAAAGTTTGAAAGCTTACACATGCCTACCTGAACTGCTGACCTTCCTGAATGGTGCCTCTGTCTGTCTGTCTCTCTCTCTGTGTGTGTGTGTGTGTGTGTGTGTGTTTGTGTGGACCTGTTTGGAGATGTCATTCCCTATTTTTAAAAACATTTGACAACATGATTTCTTTTGTGATATCAAGTTTTGGCCTCATATTTACTAGGAATTAAATTGAAATCTTTGTAAAAATAAGAAAAGTAATAAATAAATAAATAAAATTAATATAGATCTTTGAGACTTGTGAACCCTTAAAACTTAACTAAAGTATTACCACTATTAATAAGCAGTCTTAACAACAAAAGCATATGTTTGATACATATTGTATATAGGTTTTAACAACGTAGGTATTTTCTACCTCCGGGCATCTTTTTCGTTTAGCTTGTTCTGTGCTTTTTAAGCGCAATTAAATATTCTCAGGAGACCCATTGATGCACATAGATGTTCCTCACATGTTATGTTTTATTCAAGCGTAGTTTACTACTCCAAAGAATGTGACATGGATGTTTTTGGAAAGGCTTTTCACATGTCTGTAGTTGACTTAAACATTTTAAATGAGCCGTAACGTTATGGGTAAAAGGGTTGGTGCCTGCAAAAGCCATAAACTCGCTCTTCAAAGACTGATCACGTGACCATCAGGCAAGATGTTACATCGTCATACGGTCTGTCTACATTTCAGTAGACAATCAATAGTATATTTTCAGCTAAGGGCATGTTTCACTCTGCTGATAAAGTTCGGTTCAGGAAAGGCTGATAAAATAAACTAAGTACAAGTTTCCTTTAAAATGATAAACTAAGATTTGAACAGGTACTGCTGAATAAAAATCATAATTTAGGATAAATTTGCAAACAGATAAGTAAAATATTTTATTTAAAACCTTTAAGATTTCGTCTAAACAATCTTTTGAAAGATCTTATTTACACTCTTAAGATTATGCTTATTAATGCATTTATAAGATGAAGACGCACACTCTGGAAAAAGGTTAACAGAATAACATCTCAGATCATCTGGTCTGTAACTCGACCCTCACCCTCCCTTGTCTGTGAAGGTCTGAAGCAGACCCTCAGTTTCACATTGGAGATTACCACAAAGAGGATCTGCGAGTTTTGTTTATATTTAATAATGTTTATAACTTAAACATTTTTATTTTATTATTTATTTATTTATTTTATTGGAAACATTTCATTCGTGGAATGGACATCATTGCATAAAGATCCAGCATACCTCTAAGCACTCTGAAAAATGTAAGGCGTTTTTATATTGTCATCTAAAACTATAGTAGATGTTTATTTTATACAGCGTGTTATATATAATCACAGTTACCATCTTCTCTAAAAGAAAAGAATGATGTGTTTTATAAGGTCAATAAATAATTGTTGAATACATGTTTAAATGTATGATAAATGTTTTGCTTTAGTAACATGTTTGTTACTATGACATATATAATTATTTATTACCATATTCTTTAAAATAGAGATACGTCTCTCTTTAGCTTGAAATGTTTATGTATGTGCGTGCTTGTTTATATGATTTATCAGAACACAAATTTGTATAGTGACATAGGTATTACACTGATATAACAATGTAGATGTGGTTTATGATGAAATTGCTTGAGTCGTCATAATTCAGATTGCTTAAAAACAATATTTAATTTAAAAATGTAAGCATGTTATGTGTTTTATAAGTTCAGTGAACTTAATTGTTGAAATATATGATTAAAATGTATGATAAATGATTTACTTTGCTTTAGTAACGTGTTTGTTACTATGATGTGTTTTATAAGTTCAATAAACTTAAATGTTGAATACTTGATTAAAATGAATGATGAATGATTTGCTTTAGTAACATGGTAGTAACATGCTGTCATATAATTGTATATTTACATATTCTTTAAAATAGAAATAAGTCTCTCTTTAGCTTGAAATGTTTGTGTGTGATTGTTTATATGATTTATCAGAACACAAATTTGTATAATGGCATGGGTATTACACTGATATAACAATGCAAATGTGGTTTATGATGAAATTTCTTGAGTCTTCATAATAAAGATAGCTTGCAATCAATATTTTATCAAAAATGGATGTATAGGCAGAAATTTTTGTGTGATGGGTAGGTGTGCAGTTTGCACAGTAAATAAATAAATAAATACATTTAAAAAATCATTATGTCTATGGAGTGTCCCCACAAACCAAATGCGTAGTAATACTTCAAATGTTTGACCTGAGCATAACTGCTTTTTGAAATATACTAAATGATGCTCATGAAAATATATATTAAAAAATTGTAGAAAGTTTACTGTGATGGGGAGGTTTAGGGGCTCACAAACCCGATGTGTAGTAATACTCCAAATAATTGTCCCATGATCATAACAGCTTTTTACATTATATGAAATGATGTCTATGAAAATATAAAATGCAGAAAGTTTACTGTGATGGGTGGGTTTAGGGGGATGATACAGTATAAAATTCATTAAAATAATGTAAATATGAATATAAAAGTTTGTAAATATGATGTAGAAACTTTACTTTTCTGTGAAACTGCTTTGCAACAATTTGTTTTGTGAAAAAGTTATACAAATAAACGTGAATTGAATTTAAATATGTCTATGGAAATAAAACATTGATAAATAATGTTTATGGCCTTCGAACATGACATTGGCTTGCCCGGACATGTTGGGTCCACAATATCCCTCACCGTTTGCCTGTTAAAATATTTATTTTCCCCCCTTTACTTATTTCGACGTTGCTGGTTCCTCATTACAAAATTTTTGTTACCTAAAACTAGAGTCAGTGTTTTGCTTTGTTTTATATCATGTGTGATTGCATAATTTATTTATATTCAATTCACTTAAAAGATGAGAATAAGACTCTGACGATTGAATATGTGTCTGTGTGCTTGTTTAACCTACGGTGTGGGGGCAAGCGTCCTCTCAGAGAGAGAGGGAACATTTTATTGAGCCCATGAGTAAATTACTTATAAAGCGCATGAATTATTTATTTTCTAAGATGTAAAGCCTTCTGTGATGGGTTGTAACATGTATCTGTAGATAAAAACATCAGGATTCTGTGTAATATCACCATTTTAGATGTCTAAGCAAACGTGTGTGTGTGTGTGCGTGTGTGTGTGTGAGAGAGAGAGAGGGAGAGAGAGAGAGAGAGAGCTTCTGTAACTGAAAAAAGAAGATAAATTTCCAAATTACTAGCACATGGGTAAAAATAAACAGAACCTGAAAGTCTGTGAAATAAACACACCCAGCATTAAATTCAAAGAGTAAAGGCTGATTATTATTTAAAATAGAGGCAATTTTAGCTATATAATTAAAAACATTTTGAAGTCTGGACTGGGGTTCGATACGTGATCAAAATGACCTTCTGCACCTCTCCATGACCGCATTAACCACTGAACCATTGTGCTGCAGTATTGTCAGCGAAATATGACTAGATTTATTTCTAAAAGCATACAGAAAACCTTTGCATGTTTCATCATACCGTGTGTGGTGGAATACAATTTTGAAGATGATGAATAAAATAAGAAACTTTTAAACAATGGTTTGATGTGAAATAAGTTAAAACAAGAATCACCGGATGACGGGTGTATAGGGATTCTGTTTATTTAAACATTAAAGTAAGGTTATAGATCTCATTTAAAATGTTTGCAAAGTTTATCAGTTTTCTCTCTCACAACGGACCGAAATGTCCGGAGCGCGGGGGCTCCATCCTTTCACACACCACAGCTTGGTTCGAAAAAGTGCTTAGCGAGAGAGAGGGAGAGAGACAAAGACAGAAATAGTTTAAACATGACCATTTTGTAAACTTTTCATTTGAGACCAACTGGAATAGCACGAAGACGCGTATTCTCTATTCCCCACGAAGAATGTAAGTCAGTTTATATTTTTTAACCATTTTATTCGTTAAGCTAAACATTTTTTATCCCTTCTCATTGATAGTCATGTTACCTATTTTATTTAAATTATTTTTATACAACCAACAGAATATATGTGCGAGCGCAGCTGTGTGTCTTAAAAGTGATCTCTTAATTTCCTTTACTTTTTTAATATTGCTTGTTCATTATTGTTTTTCTCATGGATCCCATAGAGACAGAGAGGGAGAGAGAGGGAGAGAGAGGGAGAGAGGGGGAGAGGGAGAGGGAGCGCACCTTGGAACACAACCTGACACTCGCACCTCTGATGGGATGCTCCTATGAGGAAAATTCAAAAACGCACCATAAAAATCTTCAAAAACATTGGTTTTCCACCGGACAATAATATATCTCGTCCCCGGATGACATGGGAGTTTCACGCTTACCCGATTTCCGCATCTGAAACTCGTTATGAGATCAAAGGTCAGATATGGATATTATTATTATTATTAATAATAATAATAATATTATGAGGTCACGAAAGGTCAAAGCCATTAATCATTCTGGCATTTGCCATAGGATAAGGACTACTACTGAGTCTCACTCGACTGTCAGCAACCGTTCATGGATGGATGTGAATAAAACAATAAGCAGGTAAAATGCCTATTTTCTGAACAATTGCTTCTGGCATTTGGAACTTTGTTTTGACTGTCGTTGTTTAGAGTCGTTATTATGCTTAATCTTTATTGTGCGTGTGTGTTTAAACTTGGACGCGGACTATTAATTTCCTCACCAGACGATGATAGCGCCGATTTGTAATCATAGGCATCGTGAAGTCTGAACTTTTCAATAGGTTTCGTCTAAAAGGCTTAAAATGTTGTTTAAATCTGAAAATTTCAGACTAACGTTACTCTGAATCCAGATTAATTGGCCTAACGATACGAACTAAAATTTTGGTTAGAGTCAACTAATTTAACAGATAATTTCACGCGGTGTCGTCATGTGCTATTCACATATAGACTGTCCTATTTTTATTTAATTTTATACGTATTTGTAATTCAAGTTTTACAAGCTACTGGTTAACGTCAACACCGTTGGTCTGTCTGAATACTCGATTCTGATTGGGTGGTGTGCGTTCAAACAGTTGAATGCACTTGTTGTTCCAGTCAGTTTAATCACCTCTAAATTAATGCGCAGCCTTCACTAAAGCGCAAACAGGTGCACAGAAACGGATTTCATTGATTTAAAGCGTTTCAGTACTAATATTTCTTTTGGATTTTTGTAGAAATTTTAATTATGTCCCATGTACTCACGCTTGTTTTTGTTTCTCTCTGCAGATAAGTTATTTGAGTTGCTGATATCGAGGGAAAAGCTTAAAAGGTAAAACATTGTATTATGTAGAGATGTTTAAGATATTATGTCAAATGAAATCTCAAAAAGCGAGGAGGTTAAGTTGCTCATTCAAAAACTCTGATAATGCTTTTTCAGTGAAATTGTTTTTCATGTCCCACCCATTTAGAAAGAGTAAATCATCCATGAGAGCATCGGTGAGAAGACAATGGGCCAGAGCCGCGCCGACTCTACAAGACACTTCTGCCTGAGAGACGGCTTTCTCTGTCTGGGCCGATCTCGGCTGAAAGCTCTTGTTACCTTTGTACTTCATTTAGTATTTCACCGCGAGACTCTGTACAGTTCACTTCATTGTTTCCACAACTTGTTTTTTTTTTTTTTTTTTTCTGTTTCGGCATGTGGCAGTCCTGTAAACATTTTAAAGAAAATGATCAGGACTTCTCGAGTGTCTGCTTGCAGGGCGTCCATCTTCTGTTTATTTATTTTGTTTTGGTTGTACGTGCGGCAGGTCCACACTCGGTGTAGTTGTGTGTATTTACCTTCACCCCGAGCTCGTTTTATCTCCGGGGGGCTGCTACTGGAATGAAGGAGATCAGCCGCCTTAGAGAAAGATTTGGCGGTTAATCCTGAGGAGCTTTCAGCGGGCACAGTTCTCAAGAGGAATACTTCAGCTGCAAAAAGGTAAGTTATTTAATGCTCAACCTCGTGTTGTTTAATGTTTTAAATGCCACAAGTATAGTTTTTACATGGTTTCTATTAGGAGGTTTGCGATGATAACATAACGTCAGAAAAACCATTCGGTCCCGAATATATTGAGTGTTGATGAATAGGCCACGGTCTCTTTAGAATAACAATATGTAATTTTTAATATAAAAAAAACCCAGATGAGCTGTATCCAGTGCACGATAATGTTAGCTCATTAAATTGAGTTAAATTCTATTTTGTTTGCTAGAATTCATTCAATTCGTCTTTTTCAACGAGTGACTTATTGAATCATAGGAGTCGGACTGCGATGGTGGCGCCATAAATATCTATACGGGTGACTCTGTCTGATTTGATTCACTTAACCATTCAAATGAGTCATTTGTTTATGAATCAAACTGAGCAAGCTATTGTAGCATTACACCTGCTAAGACAATTCAATATGTGCAATCTGAATTTAATAATATTTATTTTGTGGTAACACTGCTGTGTGGGAAGCTCTGACACAGAAAAACACTATAGATATGTAAGAGAAAGCTAATGCTGCTGAAATGGATGTCAAGGGGACTATGAAGAGGTGGCTCCAGCTGGCAGATCAAAAGAGTGGACTTCGGGGGGCAGACACACTCTGTGAGTTTAGAAGTCCCATCTCTTTAACCTTCCATACACATGACACACTATCACATTTCTATAATTCAAATCCCTTAAAGGATCTTTATGCTGCACCAATTAGTGTAAGCAGCAACACTTGGCAACACTTCCCATAATATCTAATGTACTTGTTAATTTGTAAGAAGAACGACATCAATGCTTATATTAGTTGCTTATATACTGTCTCACCCTTATCCCTAGGTTAAAGTAATCAGCTGATACAGTCGGTATCCAGACCAGACGGTGGACCTTCACCCAGGAGCGACCACAACACATCTCTGAATGTCAGTGGAGACCATGTCAACTAGATGACAGATCCCCTTTGAAGACCTCATTGATGGCCTCAGCACAGATCCTCAGCAAAGACTATGAGAACCAGACAAGCCCTCTGCACAGACCCTTTTTACCAGCTTCACCTACTGGCATGATGTTTCTTCAAGCAGAAGAAGTTGGCTGAAATATTCTGAATGATATCAATCCACAATCTGACTTGTGATGCAGCCTGGAATAATCACACCACGTTCATTCGTTTGGTCAGAGGAGAACTGGTTTCCTGACTGAGCCTGGTCTTGTTTGGGTTCCTTGTCACTGTTGCCTTTTGTCTTGCTTAGTTGAAAACACCTAACATTCAGCAATATTATTGACTTGACTGCACTGACACCATTTGATAAGAACTGAACTGAATTATGACACATAATGTTTTATATATGAAGAGTTTATTTGCAAAAACAGATAAATTTTTTTTAAAATTTTCAAAAATCATGTTTTTGTTATCATGTTTTTATTGTGTTTTATTGTGTTAGTTAGCTAGTATTTATTGGTTATTTTTTACCTAATCAAAATAACCTGAC
The DNA here is from genome assembly GCA_039654775.1 of Spinibarbus caldwelli. Taxonomy (NCBI): domain Eukaryota; kingdom Metazoa; phylum Chordata; class Actinopteri; order Cypriniformes; family Cyprinidae; genus Spinibarbus; species Spinibarbus caldwelli. The sequence goes on from CM077221.1 coordinate 33,976,168, forward strand.
TGCAGTTTGATTGAGATTAATTGGAATGCACAATGAAAAAAACATGATTTTTAAAAATTGTTAAAAACGGAGTTATCTGTTTTGCAAATGAACTCTTCATATATAATATACAGTAAATATAATTTACTTGTTACTTTGTGGTTTAAAAGGTGTGTTAATGTTTATACTGTAGTTCATTTGTTCATTGTTAATATATATTTATATTAAAGTATTTGGTAATTTTATAATTAAAGCCTTTTTAATGTTTTTAAATGGTTGTATTTGTGTTTCACTGCTGAATTACATTTAGCAGTTTCTGGGCCACATTTGGCCCGGGGACCAAGCCGAGTCTCAGCCAGAACTGCCTTAAAGTGCCTGGGCCAGACCTAGTCCACATAAAATAATAGAAGTCACTCTACAGTATGTGGGCCAGATCTGGGCCACGTCAATGAATAAAAGTCAATTTACAGGGCATGGGCCACATCTGGGCCAGAGGAAATTGTTTGAGTCAGTTTTCGGTGTGTGGGCCGGTTTTGGGCCGGGGACCCAGCCAGGACTGGGCCAGAAGTTGAGCAAGGTTGTGGCCCAGAGGTGGGCCAGACAAATTTTGCTATCTGGGTTATGTTTTTGTTAATACAGCATATAGCACGTAGTCAACTAAATGAATGTAACATTAAAGATGAATGCACTTTTGGAAGTTGAATGCAAGGGAAATGTCATTTTGGAATTTCTGTGGTCTTTGATATTGGATTTCATGTTCTTGTTCATGATGAAATTTTCTTTTATTGTTGTAATTAATTTATAGCAAACAAGATGACCTGTTGAATTCATTTTGGGAGCGATGACTGATGAATGCATTTTTAGTCCAGTGCCTGCATATATGATTATGACCAAGTTCAGAGGCTGTCATATGTGGATCAACTTACTATGTTGTGTATTTTCAATAGTTTCGATATGAAAAATAACTTTCATATTGATTCAATGGATTTATTGCGTTTTGGAAAAAAAAAAAAAAAAAAAAAAAAAAAAAAAACCGTATCATGGATTTATTGCATTTTGGGGGAAAAAAATGATACAATTTTATAATAAATCTTTGAAAATCTAAATCTGGATTTGAATTTTTAATGTTATTATAACCTAAAGATGCTATGTGAAAGTTTGAAACAGAAAATAGTGGTTTTCATCTTGCCACTTTCTTGGTAAAGAAAACACATTTTTACTCAAATTAATCAAAATGGATTTAGAGCGTTTTGGAACCAAACTCTTCATATATATATATATATATATATATACCCTGATAGCACACGTACATCTCAGAGATGTCTATCTGATGTCTGCATTTACATCTGCAAGACGTATTTTTTAGAGTGTTTGCTCATCTGCAATACGTCTATAGGATGTATATATATATATATATATATATATATATATATATATATATATATATATATATATATATTTGTAGTGTTGCTGTCCAGTAAGAAAAAAAGAAGAAAACTTAGTATTTCATATTTGTACGAGAATACTTAACAAATGTACTTCCTTGCAGTCCACCACTGATTGTTTTGAAAATGAAAGCAACAACATTTTATCAGAATATTAACAAATTGTTGCTACAAAGGCTGCATCTGAAGTACTCGGACCGGTCATACAGGGCACTGGTCAGCTGTCACAGCTACCACTGAACATTGAGCTGAACAATGCCCTATTTTTATTTTTTATTTATTTTTTATTCACAGTTTTATTTTTATGCTTAACTGCCTAAAAAATCCGGGTTGCAAACCTGTCTACATATGATCACCATGGTCAAGACAATAAACTATATAAAATCGCACCTTTGTAAGATGTCAGTCAGCATTTGAACTGCTATGTGTGTGTGTATTTTGTAGTTTTTCCATTATTCAAGTAATCTCCAAGCAATACCTGCATTTAATGTTGTAATCCGGCAATTAAGGATGCAGCAAACCAGTGTAATTTTCCTGGCCTCGGTCTTGGGTAAGCCTGAGGTACATCACCATCTCCATTATGACGTAAAACAAAAACAAAAATTAGCAATTCTGGCTCCACCTGTCCGGGCAGGATGGCAGCTCTCCTCTCGCACTGTTACTATGCGACAGGAGAGGTAATCGGGAACCCCTGGCAGCGGAATTAGGATATCCTGCGAAGGCGGAGCATCTCAAGCACTTCAGAGTGTCCTTCGTGCACTTAGGAGGCGTGGTCTTCGAAGTCCATGCACTCCGAAGTGTGTACACTCAACACTTATGGAATGCCAAACCTGCCACAATTATAAATAAATAAATAAATAAATGTACAAAGAAATGTAAAAAAGCAAATATAAATAAATAAATATATAAATAAATGTACAAAGAAAAGTACAAAAATAGATAAATAATTATTTATAATTTTATTTCCTTATGTATTTTTTAAATTTTTTACCACTTGTATTTATTTTCACATTTATGTATTTATTTACGTATTTATGTCCACATTTATTTATTTTCACATTTATTTATTTCTACATTTCTTTGTCCGAAGGTAATGAGGAGGGCATGTTTTGCCTCAGGAATAGCAATCGAGCCAGACCCAGATAGCACACGTACATCGCGGGGACGTCTGTGCGATGTGTGCATTTGCATCTGGGAGACGTATTTTTAAGGGCGTTTGCTCATCTGGAATACGTCGCATAGATGTCCTTTCCCGACGTTCCAAGGACATCTGGTGGACGTATTACAGACGTTAAATATTAGAATGTTACGTCTATGAGACATCTGATTGACATAGCATAGACGTCGTTCTTAATTAGACGTTTTAGACGTTCCTTCATATTTACTGCTATTGATAACAGCTGCAGTTACACTGATTATACATGCGTCTACACATATAAGTATGATAACTAAACCTGAGTATTTTCCACTCAGAATGAAAGAACACAACAGCTGCTGAATGATTTGTATCATTTTATTAACAGTGAATGAAAATAAGCAGTTATTTGTTATATTATTATTATTATTATTATTATTTATTTATTTATTTTAATCCTGAAACAAACAAACAAACAACAAAAAAGCAAGTTGATTTAAGACGGCGTTCTCCCTGGGGCCAAGCAGAGACAATCCTTAATATGTTTTTCAGCCTCTGCTTCAGTTGGCGAGGGAAGCACGGGATTCTTCATAGCTGCTCCTATATGTTAAAAAGGTAAAACTAGAATAAGTTTAACAAATAAAATAAAACTTTTTTCACTTATTGGTTACTTAAATCCACAAAATAGGTTTTATTTAACTGGGTTCTTATGAATTTGGACAATGATATACATAAGCAAAGCATAAAAAAATGTTTGCAACATCCGTCCTTCATTAAAGCCATAATGTCTCTGTGTCAGTATCAATTAAATGATCTCGAATTAGTCATATTTTTCGTGCTTGTATAGTAAAGTGCACACCGACCCAAACAAATCCATGCATTAACTGCGCAAAATAATGTAAAATAAGACATTTATTTCGTCTCATACGTCTATTTAATTGCTCATATGATCTCGAGGGCCGAGTTACTGCCTGAGAATGGTCAGCCTATGTTAATAAAATCGAATTAATATAGAGAATTGATGTGCAGTTAATGCTTGTCAACTGTTTTTAATGTCAGTCAGCGTTTTAGGATGTAATATAACATACTTCATGTATGTGCTTTCAAACTGATTGGTCGCTGTTCATTTCCAGTGGTGCTGAAATTCTGCTTCAGTCATAAAAAGTTTAAACTTCGCTATGCTATTGTCTCTCATGTAATCGGTTTCAGGTTCTTTTAGTGTGACTCCCAAATTAGTGGAGACACAGCCTGAGTCCAATATTAATAATGTTATATGAAGTATACATTGTTACATCAATGTCTGTTCCTGTCTGTTGTGCTGCTGAGAGGTTTGCGATTGTAGCTCCGCTTTTTCATTGCATCTCTACCTTACTTTCACTCTCTGTTGTTTAAAGTGATAATATATAACTTAATTCTAACCATATTTCTGGTATTATCTATCAAACTAATCTAACTAATTTGATCGTTTGCTTTTAAAACCGCGAGTGCAGCACGTGTACAGCGCGTTAGCACTCGTTAGCCGGTTAGCTTGTAACTCGCGGTTCCATTCGCGTTTCTATTCACTCCTATTATTGTTTTCTTTTTTTTCTGCTCCGTTTTTCATTTCTCTCTCGCTCCGTTTTTCACAAGTTCATCAAACAACAGTGGTAAGTAGTAAGTTAAGTTGGTATCATTCATCAATCACGGTGCGTAATGGCTTCTTCTCCTGCTATTGTTGTTTGCACCGCCTGCCACATGTACAGTTTATCTGTCTCTGTCAGCAGCGAGGGATTCACATGTGATAAATGCAGGGAATTAGTTAGGCTGACAGAGAAGATTTTAGAACTAGAGACAAGCATCCAAACTTTAGTTGAGGATAGTAAGAATGTGAGGGCTGTAGATACTGCTTTGGATGCGACTAGCTCAGGGACTCCTGTACATTGTTTGGTTCCGGCATTAGAGCCTGTGCAGCAGGGCAACTGGGTGACTGTGAGGCGGCATAGTCGCGGATCAAAACACAGCTCTTCCGTTCCGATCAAAACATCAAACAGGTTCTCCCCACTCAGTGATGCACCCACTGAGAAACCTGATGTAAGTGCTCTAGTTATTGGCGATTCTATTGTACGGAACGTGAAAATAGAGACACCAGCCACCATAGTCCAATGCTTACCGGGAGCCAGAGCGCCTGACATCTTGGCAAATTTAAAAGTACTGGCTAATGCTAAACGTAAATTCAGTAAGATTGTTATTCACGTCGGCGCTAATGATGTTCGACTTCGCCAGTCGGAGATTACTAAAAATAATGTTAAAGAGGTGTGTGAACTTGCAAGTACGATGTCAGACACTGTAATATGCTCTGTTCCACTCCCTGCTTACTGTGGCGATGAGATTCATAGCAGACTGTCGTCACTCAATGGCTGGATGTCTAAATGGTGCCCGCAGAATAACATAGGCTTTATAGACAATTGGAAGAATTTTTGGGGCAGACCTGACCTGTTGAAAAGAGATGGTGTTCATCCCTCCTGGGGTGGTGCCGCTCTTCTCTCTAGAAATATGGCACATAGTCTTAGAGTTCGTACTTAACTAACTAGGGCCCAGGTCAGGAAGCAGACAGACTGGCTAAACCGACCGTCTGCTAGCCACCTCACGCCACAGAAGTCAGGTAATTCTCAGCACATAGAGACTCCTTCACCTAGATATCACACTATAGAGACTGTGTCTGTTCCCCGTACTAGAAAATACAGAAAACGTCCAAACCAAAGTAATAGTAACAATTTAATTGATGTTCAACAAATAAAAAATTATTAAAAATATTCAATACAGTCACTAAATTAACGACAAAATAAAGCATCAAGAGGTGTTGGTATTTACCAAGAGCACAGCTGTAATGACTTTATGAACTATTTTACATCCAAGAGCGATACTATCAGAGATAAAATTGTAACCATGCAGCCGTCAGCTACAGTATCGCATCAGATAGTGCTCTATAGATCCCCTGAGGAACAATTCCACTCATTCTCTATTATAGGAGAGGAAGAATTGTATAAACTTGTTAAATTATCTAAACCAACAGCATGTATGTTAGACCCTATTCCATCTAAACTACTAAAAGAGCTGCTTCCAGAAGTCATAGATCCTCTTTTGACTATTATTAATTCATCGTTGTCATTAGGATATGTCCCCAAAACCTTCAAATTGGCTGTTATTAAGCCTCTCATTAAAAAACCACAACTTGACCCCAAAGATTTAGTTAATTACAGACCGATCTGAAATCTCCCTTTTCTGTCAAAGATACTAGAAAAGGCAGTATCCTCACAATTATATTCCTTGTTAGAGAAAAATGGTATCTGTGAGAAATTCCAGTCACGATTTAGACCGCATCATAGTACTGAGACTGCTCTCATTAGAGTTACAAATGACCTGCTTCTATCATCTGATCATGGTTGTATCTCTTTATTAGTTCTACTGGATCTTAGCGCTGTGTTCGACACTATCGACCACAACATTCTTTTGAATAGACTAGAAAACTTTGTTGGCATTAGTGGAAGTGCCCTAGCATGGTTCAAATTGTACTTATCTGACCGCCATCAGTTTCTAACAGTAAATGAAGAGGTATCATATCGATCACAAGTGCAGTATGGAGTACCTCAAGGCTCAGTACTAGGGCCATTACTTTTCACGCTTTACATGTTACCCTTGGGAGATATTATCAGGAGACATGGTGTTAGCTTTCACTGTTATGCTGATGATACTCAGCTCTATATTTCTTCACGGCCCGGTGAAACACACCAAATTCAGAAACTAACGGAATGCATAGTTGACATAAAAAACTGGATGACGAGTAATTTCTTACTGCTAAATTCTGAAAAAACAGAGGTGTTAATTATCGGACCTAAAAACCCCACATGTCATAACCTAGAACACTATCTAACACTTGACGGCTGCTCTGTCAATTCTTCTTCATCAGTTAGGAACCTAGGTGTGCTGTTTTTTAGCAATCTTTCATTTGAAAGCCATGTTTCTAGTATCTGTAAAACTCCATTTTTCCATCTCAAAAACATATCTAAATTGCGACATATGCTCTCAACGTCAATTGCAGAAATGCTAATTCATGCGTTTATGACCTCAAGGTTAGACTATTGTAATGTTTTACTGGGTGGTTGTTCTGCACGCTTGATCAATAAACTACAGTTGGTCCAAAATGCAGCAGCTAGAGTCCTTACTAGAACCAGGAAGTATGACCATATTAGCCCGGTTCTGTCAACACTGCACTGGCTCCCTATCAAACATCGGATAGATTTTAAAATCTTGTTAATTACTTATAAAGCCCTGAATGGCTTAGCTCCTCAGTACTTGAGCGAGCTCTTATCACATTATAGTCCTCCACGTCCGCTGCGTTCTCAAAACTCTGGCCATTTGATAATACCTAGAATATCAAAATCGACTACGGGTGGCAGATCCTTTTCCTATTTAGCACCCAAACTCTGGAACAATTTACCTAACACTGTTCAGGAGGCAGACACACTCTGTCAGTTTAAATCTAGATTAAAGACACATTTCTTTAACCTGGCTTACACATAACACACTAATACACTTCTATTATTCAAATCCGTTAAAGGATTGTTAGGCTGCATTAATTAGATCAGCTGGAACCGGGAACACTCCTCATAACACACGATGTACTCGTTACATCGTAAGAAGAATGGCATCTACGCTAATATTTGTCTGTTTCTTTCTTATTCTGTTTCTCAGTCCATGCCCGGATCAGATGGTGGATCGGCGCCGGAAGATGATGTCTGCGACCCTGAACGTCGGCGGAGGCCGGACACCTGGATGAGCCCCGGGGACATATCCCCAGTGAAGACCTTGACTTAAATAAATAAATAAATAAAACAAAACAAAATAACTAAAAATATAATAAAATACCTAACTACATAATACTATTATTGTTAGAAATTGCAACAATATAAAAATAGAAATATAATACATTTAAAATTTAATTAAAACAATAAGTAAGAAAAATAAAAAATAAACAATAATATCCTGGCCAGAGGAGAACTGGCCCCCCGACTGAGCCTGGTTTCTCCCAAGGTTTTTTTCTCCATTCTGTCACAGAGGGAGTTTTGGTTCCTTACCGCTGTCGCCTCTGGCTTGCTCAGTTGGGGACACTTAATTTCTAACGATTATCATCAATTTGATTTCATATATACTATTTAAACTAAACTGAGCTAGACAATGACATCTCTGAATTCAATAACGAAATGCCTTTAACTGAAAATTGAGTGTTTAATCTTCTTATACATTACTGGCACTCTGTCCTCCAATTTGATACTGTGAAGTGCTTTGACACAATTTGTATTGTTAAAAGCGCTATATAAATAAAGGTGACTTGACTTGACTATACTTCAAAATTTGGGCTGGTACGATTCAAGGAATCGAGTCTTTTGGAGTCGACTCCTCATCACTACTGCGCACGTGCTTCCAAAGATCATCACATCGCACGTGGAAGACATCGCCGCGGGAAAACTGAGGTAAGTAGCCTGATTCTTTGTCATTAATATGTGTGGTGGTCAGTCAAATATATATTTGATTTTATATAAAGTAAATCAAACAGATAAAGTATTACCATAATTTTGATGAATAGGTGTTTCTGTGGTTTAATCAAGTCGTGGTAACAGCTGATTTTGTGGTTCATCAACAGTTTCCATTTCTAAAATGCTCTTGTGTGTATGAAACAACATTTTACACTGTTTAAACGGCATGTATCTGCTGGTAGGCACATGCATTATATATATATATATATATATATATATATATATATATATATATATATATATATACACATATATATATGTATATATTCAGTTTTTCTTTTTTAATAAATCTGCAAAAATGTCAACAATTCTGTGTTTTTCTGTCAATATGGGGTGCTGTATGTACATTAATGATGAACTTAAATGATTTTAGCAAATGGCTGCAACATAACAAAGAGTGAAAAATTTAAGGGGGTCTGAATACTTTCTGTACCCACTGTGTGTGTATATATAAGATATTATGTAGGCCTAAGTGTATGAAAAGCTCACGAGGAGTAATCACGCTTTATGGAGCTGTATCAACAGTTCCATTGCATGCACTGGTAACACTTTACAATATGGTGTCATTTGTTAACATTAGTTAATTTATTAACTAGCATTAGTGAACAATGAACAACACATTTGTTACAATATTTATTCATCTTAGTTAATGTTAATAAAAATACAGGCGTTCATTGTTTGGTCATGGTAATTCACAGTGCATTATCCAATGTTAACGAACAACTTATGATTTTAATGCATTAATAAATGCTGAAATTAACATTAACTAAGATTAATAAATGCTGTAGAAGTATTGTTAATTCTTAGTTCATGTTAACTAATGTAGTTAACTAATGAACCTTAATGTATAGTGTTACCCGTACACTGTACATTGGAAAACATTTTGGATGTACCTATTAGGAGTGCTCCTATGTTTGTTTTCCTGATCCCTCGCTTTTCTCCCCTTCCACACCAGTTCAGTTGTTTGGCTACAGGACCAAAAACCTTGGAGCATATTCTCCATATGGTTTTCTTCAGTGTGTGTCCTCCGCTGATGGATAACCTGTTCACCTTAAAAATAAAAGGTAATTTCAAAACATTACAGACAAGCATAAACATGATGGCCCTGTTTCACAGACAGGGACAGAGCTGGGTAGTTAGCAATGAAATCCATTACATTACACATTTTAAATAATGTAATCAGACTACTTTTAGAATTCTTTTAGATTACTTTTGACCTAACTCGTCTATCACATTTATTTAAATAGGATAATCAAAGTACCATATGGACATAAAAATACAAAGAGTAAGTAAATATATTTTAGTTGTTGTTATTAACAGCAACTAATTGTTTGTGAAGGAACTGCAGGGTGCTTATGAGTTTAAGGAAAAACTAATAATGATTTAAATCACAATTTTTGTAAAAAAAAAAATAAAATAAAATAAAAAAAAATAATTAAAAAAAAAAAAAAATATATATATATATATATATATATATATATATATTTTAAATGTTAAAAATATTAAAAAATAAAGCATTTTAAAACCAATTAAAAAAAATACTAAAAAAATTCAATATTTTATTTGTTTACCTGCATTTCATGTGACCATAACCAATGCCAGAGAACCAATGAACACACAAAACACACAAAAGTGCTACTTAATTATTAAAATATTTATTTTAAAATCTCAGGAGTACTTCAAGTAAATATATTAGGTGAAAGAGGATCAAATGGCAAAAACGTTTGTGAATTTGTGCATTTTAATGTGTTTGAAAGACAAAAGCCTTCCAAAGATATAGAAGTACATGGTTAAACAACCTACAGAGTAATGATTCAAATAAAAATCAATGTGTTCATCATCAGTAGATGATGCAATGTTCTTAAACCTGAAATTATTTTTGTAAATCCAGTGGTCAAACGCTGTGTTACCCCCTGACTAATGACTGATCTCTGTGTGAATGTCCACAAAACCTGAAGCCTTTCTGAATGTATATTAGCAGCAGGCTATTTTAGAAAGGAAAATTTAAAAGATGAAAAAGAGGAATTGGGAGAAAAATTAAATTCTGAATAATCTATTGCTATTATGTAAATAATATTTAATCCATAAAAGTAACTATAGTCTGATTATGAGTATTATAAAATGTAATTTAATCTAATTACAAGTACTTAATTTTTGGAATCTGATTACGTTATCCAGATTACATGTAATCAGTTATTACCAAGCTCTGGACAGGGATTAGTTTAAATCAGGACTATAGGTCTTTGTTTTGCTTTTATAAAAATGATGTGTGCATCTTGAGACTAAACAATAGCACTGACATATTGTAAGGCATTTCATTGCAAGTTATTTTCAGTTAAGACAGCTCACACATGCATTTTCTTTCATCAGAGAACATAACTTTGGACCACTCAGCAGCAGTCCAGTCCTTTTTGTCTTTAGCCCAGGCGAGACGCTTCTGACACTGTCTGTTGTTCAAGAGTGGCTTGACACAAGGAATGCGACAGCTGAAACCCATGTCTTGCATACGTCTGTGCGTAGTTGTTCTTGAAGCACTGACTCCAGCTGCAGTCCACTCTTTGTGAATCTCCCCCACATTTTTGAATGGGTTTTGTTTCACAATCATCTCCAGGGTGCGGTTATCCCTATTGCTTGTACACTTTTTTTCTACCACATCTTTTCCTTCCCTTCGCCTCTCCATTAATTTGCTTGGACACAGAGCTCTGTGAACAGCCAGCCTCTTTTGCAACGACCTTTTGTGTCTTGCCCTCCTTGTGCAACATGTCAATGGTCGTCTTTTGGACAACTGTCAAGTCAGCAGTCTTCCCCATGATTGTGTAGCCTACAGAACTAGACTGAGAGACCATTTAAAGGCCTTTGCAGGTGTTTTGAGTTAATTAGCTGATTAGAGTGTGGCACCAGGTGTCTTCAATATTGAACCTTTTCACAATATTCTAATTTTCTGAGATACTGAATTCGGGATTTTCCTTAGTTGTCAGTTATAATCATCAAAATTAAAAGAAATAAACATTTGAAATATATCAGTCTGTGTGTAATGAATGAATATAATATACAAGTTTCACTTTTTGAATGGAATTAGTGAAATAAATCAACTTTTTGATGATATTCTAATTATATGACCAGCACCTGTATGTTGTAGCTCCGCGTTTTGCAACCAACCGCGGAGCGTAGTCTATGTTAAGTTAGCAACAGAGATAACATTTGATCCCAAATCAACTCCGATACACGTAAATGCATAGCACAATTCTTAATTTAAAGAATATATTTTTATGTTTTATAATAATTTTAGAAATGTAAATGTATGCAATACTATAAATCCATTAAATTCCAAACCCATGTGACCTAAAGACATCAAAGCATGTGCAAATTATTAAGAAAGATATTCGCTAAGCCTTGTGCAATATAGAGAATATTATTCAGAATAATAATAATAATATTTATTGCATTTTGCTATGACAGGGACATTTTCTTGAATATTTCTTAATGAAGACATTAAAGGGATAATTCTTTAAAAAAATAAAAAATAGCATCCTGTATCTCTGATTTGCCAGATTCATCATAGAATGCTAATTAATATATAAATAAAAACTACAATCCAACATCTCTGATTTGCCAGATTCATCATAACATGCTAATAAATAATAAAAAAAGATGCTTTCGAGATACTGTTCGCTCTTAAAAGAGCCTTTGTGTGTGACAGTGCCATATAGTTATAAATTGCTTTGATTTATAGGGATTAAACTAATAAACTACTTTGACTAGTGACTTTACCATTTGTTTTATTTACAGTGCAATTGGTTCTGGTCACCTGACTCATGCAGAATTCTGTCCTGATGTTTGGCTGTGGTCTATGAAGGTATTTTTGGTGCAAAACAACTGAGCGTCCGTGACAGCGGAATTTGTAGTTGTAGAGAATAGCCACACGTGTATCAGTAAATTTGAAGCCACAGACAAAAGCTGCAAACTTGTAGATTTTTTTCTCTCTCCCACAAACACAACACAACAGTTACACCTTCTCGAATCCTTCATTGCAGATACACAAATCCTATTCTACGAACCACAAATCAAGAAACTCGTACGCTCACATGTTTTGCTACTATTGCTGCAGTGAATATGGTGCAAAACACATTCACACACCTGCATCAAAAATGTGAAGTCGTGGACGAATTTTGTACATCCGCAAATCAGTATGTGAATACTTGCAATGAGATTTGCACACTTGTAGAATGTTTTCTTACATATATTTTTTTTTTCTTGGATGCTTTTTCTAGCACAAACACAAGTGCATAACGACAACGGCTTGAATCTGCTGCTACGAGTCTCAAACGCTGTTTTTCACCTGCAAATGACAAGTTTCGCGCGCTCTCCCTTTTGCACCACATATCTGTGTGACAAATGGAGCAAAAGTGATTTGTGCATCTGTAGCAGGGTTGCCAGGTTTTCACAGCAAAACCCGCCCAATTGCTACTCAAAACTAGCGCAAAAGTAGCCCAATTGCTTTTCAGGGGGGAGTCTTGCTGTTCAGTGGCAGCTTCTTTTGCATATAGGCAGCTGTGGTAAGGTATGCAATCTTCACGGTTTCTAAAAACTGGAGCACACTCTGGAAAACATTATGAAAATTGATTATAAATTAAATAATTTGGCAAATGTTTGATTTGGCATTTTCAGTGAATTTACTCACTGTGGATGATGTGGATTTTCTGCCTTAATTGTTTCAGCCACTGGCCCGATATAGAGCTCGTGGAGTGGCAGAATTTTGGCCTTGAAATCCATCTCCATGAGCTTCTTTGGTGTGGTCTTAAGATGCTCAGCCTTGACAAAGCACGCCAGGAAATTGGTGACTACTTCGAGCTGTTTGTCATGTAGCTTGTGAACAAGGGTTTGGCCGCCCTGTGAATAAATATGGCATGTTATTCTAAAATACTACAATAATTTTATTACACACACTTGACTTGCAATTGAGGGTCTGTTTATATGATAATTTAACTGATGAGGCCATACAAGAATAGGCCTAATTCATTTATCAGAGATTGATAATCCACCTAATGCGAAAACACACCTGAAACAGCATCACATACTCCTTGAGGATGGGAAGAATGCCGAGGTAAACACTGAGATGGAGGTTTGTAGAACGACTGTCAAACCAGAGCTTCATCACTAGCCTCTCTTTTCTTTCCTTCCCAACTTGAGTCATTCCTGGAGGAAAGAAATGAAATAATCAGAATAATTTTATTCACACTACATACAGTACACAAGTTTGAAGGGGCCCCATTTAAAACAGTTATAACAATATTAGATTCATTTCAAAAACTGCGCCTTTTTGCCTGAGGTCCTGGTGGAAGTACTTGATCCTGGCCTCGCCATCTACCTGAACTAGTTAAATGTCAACGTAGGTAAAGGCAAGTTAATTCACATAGCACATTTCACACACAATGGCAAGTCAAACTGCTTTATAGGGAGAAAATGCTGCAAAAAAATGCTTTTCTTACATTTTTTGTCTTGTTTCCAGTCTAAATATCTAATAATTCTTAAATCAAATCTCTTTTTAAAAATAAAAAATAAGTCAAAATCTTGTTTAAGATTATTTTGCTTACCCCATTGGCAGATTATTTTGCTTGTTTTAAGAAAAACCTACTTACTTCTGACATTTTTTTCTCAAAATGACAATAAATTTTACTTGTCTAGAAAATGCTTCTTGATTTAAGACATTTTTTAAATATTTGGACTAGAAACAAGACAAAAACTAAGTAGGAAAGCATTTTTTGCAGTGCACCATTCAAGGTTAAACACCTTTATATGATTAAAAAAGACGTTGGAGCGTGGAGTGTTGTTAAAATGAACTTAGTCAGGGCAAATAAACCACTGTAAATCTTCATTCAGCACTCGAATTTTTGAAGCAGCTGACGGGCTAAACGTGATGTGTTTCTCCGTCTCGAAACAGGCTGTTACAGGCTGACACTTAGCTATGGCTTAGCGCTGCCTCCACTCGAGCTGAGTGATACTAATATTACTGTACTTTAAACGGCATGCTTTACTTATAGGTCGAACAGTTCTCAAATCGACTTCATGTCAGAGAAATAGCTTAATGACATGTGAGACCAATGTTAAGGTCGACTGAGGAGCATTTTTGCAAAGGGTAACGTTAACGAACTAATGTAGTGATAACGTAACTTACAATCTTCATATCGCAACACCAGCCTCACGCAAAAAAAAAAAAAAAAAAAAAAAAAAAAAAAAGCAGCCTCACGCGGTAATCACCATTTATACTGGAATACCATAATTGACAGCAGATACAAATGCATTCCATCCGGCTCTACAGCGAACTTAATTTAGCTAGCTACAAACAGGCTAATCTAACCATCATTTTACTTAGAAAAAAAAAAAAAAAAAAAAAAAAGTTGCTTACCGTTAGCTTGTTCCTTCACGTTTTACGTAGCCTCTGGAAATATGGACAGATGCCTGTAGCGTCTAAAAGTTCGGCTTCAGGAGTGATTGGTTGGATGAGGGAAAGAACATTAAGGTAAGCCAATCGGAGGCAGAGTAGGACGGGTCCGTTCCTTTGCTAACAGCAGAAAAAAGCTACAGGTGACGTGACACAGATGACTCGCAGATACGACCAAACAGTTCAGAAAGTGTGCGTGTAACAAAATATTGAAGCACTGAAAGTTACAGCAACTAAATAAACCTGTTTCCTTCTGTGTGCTTAATATGAATCAAACAACAGAAGACAAAGTGAAAATCTCTCACTGCTCATGACTGAATATCTTTTGTAGCTTTAATGAGAATCAGTGTGTATTTCATTCATATAGTGAAGACTAAGCAGTGTTTAATTTTTACATTTGATTAGTTAGTCTCTGATATTAAATACACCTAATTTGGGCCTACCTGAAACCCTAAACTCCCTGATTTACACTTATGTTAAAATGGCGCTTTTTATGTAATGCTACAGTAAGCACAGCTGTTCAGAAGTTGTGAGCATGCTTTTTTCTCACAAAAAGAATGTGAAACATTATCGTGAGTTATAGAGTTTTCATATTTTAAATATACCTACATATAATTTAAGTTTATTTTACACACTTTAAGCATTATTGAATTGCATATCGAATATCAAATTATTTTACAAGTTATCGCAATCACATAATGCATTTTTCTAAAAGATCGTGCTGCACTAGGTTTTGGCATGCAAAAATGCAGTCAATGTTGTTGAAAAAACAAAACAAAGAAAAAACATACCTGATAGTGGAGTTTGCGTGAGAAGAGACAACTAGATCTGTATAGATCATGGTGACCTCCATACAAAGACCAGTTGCTGAAGAGTGGATGATTGAGGGACCACTATGAAGGTATTTTTGGTGCAAAACTGAGCGTCCGTGACAGCGGAATTTGTAGTTGTAGAGAATAGCCACACATGTGTATCAGTAAATTTGAAGCCACAGACAAAAGCTGCAAACCTGTACATTTTTTTCTCTCTCCCACAAACACAACACAACAGTTACACCTTCTCGAATCCTTCTTTGCAGATACACAAATCCTATTCTACGAATCACAAATCAAGAAACTCGTACGCTCACATATTTTGCTACTATTGCTGCAGTGAATATGGTGCAAAACACATTCACACACCTGCATCAAAAATGTGAAGTCGTGGACGAATTTTGTACATCCGCAAATCAGTATGTGAATATTTGCAATGAGATTTGCACACTTGTAGAATGTTTTCTTACATATATATTTTTTTTTCCTTGGATGCTTTTTCTAGCACAAACACAAGTGCATAACGACAACGGCTTGAATCTGCTGCTACGAGTCTCAAACGCTGTTTTTCACCTGCAAATGACAAGTTTCGCGCGCTCTCCCTTTTGCACCACATATCTGTGTGACAAATGGAGCAAAAGTGATTAGTGCATCTGTAGCAGGGTTGCCAGGTTTTCACAGCAAAACCCGCCCAATTGCTACTCAAAACTAGCGCAAAATTGCTTTTCAGGGGGGATCCCCTGGTAAAAATCGTATTCGGGGGTAAAATACAATTTTTTTTGGCGGGCTTCCCCTGGTAAAGTCGCATTCCAGGGGCTAAATATCACATTATTGGGGTCGCCTCAACCCGCGGACATGAAAAACATCCCGCGGAAAGAGTGTTAAAGTAGCCCAATTCCGCGGGAAAACCGCGGACTTGGCAACACTGATCTGTAGAGGCAGCGGCGGCCACTCTTCAGAGATCAGAGAAGTTTGGCCAATCAGAAGAGCTAGTTTGGGCGTCTATCAGCAGGGAGGAAAAAAAAAAAAAAAAAAAAAACTTTCGCCAGCCGTGCGTATCTTCCGGAGCGAAGAGCAGCAACCAATAAAGGTGTTTTTTTCTTTCTTTTTCTGAAATCACTCACCGTTATACTGTACAGTATATCTGTTTATAGTTTAAATATTAAATGAGTTTAGCTCCAACCCTGATAAAACTCACCTACCTGTAGCCTTCTAGTAGTCCTAATTAATTTAGCTGGTAGAGGTGTGTTGATTAGTGTTAAAGCTAAACACTGCAGGGCAGTGGCCCTCCAGTACCAAGTTTGCCCATCCCTGCTTCAACTCACAAAGGCTTCATAAAAGATAAACCCGTTAATTAAATAGATTATTATGAGAGCGTCATATACAAGACGATTAAATATATTTGTTAATATATTTAAATTATAAACAAATGTACAGTATAACAGTGAGTGAATTCAAAAATACAAAGAAAATGTACCTTTATTGGTATTTGCTGCTGTCCGCTCCGGAAGATGCTCGCAAGCGTTTTTATTATTATTTTATAATACCCCAACCCCATAAAGATCACAATAACTCATTAGCATTTGTCTTTATAATATTCTTTTTAATTGTTGAACATGTTCTTTTTAAAAATACAAATGACAAATCTTCATCTCTAGCATGTGCTAGCTGAAAAAGGGCATCACCACAGTCCCCTGGGGACTTTGTATCTGCAGCATGGCAAAACAGACTTCACAGAAATAAAATACAGTAAAAATGAGTTTGTGGTGTTGTTAAATTTCGGTAATTTTGACAAAGTTGACAAGCTCTCTGATGAGAAACACCATGAGGGGATTCAGGCTGATGCTTTTTCTTTGCACCCTCTTTCCAGAATTCCATCTGATCTGTGACTCTGAATGGTATGCCACCAGGGTTGATTCTCGGAATGAACCTGCAAGCACAAGAAAAATATATATATATATTTTAAACGTGTTAACAGAATTTGCCCTAACTGCCAGACTTTGTGCTGTATGCAATTTGAGATGAATAAAAACACTATACTGTCTGAATGCACCTACAAGGAAGGTGCATAATTAGTTGATAATCCATCACAAATCATTAAACTTACAATACTTAATAAGTATTATATATATGGTCACGACTTATAATACTAATATTAGTCTGTTTATTGCTTATTCCGAGGTCACCGTAGCCACCAGATCCAGTCCGTATCCAGATCAGATGGTCACTGCAGTCTCCCGGATCTAATATGGTCAAGACTTAATGGGGAAATCGTGGCCTAATGGTTAGAGAGTTGGACTTGTAACCTAAAGTTCGTAACCAGCTGGAGTTCGAGTCTCAGGTCTGGCAGGAATTGTAGGTGGGGGGAGTGAATGTATTCCGCTCTCTCCACCCTCAATACCATGACTGAGGTGCCCTTGGGCTGCCCACTGCTCCGGGTGTGTGTTCACTGCTGTGTGTGTGCACTTAGGATGGGTTAAATGCAGAGCACTAATTCCGAGTATGGGTAACCATACTTGGCCACGTCATCACTTTCTTTACATTCCTTATAACGCATTCCTGTAGATCAAACAGTAGATCAAAGTCAAGTCACCACTATTTTATATAGCGCTTTTTAAAATGCAGATTGTGTCAAAGCAGCTTTACAGTATTAAACAGGGAAATAGTGTGTCGAGATAGTGTGTCGTTCTCCTCTGGCCAGATGAACCAGCAGGTTGTTCCATGCTGCAGCAGAGTCATATTGTGTAGAGGACTCATCTGGTTCCCGTGATCCTGTCCCGATTGCCGTCTAGGAGACGAGGTCTTCACTGGGGATCTGTCCCTGGGGCTCATTTAGTTGTCCTGGTCTCCGCTGATGTTCAGGGCTGTAGAGGTCATCTCTAGGTGCTGATCCACCATCTGATCTGGGTACGGACTGGATCCAGGAGACTGCAGTGACCATCTGATCTGGATACGGACTGGATCTGGTGGCTACGGTGACCTCGGAATAAGAAATAAACAGACTAATATTAGCGTAGATGCCATTCTTCTAACGATGTAACAAGTACATCGGGTGTTTTGGGAAGTGTTCCCGGTTCCGGTTGACTTAATTAATGCAGCCTAACAATCCTTTAACGGATTTGAATTATAGATATGTGTTAGTGTGGTATGCATAAACCAGGTTATAGAGATGGGTCTTTAATCTAGATTTAAACTGACAGAGTGTGTCTGCCTCCCGAACAGTGTTAGGTAGATTGTTCCAGAGTTTGGGCGCTAAATAGGAAAAGGATCTGCCACCCGCAGTTGATTTTGATATTCTAGGTATTATCAAATGGCCAGAGTTTTGAGAACGCAGCGGACGTGAAGGACTATAATGCAATAAGAGCTCGCTCAAGTACTGAGGAGCTAAACCATTCTGGGCTTTATAAGTAATTAACAAGATCTTAAAATCTATACGATGTTTAGTAGGGAGCCAGTGCAGTGTTGACCAAACCGGGCTAATGTGGTCATACTTCCTGGTTCTAGTAAGAACTCTAGCTGGTGTATTTTGGACCATCTGGAGTTTGTTTATTAAACGTGCAGAATATAACATTATAATAAAGCATTACAATAATATAACCTTGAGGTAATAAACGCATAAATTAACATTTCTGCATTTGACATTGTGAGCTTAGTGTTATATTGCTGAAATAATGGGGTTGATTCCCAGGGAATGGATAACGATTTAAAAAAAACAAACAAAAAAAAAAAAAACAACAACCTTTAACTAGTTTACTTCGGCTAACTTACCAGTTGATGTTATCCCTGTTACTATGACAATCACAAAAAAAGCCTCCAGCTGGAATGCAGACCACATGATCCAGACCACAAACTAGAAAATAATAATAATAAAAAAAAGCAGTAATTGAAAATACTACTCAATGTTCAACTGTTTCACTGTTTTTAGTGTTATTGTAGTTTATGGTCAGAAAAAAAAAAACCAAAACAAAAAAAAAACCTACCATACAATAACAGAACTTACAGGTTATAATAAAATAAACAACATTCATAATATTTGTTAGCCAAACTTCCTATGTATTGCTAGTGCGTTCCTATAGAACCCGTTCTGTGGGTTAGTGGAGAGGAGGCCAGTGGCTAATTCGACTAATATAGTAGTTGAAGGCAGTTTACTCACCTGTTGTTACCACATCTACAATGCAATCACAAGACTCCAAAACACCTCCGTTGCAGGTGGCATTAACAATATACTAAAACCTGAAAATAAAATACAAAAGATGTACATAACAGCGGTGTCTTAACCCATTTTTCTTTACTATTTCCACGTTAGCTCGCTGTTATGTAACGTTAACGTCTGACATAACATGCGATAAAAAGGCAGTGTAGAATTATTATGCTTCCCTGATTAATTTACTTCGGATAACTGACGTTATAACTTAACTTACCAGCTGATGTAATCACCGTAACGATGGCTCCAAAATACACCCTCGACGTTGCAGACGATAAGATCTACAAACTTAAACCTAAAAAACCAAAGAACTATAAAGAATAACAAAAACCGGATCAGAATAGCTCTTCTGATTGGCCAAACTTCTCTGATCTCTGAAGAGTGGCCGCCGCTGCCTCTACAGATCAGTGTTGCCAAGTCCGCGGTTTTCCCGCGGAATTGGGCTACTTTAACACTCTTTCCGCGGGATGTTTTTCATGTCCGCGGGTTGAGGCGAACCCAATAATGTGATATTTAGCCCCTGGAATGCGACTTTACCAGGGGAAGCCCGCCAAAAAAAATTGTATTTTACCCCCGAATACGATTTTTACCAGGGGATCCCCCCTGAAAAGCAATTTTGCGCTAGTTTTGAGTAGCAATTGGGCGGGTTTTGCTGTGAAAACCTGGCAACCCTGCTACAGATGCACTAATCACTTTTGCTCCATTTGTCACACAGATATGTGGTGCAAAAGGGAGAGCGCGCGAAACTTGTCATTTGCAGGTGAAAAACAGCGTTTGAGACTCGTAGCAGCAGATTCAAGCCGTTGTCGTTATGCACTTGTGTTTGTGCTAGAAAAAGCATCCAAGGAAAAAAAATATATATGTAAGAAAACATTCTACAAGTGTGCAAATCTCATTGCAAGTATTCACATACTGATTTGCGGATGTACAAAATTCGTCCACGACTTCACATTTTTGATGCAGGTGTGTGAATGTGTTTTGCACCATATTCACTGCAGCAATAGTAGCAAAATATGTGAGCGTACGAGTTTCTTGATTTGTGATTCGTAGAATAGGATTTGTGTATCTGCAAAGAAGGATTCGAGAAGGTGTAACTGTTGTGTTGTGTTTGTGGGAGAGAGAAAAAAATGTACAGGTTTGCAGCTTTTGTCTGTGGCTTCAAATTTACTGATACACATGTGTGGCTATTCTCTACAACTACAAATTCCGCTGTCACGGACGCTCAGTTTTGCACCAAAAATACCTTCATAGTGGTCCCTCAATCATCCACTCTTCAGCAACTGGTCTTTGTATGGAGGTCACCATGATCTATACAGATCTAGTTGTCTCTTCTCACGCAAACTCCACTATCAGGTATGTTTTTTCTTTGTTTTGTTTTTTCAACAACATTGACTGCATTTTTGCATGCCAAAACCTAGTGCAGCACGATATTTTAGAAAAATGCATTATGTGATTGCGATAACTTGTAAAATAATTTGATATTCGATATGCAATTCAATAATGCTTAAAGTGTGTAAAATAAACTTAAATTATATGTAGGTATATTTAAAATATGAAAACTCTATAACTCACGATAATGTTTCACATTCTTTTTGTGAGAAAAAAGCATGCTCACAACTTCTGAACAGCTGTGCTTACTGTAGCATTACATAAAAAGCGCCATTTTAACATAAGTGTAAATCAGGGAGTTTAGGGTTTCAGGTAGGCCCAAATTAGGTGTATTTAATAGCAGAGACTAACTAATCAAATGTAAAAATTAAACACTGCTTAGTCTTCACTATATGAATGAAATACACACTGATTCTCATTAAAGCTACAAAAGATATTCAGTCATGAGCAGTGAGAGATTTTCACTTTGTCTTCTGTTGTTTGATTCATATTAAGCACACAGAAGGAAACAGGTTTATTTAGTTGCTGTAACTTTAAGTGCTTCAATATTTTGTTACACGCACACTTTCTGAACTGTTTGGTCGTATCTGCGAGTCATCTGTGTCACGTCACCTGTAGCTTTTTTCTGCTGTTAGCAAAGGAACGGACCCGTCCTACTCTGCCTCCGATTGGCTTACCTTAATGTTCTTTCCCTCATCCAACCAATCACTCCTGAAGCCGAACTTTTAGACGCTACAGGCATCTGTCCATATTTCCAGAGGCTACGTAAAACGTGAAGGAACAAGCTAACGGTAAGCAACTTTTTTTTTTTTTTTTTTTTTTTTTTTTTAAGTAAAATGATGGTTAGATTAGCCTGTTTGTAGCTAGCTAAATTAAGTTCGCTGTAGAGCCGGATGGAATGCATTTGTATCTGCTGTCAATTATGGTATTCCAGTATAAATGGTGATTACCGCGTGAGGCTGCTTTTTTTTTTTTTTTTTTTTTTTTTTTTTTTGCGTGAGGCTGGTGTTGCGATATGAAGATTGTAAGTTACGTTATCACTACATTAGTTCGTTAACGTTACCCTTTGCAAAAATGCTCCTCAGTCGACCTTAACATTGGTCTCACATGTCATTAAGCTATTTCTCTGACATGAAGTCGATTTGAGAACTGTTCGACCTATAAGTAAAGCATGCCGTTTAAAGTACAGTAATATTAGTATCACTCAGCTCGAGTGGAGGCAGCGCTAAGCCATAGCTAAGTGTCAGCCTGTAACAGCCTGTTTCGAGACGGAGAAACACATCACGTTTAGCCCGTCAGCTGCTTCAAAAATTCGAGTGCTGAATGAAGATTTACAGTGGTTTATTTGCCCTGACTAAGTTCATTTTAACAACACTCCACGCTCCAACGTCTTTTTTAATCATATAAAGGTGTTTAACCTTGAATGGTGCACTGCAAAAAATGCTTTCCTACTTAGTTTTTGTCTTGTTTCTAGTCCAAATATTTAAAAAATGTCTTAAATCAAGAAGCATTTTCTAGACAAGTAAAATTTATTGTCATTTTGAGAAAAAAATGTCAGAAGTAAGTAGGTTTTTCTTAAAACAAGCAAAATAATCTGCCAATGGGGTAAGCAAAATAATCTTAAACAAGATTTTGACTTATTTTTTATTTTTAAAAAGAGATTTGATTTAAGAATTATTAGATATTTAGACTGGAAACAAGACAAAAAATGTAAGAAAAGCATTTTTTGCAGCATTTTCTCCCTATAAAGCAGTTTGACTTGCCATTGTGTGTGAAATGTGCTATGTGAATTAACTTGCCTTTACCTACGTTGACATTTAACTAGTTCAGGTAGATGGCGAGGCCAGGATCAAGTACTTCCACCAGGACCTCAGGCAAAAAGGCGCAGTTTTTGAAATGAATCTAATATTGTTATAACTGTTTTAAATGGGGCCCCTTCAAACTTGTGTACTGTATGTAGTGTGAATAAAATTATTCTGATTATTTCATTTCTTTCCTCCAGGAATGACTCAAGTTGGGAAGGAAAGAAAAGAGAGGCTAGTGATGAAGCTCTGGTTTGACAGTCGTTCTACAAACCTCCATCTCAGTGTTTACCTCGGCATTCTTCCCATCCTCAAGGAGTATGTGATGCTGTTTCAGGTGTGTTTTCGCATTAGGTGGATTATCAATCTCTGATAAATGAATTAGGCCTATTCTTGTATGGCCTCATCAGTTAAATTATCATATAAACAGACCCTCAATTGCAAGTCAAGTGTGTGTAATAAAATTATTGTAGTATTTTAGAATAACATGCCATATTTATTCACAGGGCGGCCAAACCCTTGTTCACAAGCTACATGACAAACAGCTCGAAGTAGTCACCAATTTCCTGGCGTGCTTTGTCAAGGCTGAGCATCTTAAGACCACACCAAAGAAGCTCATGGAGATGGATTTCAAGGCCAAAATTCTGCCACTCCACGAGCTCTATATCGGGCCAGTGGCTGAAACAATTAAGGCAGAAAATCCACATCATCCACAGTGAGTAAATTCACTGAAAATGCCAAATCAAACATTTGCCAAATTATTTAATTTATAATCAATTTTCATAATGTTTTCCAGAGTGTGCTCCAGTTTTTAGAAACCGTGAAGATTGCATACCTTACCACAGCTGCCTATATGCAAAAGAAGCTGCCACTGAACAGCAAGACTCTGCAGTCTCTGTCTGCTTTGGACCCACTGGTGAGGGGCCACTCAGTAACTGGAATTCTTCTGAAGCGGTTGGCAGGTATGATGAGCCACTTGGTGCCACCCCATTATGACGTGCCTCTGGAAGTGGTTAAATTCAATGTCGATTCCACTCTTCCCATGTACAATGACGGCGACGACATGGTGACCTGGTGGGCGAAAGTGTTTGACTAGTTCAGGCTTAAACCATGTGGTTCGAGGGTGTCTGTCCATTTTCCACGTTCCCATGGTGGAGTCGTCTTTCAGCGCCATGGGAGACATCATTAATGATAAAAGCACTTCAATGACCATGGCAACCTTCAACTCCATCCAGACTACAAAGTACGCCCTCAGGTCCAGGGGTCAGACGGCCATCCAGTTGTTTAAGAGGGAGGATGTGAAGCTTGATAAGGTTGACAAGGTCCTCTGCAGGAATATCCGTACTGCAGGAACGAAGAACAAGGCTTGAAGGCAACAGGCCCTTCTGAAAAAAAAGAGAGGCTGGAAGAGTTTGGTTGCAGGTCAACAACTAGTGCAGAGCAGAGCAGAAAGACTGCAGTAGAAGACGACCGGCAAGCCAAACTGAGGCACATGACTCAAAAGAGGAAGAAGGCAATGGAGTTGTTGGTGCAGGCCAAGAAAACCAAAAAGCAGATTTAATGCTGCTTTTGTTACTTAATAGAACATTATGCATTTCGCACTTTCACTTGCTTAAATTCACTTTCACTTGTTTAAATTCACTTTCACTTGCTTAAATTCACTTTCACTTGTTTCAATTGTTTGTAGTTCCTTTTACCAGATAAAAATATTGTGTGTGTGTATGTGCGCGTTGCATTGAGTTAAGTTGCGTGGGGCGCGGGGGGAGGGGGGGCGGAGTTTAGTTTGTCACCTTTTTCACCCCTGATGAGTTTGCACCCCTGCACATGCACAGAAAGCCACCAACAATATTTTGGATCCATGCAGCTCTTAAAATGACAGCAGTCTGTTAAACCTGCTTCTGTCTGTGTGCTTAATGTTAATGAATAAAAGCCATAGAGAAAATCACTCACTGACTATGACTGAATGTCTTTGTAGCTTTAATAAGAATCAGTGGTCTGTGTGGGTCCTAACGCCCCATTATAGTGACGGGGACACTATACTGTCACAAAGCACCGTCTTTCAGATGAGATGTTAAACTGAGGTCCTGACTCTCTGTGGTCATTAAAAATCCCATGGCACTTCTCGTAAAGAGTAGGGGTGTAACCCCGGTGTCCTGGCCAAATTCCCTCCACTGGCTCTTGTCAATCATGGCCTCCCAATAATCCCCATCTACTTGATTGGCTCTATGACTCTCTCTCCTCTCCACCTGTAGCTGGTGTGTGGTGAGAGCACTGGCGCCGTTGTGCTGTGGCTGCCGTCGCATCATCCAAGTGGATGCTGCACACTGGTGGTGGTTTGAGGAGAGCACTCCCCCCCCCACCCTCCCCAGCACTTTGGGTGTATAGCAGTACACAATAAAGCGGTATATAAATGCATCATTCATTCATTCAGTGTGCATTTAATTCATACAGTGAAGACTAAGCAGTGTTTTTTTTTTTGTTTTTTTTCACATTTGATTATTCAGTTTGTGTTGATAAACCTAATATGGGCGTACCTGAAACCTTAAACCCCCAGTTTGCACTAATTTCAAAATGACAGTAACTTTTTATTATGCTACAGTAAAACACTACTTTTCACTTTCAGTACATGCAAGGATGCTTTCTTTTCAAATTAGAATGTGAAACATGTATATTGGTTATATAATTTGAAATATTTTAAATATAATTTAACTTTATAGTACACTTCTTAAAGGAGTCATAAACTGAGAAACCAAAATTCCCTTAATCTTTTGACATATAAGAGGCCATTGTACGATAAAACATTCTGTAAGCTTAAGAACTCAAAACTGTTTTGTTAGTCTAAAAACAGCTTATATTTTAGCCAATCTGCCAAAACAACTGCTTGTGGAATGTGCCACTTTATGATGTAATAGTGTGGATAAACACCACCTACATCACTGCCTGTTTAGCCCCGCCCATTGGTTTGCACATGTAGTAAAAGGAACTACAAACAATTTAAACAAGTGAAAGTGAATTTAAGAGAGGAAAACGCAGAAAGTAAACGATAAAAATGGCCCCAAAGACAACAAGATGCTGTGCAATTGTGGAAAAACACAGTATTTGCATTGCCTTCCTTCTGATCCCAATAATAGAGAGTGGGTGAACTTTATTTTTAAGAAGTTCCAGATCACGTCAAGAATTTGGTCCTTTATTCACTTAATTTTACCGCAGATTTTTTACAAACAAGGCACAATTCGACACAGGATTCTTTAGAAAGATTGAAACTAAAAGAAGATGCTGTGCTAGCTACATTGGAATCCGATAGTAATGTCGCAACACACAAGTGTGAGTAGCTGTTTTCATTTCGTGGTCACTATTGCTTTGTCTGTTATTACAGATCATTTGATATGAGTATTTATGCGTTTTTAATCTAAATCACTGCAGAGTCTGTGAAGGACGTATACTGTCAAACATACACAACTCCTAGCCAATCATAGCAGTGGGTGTTTACTTCTGAGTCTACAATCCTCCACACCTATTCAAACAGAGCGCTCTGATGAGGGGGGTTAAAAACAGGACAGAAAATAGCCTATTACTTCTAAATTATGATGTTTTTTGATGTAAAAATCTTGATAACATTGTAATTGGACCTCAGAGAACAGTACAAAATAAAACAAAAAAAACAAAGGCAGTTCATGACCCTTTTAAGCATTATAGTATTGTATATTGAATATTGCATTATTTAATGAGTTATCTCGTTGCATTTTTCATCATTATCGTGCAGCCATACTTTTTTGCACTCTTACAAATTGCACTCTTACAAACTACTCTAACTCAAACTTTCAGGAAAGATGTTTTTAAATTAAAACTGACAATGAAGTCAAGGGACGTGGAGTGGTTGATTTATAGCATACCTTCATCTTTTTACTTATGGCAACTGCATTTATCTTCAAAATCCATAATAGTTGTGTTCAGCTGTGAAGATTATCTTGATGGACAAAATGTGTGAATACCATAAACCTTCATTGATCACAGAGCTTATTTTTTATTATTATTTTTTTTTAAAGATTTATTTTTGGCATTTTTGCCTTTATTGTGACAGGACAGATCAGATGTGACAGGAAGCGAAGTGGGAGAGAGAGAGAGGAGGCCGGGTTCGGGAAAGGTCCTTGAGTCGGGACTCGCGTCGTCCTGAAACGCAATGGTGCTGTATGTCGGCACGCTGCCCACAAGGCTATCGGCGTTGACACAGCTTATTTTTTGCAATAATCCAAAAGACTATGGGGTCATTCCTTGTCAACTCAACCAGAGGTCCCTGGCTCAATTTTTTATTTTTATTTTTCTCTGAAGAAAGATGAATTAAAGTATATTTATTGAATAATCCACATTTTTGTAGGGGGGTGAAAATGGCAATTTTCACCTAAGATTTGGAGCCAAATTACAGGAGGGTAAAAATGACTTTAGAAAGCTGGCTGCATCTTTCTATTATTTTTACACAGAGATTGGTATGTATTAGTAAAATCTGTTGATTTTAGCAATTTTTGTTCCATTATAGGCCAACAGTGACACTTCAAAAATGTTTGTTCCTCAGTTCCTCATGTTGTTGGTTTGTTGCAGTTCAGCATAGCAAACTTTGGTTGATATGAATGTTGTTGGTTTTTTTTTTCAATTTCTGTACCAGAAAACTACTGTTAATACCTACCTGAAAACCTGAAAAGCGCTGTGTATTTTATTTGTTTGTATGCTTTGTATTTATTTGTGCTACTGATTGTAGTTTGATTATTTATACTTGTTTGACAATAGCCCTTTTTCTCTCTGTACATTGCACATACCGAACCCTACCGAAGCTGGGCTCTTAATCCCGTGATGCAAACCAAAATGTGAGTAATTTGAAACATTACACCCCTAGTACATATGTGAATATATAAATATTTTTGCACATTCTTTTTCCTTCAGCTCAAAACTGAAGTCCCAGTGTAATAATCAAGATGCAAAAGATCGGGTTGCACGAATAATCAAAACAAAACGAGTCGAAAATAAAACGAAAATAAAAAGTCGTGATGTGGCTTTTATAATTAAATATTGCTGCATGTTTCAGAATGAATCCTAAAACTGTGTTCGTCTGCACACATCTATTATTATGTTACAGTGTTTTCTGTACTACATAAGCTTTACCTCTTTAAGTGCTGTAATAATAGGCTTCTAAAACCTGTTGTCAGCAACAGAGAAGCTAAGACAGTGGTCTCAAACTCAGCTCCTGGAAGGCCACTGTCCTGCAGGGTTCAGGTACAACTCTAATTAAAAGGTGTGTTCACGCAATGTCGTAATTGTGGTTTTAGCTTGTAAAATGAGTTTTCTGAGAGCTCCTGCTTGTATCATGTGACCACTGTACCACCTGACCTCTGCAGATCCATTTAGCCATTGATAGTGGTGTTATAGAAATGCATAATTCCCTTTCCGAGGATGTAAACAGTTCCGAATGGAATATCACGTTGCCATCTCGAGCCTACGGTAATTACAAGATGGCATGAATGCAGCAAAACACACCTGATCCAGTTAATCAAGGTTTTCAGTATTACTGTAAACTTCCAGGTGGATGAGTTGGACCTAAACTCTGCAGGACTCTGTTTCCCTCCAGGAGTTTTTTTTTTTTTTTTTTTTTTTTATATATATACTGAAATATTCTTACAATCAGATTTTTTCCGCATTTGGATTCCCTATCTTAATAGAAAATCCAGTACTCACACACTGTCTGAGAAGCATCTTACTGCTTGTACACTTTGGGTTTGTCTGACAGGATGAGTACTGCATTGAGTTCTTTGTCAAGGTTTATTACACTTAACATCAGTTCAGATATGTATTCTCATCCATGCATTGTTTTTAAATTGCTCTAACATGTCAATAGCTTTAAGTAGTCCTGTGCTGCATTGAATATATTTACATACCACTATAAAACAATACAGCAATAAAATCTTTGAGTAGACACTCTTATTGTCACCACAATATATATTTTCATACCACCCAACTCTAAAATAACTTTTATGTGTCAGTCTTTATTAGGGGTGGGACAATAAATCGATATGGCGATATATCGTGATCCTTCTCCATGCGATACGATAATCGATATCTGGCGCCAAATATCGATATTTTAATTAATACTATAAGGTGCTCTAAATACATTTTCCTGCTCTCAGCGTCTAAAAATGCGTGGAAATCGCGGCCGCGCCATTTCCACATTCCTTCCAAAAGCGCTCTGAGCAACTATGAAGCGCGTTCTCTATGAAGATATGAAGCACGAGGAACCGAATGATAAACAGATTTCCAGCCACTGTATTAGCTCTACTGCTATATATATACGTTTATGGAGATGAAAACTAAAAACTGCCCCGGAACAGTTATCAGCGTGGACCATAGGCACCGATCACGTTATTATTGCAGAGCGCACATTCAGTCATGAGTAGCCGAACCTCTCCGCTCGGATCGCAGGTGGATTTCCCTCACTATATGAGAGAGAGAGAGCGCCGCCGGTGCGTCATTTTATGTGAACAACACTGGATGCTCTCCCCCTCTCACTGATATTACAAGTGCGCGTTATGCAGTGTGAACAGTGGGCACCGACCAGTAGAAACATAAATCTGTACCTATGGCATGGAGGACGAGACAAAACACTGTCAGAGCCGTAATGCGGCGCAGAAGTGTGCAGTGTGTGTGTGCTTGCCGCGCGTCTACATTTGAAATAACCAACCTGAGCGCGCAAAAGACGAGACGTGATTGTGAACGGCTATTTTTCCGTGCGGGGCTCCGTTTTTATGATGAGAGGAGTAGAAAGGTTGAGAAAGCACTCCAGGTAAATTTTGAAATGTACCAGGTTTATTTATATATACATGGAGAGAGAGGCTATATAAGTTAAGCAGTTAAATGTGTTTGTTTACACACAGAGAAAAAGAAAAGTGTAAGCTTTTAATAAGTCCAAGAATAAAATTATTAATTTACTCAACATGTTAAAATTGATTTACAGAACTTTTTTTTGCTGTTTTCTAACAGTTTGGACTTGAATAAAGAAAGAAAACTTGCACTTAACCTTTTCACAGGCATTTTGTTTAGACAGATATCGTGATATATCATTATAGGATTTTCTAGAAATATATCGATTATCGCAGAATCGCTGTATCATGATATTATCGTTATCGTGAGCCATATATCGTGATTATATCGTATCGTGAGGTACCCTGCGATTCCCACCCCTAGTCTTTATCAGGGTCCGGTGACACCTATGGGGGTGTCGACAAACTTCCAATGAGGACCATTAGACCACTTGAGAAGAATTACCTCAAATGACCAAGTTTTAATGTTGTAAAGCAGATTTTGAGCTGATCTCCTTCATTGTGCCGCCGGCTCACCACAACCCCTGGGTGCACCAGCTGTGGAAATTACGGGCCAAACTTTGGGTGAGGACCTTTCTCCCACTTTCCACCACCAAACCTCTTCCTACATGTAAACAGTTGTTTAGCGCACTGTTGTCTATATTTGAATGGTTAATTTTTTAGGCTGTAACCATTGATTATTTTAATAATCAAATAATGTTTTAGATTAATTGGATAAAATGACACATTTTCTATAACAGGGTTTCCGCAGGGTCTTAAAAAGTCTTAAATTTAGTTGTATGAAATTTAAGGCCTTAAAAAGTCTTAAATTGTACAAGAAAGTCTTAATTATGATTGCAAGAGGTCTTAAATATGGGGACGGAAAGACCAGAGTTGCGATATGGCTTAATGTGACGATTAAACTTCAAAAGAATGTGATTTCAATTAAATAAACATTAGCGCTGCAAGTTCAAAGTCCGGTGCTGCGCTGTTTTGTGTTCTGTCTTTACCAGGAAAACCGACACACCTGCTGGCAGAGAATGAATGATTAAGTTCAGATAGGTTAAACTAGTTTGCGAGTGCATTTAGAGTGCCTTCTTTCACTGCATGATTCAGTCTATTAAATGCATTTAGAATTATCACATAATTTATGATATGGGGGCAGAAAATGTATAGCCTATATTTATATAATTTCATATTAATATCATACAAAGAGTGCTGTTTTTTTGCTGCAAAAGTCAGCATGATTACAAATATTGATTTTTTTTTTTTTTAAATTTTCTTAAGTTAATATTAAGAGAATTACGTTTTAGACACCATATTTCCTGCTTTTGCTCTATTTCTACAACAAAAATGATTCCAAACACAGCCACAGCACTGTTTTGCGTCTCTGAGCAACATGACGGTGTTTAGTTCCTGAATGAATCGACTGTTTAAATGATTCGGTTCAATCTCAATGACTCACTTATTAACAGCGACTTGCTGCCACTTACTGGTGGTTTTAATTTCACATTTAAAGTATCTTAATTTTTTAAAATAATTTCAAACATCTGTTTTCAACGTTTTATGTTTCAAATATCAAAACATTATTTATGCATTTGTAACTGCAGTTTAACCTGCAGTTTAACATTCTATGTCCCTCAGAGCTGCATTAAACGGTGTGTAAATACTTCTAAACCCCTTCTAATGCATCTTCTTTGTTTCCTCTGCATTGCAAAGATCAATTTTGACGAAACTATGATAGTGATTTCATTTGCTTGGTAACAGCCCAAATGCAAGAATTTCTCAAAAGATGATGCACACTTGTAGGAGAAAAAAAAAAAAACTTATTGGAAAAGATTAATTTCTATCACTGCTGTGAACTGACCACACAGAATATGAAGATTATCAAAAAAATTCAGGAGTCAGCTGTCCATGGTAATCTTTAAGATACCAGCACAGTAACACTCTCAGCAAAATATTGTCTAATTATTTTTATCGATAAAATCCCAGAAAATATTAAGATATCATTTTTTGGTCCATATCGCACACACCTAATTCATGTTATTTAATTTATATAATAATTAATTGATGATAATTGTTTAAATTAACATAATATTTTTGACACATCAATTTTCTTAAAAATGGTTTAAAGGCTGAAATGTAAAGTTTATCATTTTGTAAAACGTTTTGTTTTTGTGAAAACTTGTATCTGAACTGTAAATTATGTTTTTTACAGTCATGTTACAGTTTAATATGGTACTATAGACATTGCCCTACCCCGCTCGTATGGTATTAATTTTATTTGTGCAGGTCTTAAAAAAGGTCTTAAAGTCTTAAATTTGATCTTAAAAATCCTGCAGAAACCCTGTATAAATTTAATTTATAATTCTAAATTATAAAATAAAGTTTGTCCAGAGTTGAAAAGCAGAAGATAGTTTAACCCAATTAATTATATATATATAAAAAAATATATATATATAAAATAAAAGTAAAGAAAAACAAAAGGACAAACTGTTATGACTCATAGGTAGGGTATGTTCACACTGTCACTGTTTGACAGTAACAACTGCATTTACTTACAGATGTGAATCTCAATGTTCTCTACACACAACTGCTTACAATAGTGTTTCGGATGCTGTCTGTATGCACAAGTAACTGAAGTCAAGCAGTATTCTATTTGTGATTATTACCTCTAATTATAGCAACGGTGAGTAAAGTATTATCAAAGATGGCAACAGCCATACTACTAAAAATCTTATCACAATTGGCACAACAAGAGTTCAGTCGAGGCATGACTTCATCTGTTAAATCTGAACCAGCAGCATCTTTTATAACTGGAGTAGATGGGATTATTTGAGTCAAACACAGAGCACAAAACTTGAAAGGAGCAGAGAAACTGCTTCAATAAACAAATATTGTTTGTGGTTTGCCCTGTCAGATGCTTCGACAGATGCGTGTGGGCTTGAGTCATGTTTCGCCAGTGCATAACTTACATTTGATGGTTGTGTCCTTGTCTAATTTTAGAAATAATTGAAGAGAATAGGAGCGTAATAATTCTGACTAAAATTGACATTTTTCTAAAATATTTACTTTAAATGTAGGTTTAATATTCTACATGTTGTATTTATGAGAGCAGTAACTGTAAAGGGGGTATACATGTAATTACTACAGTTGTTACATGTAAAACAATTGCTTAGCAGCTATGTTAATTTACTATATTCAGAATATACGTGTATACACGTGAATACATGTTCCCCATACCAGTTAACCAGTCTGTGTTTTGTTTTTAGCATTTTAATGTTTTATGTTTTAAAATGGCGGGCAAAGAGTTTTTTTGTTTTAGAATCTGATTATATTTTAACCCTTTTTTTGCGAATGTGTAGCACAGCCTACATAAATACATTCACTATATTTGTTTTCTTTGACTTCAGTTTTCACGTTGTTTGGAGGACAAAATTGGGTAAGATGTAGGGGCCCACTGAAATTCTTCATCTTTAATTTTTAAGCAGGATTTGCTCATTGCTCTTTACAGGATTAAGTCCCTTGTACCTGCATTAGTCTAGCAGTTGTAACAATCCTTCTTTAATGGTCGCATAACATTTTTTATTCAGTTATGAGCTAAATGGGAAAGCCAAAATCTGTCAGCAACTTCTGCAAACTATTTCTGCTTTCTGCTTGTCTTAGATCAGTTTGGGCACACATACACAGGGCAGCTTTGGGTTAGTTGCTCTGTGCTGTTTAACGTATAGTAGTTGCAGTGTTTTCAGTTTTATTCATTACTGTCAGCTTTCAAAGCAATACTGTTAAATGAGCAATTATCTCTATCAAACCATCAAACATAGACCTTAAATGGATGGTTCACCCAAAAAATTATTCAAATAAATTAATATTATGACAATCATGTTCATCAGTCTGATTTCAGTGGCACAGCTTAGTGTAGTATCTAGTTCAGAGGTTGTTGACAGTATTGTGTGCATGTTGCTGCATTGTGCATGGTGTTCATTGCCCAATATTGTATTATTGTTTACACCTTCAGTAACTTGTACATTATTTCCTTATAAAATGCTCTAACATCTTTTTCCATTTCTTTTCTCCACCAGACACCCTAGGAAATGTTTCATCCTAAGATGCACAGATCTACCTATAGCCCACCATCATTCCCACACCCATCTTGCAACAGTGTTTCATTAAGTGCAGTCTGTCTGCCATGCACGGTCTGCACCTTGTTTATTGCCGATGTTATGGATCATTCTGTTAGAGATCTTTATATTCTTTATTTGAGACTGTTATTATGTAGAGACTGTTATGTTGTGAATAAAGTCAACTCACCTCGATGCTTTCAGCAGTTAATACATTAAAGTGTGTCCTTAATGTTTTATTATTTAAAGATTGTTATTTAAAGTTTATTACAGGCTCAGTGGACTTTCTTTCACTAGAAAATAGTGTACTGCAAACTGTCATAGTCAAATCTGGGACATTTGTCAGTATCATTAATTCTGTGAGGGATCAAATCAAATGGACATTTGTATAGTGTTTCATCCAAAGGCTTCTTCCTCATTCAGTTAAACATCAAGGGTTTTCTTTGCCTTTGTCACCTTTAACTTTCTCATTGGAGAGCATTATTTGGAACAAAATATGAATATGTATTACACTATGTTTCAATGCATGGAATGGAGTCAAATAACCACTTGACACAAACTGTTCACCTTCATACAGACCATGGTATAAATTGAAGTGTTA
Organism: Spinibarbus caldwelli; assembly: GCA_039654775.1. NCBI lineage: Eukaryota > Metazoa > Chordata > Actinopteri > Cypriniformes > Cyprinidae > Spinibarbus > Spinibarbus caldwelli. The sequence goes on from CM077221.1 coordinate 34,010,513, forward strand.
CTCAAAAAGCTTGTAATGTTAACAATTGAAATTCTAAGCAGCAGTCAAGCGTGGTATAAGATGGGTCTAATTTATGCTTTCTGCAAGATGACAGACATGGAATGTAAACCAATGGTAAAGTATGTAAAATTACAGTTAGCTTGAAATGAGGGTCACTTCAAATAAAAAACTGAGCTGGCATTTTTTGCATGTATTTTTGTCTACTGAGGGATCAAGCAAACAAAGGGATAGATGGACAAACAAACTAACAGATTTAAAGGCTGGTTGTGCATGATGGGTTTGTGTTTGTTGTTGTATTTGTATTTTATTATGGCGTCTTTGGACACGAGCGATGCAATGCACACAACAAAAGAGCTATCGCCTGGATGCGGCGTGACTCCTCGTTTTATTTCTGGCATAATCCAAGCTCTTTGCAACAACGGTTGCGTCTGGTGTTACGTTAAAAACCCGAGTTCTACCGATTTGTCTGCTTGCTCCGATCCTGCACTGCATGCATGGCAGCACGTACTTTCAAATGTTGTAGATTCATCGTATAGACGTCGTATAGAGGTAAAGAAGACGACTCATTAACAACAAAAAACGTTCGATCCAATGCGATGTTTACCAGATGCTACGATCTTTCACAGACGTCTCCTTGACTTACCTGTGCTATCTGGAGAGTAGGCGAGGAGTAAGCTTTTTGAGGCCACAGTGACACCTTGTGGTGCCCAAAGGAAATACAAGAAGTGTAGCCTACATGACGCGCCTGTTGATAGTGTGTGATGAACGACTTAGATGGGCAATATGGCCAAAATCAAATCTTATATCACGGGTCAGTGGCATAACTACTGACAGTGCAGGCAGTGCAGCCGCACGAAGTGACTATGTTAATATAAATATTAATAATGCAGTGTAATCAGTGTAAATATAAATATTAATAATGCAGTGTAATCAGTGCCGAGATTCTTCACCGCAGTGAATAAATACATAAATTTGCATGTTTCCCTCTTGTGCTTTGATGGTCTAGCGGTAGAACTTTTGTCAAGCATTTCTGACCCAGTCAGCAAATTTCCTTTGGCGCGGATCTGGCCCATATAAACAGCTAAAGTGTGGCCCAGATTAGTTCGTGTTCGCCGGCCCAAAACTGGTCCATATCTTTTTAGCCAGAACTGAACCAAAACAGTGCCATAACCCAACCCAGAGTGAGCCAAATAATAAAAACAGATGTGGCTGATATATGGACCTTATATGATATTCTTATGTGGTTGAGTTCTGTAAAGGGCTGACGGCCCTTATGTGGCCCACATGTGGCTGAAACATCAAAAGCCATTATTCAACCATATTTACACCACACCTATCTTTTTTTTTTTTAATTTAAAATACCCATTACACAGTAAATCTTAAACACATCTTAAACACAAAAATGGATTCACACTCATTTTTAAAAAAAAAAAAAAAAAAACAGAATTGCAGTACAGAACAGAACAAATAACAGAAGTGTGCTATTTTGTAAATGTCAGATGAGTGAATAACTGTGCAAAAATTTATATTTTTTGCAAGTCTCACCAGTCTTTCTCACTCACAGTCTGTCAGGAAAAAGAAGAGAAAAAAGAACATTAGTATATCATAATTAGTATCATACATTAGATATTATTTGAAGACAAGCACATAAATGACTGTAAATCAGCACTGCACACATCCTTTTCTAACCACCCAAGACATGAGTGCTGCTGTGAAGTCCCTTTTTAGGGCCCGAGCCAGTAAGGCACAGGGCCATATTGATCCCCTAATGATTATTAGGGCCCAAGCCAGTAGGGCACAGGGCCCTATTGATCCCCTAAGGATTATTAGGGCCCGAGCACCAGTGGTGCGAGGACCCTCTTGAATCTGCTCTGTTTATTATTATTAGGGCCTGAGCACCAATGGTGTGAGGACCCTCTTGAATCTGCTCTGTTTATTATTAGGGCCTGAGCACTGATGGTGTGAAGACCCTATTGAATCTGCTCTGTTTATTAGGGCCCGAGCACCGGTGGTGCGAGGACCCTCTTGAATTTGGTCTGTTTATTAGGGCCCGAGCACCGGTGGTGCGAGGACCCTCTTGAATCTGCTCTGTTTATTATTATTATTATTATTATTATTATTATTATTATTATTATTATTATTATTATTATTATTATTAGGGCCCGAGCACCGGTGGTGTGAGGACCCTCTTGAATCTGCACTGTTTATTATTATTATTATGATTATGATTATGATTATTATTATTATTATTATTAGGGCCTGAGCACCGATGGTGTGAGGACCCTCTTGGATCTGCTCTGTTTATTATTATTATAATTAGGGCCCGAGCACCGGTGGTGCGAGGACCCTCTTGATTCTGCTCTGTTTATTATTAGGGCCCGAGCACCGGTGGTGCGAGGACCCTCTTGAATCTGCTCTGTTTTTTATTATTATTATTATCATTATTATTATTATTAAGGCCTGAGCACCGGTGGTACAAGGACCCTCTTGAATCTGCTCTGTTTATTAGGGCCCGAGCACCAATGGTGTGAGGACCCTATTGTATCTGCTCTGTTTATTATTATTAGGGCCCAAGCCAGTAACGTGCAGGGCCCTCTTGTTTTCCTAAGGATTATTATTATTTTTAGGGCCCAAGCACCGGTGGTGCGAGGACCCTCTTGAATCTGCTCTGTTTATTATTACTATTATTATTATTATTATTATTATTAGGGCCCGAGCACCGATGGTGTGAGGACCCTCTTGGATCTGCTCTGTTTATTATTATTAGGGCCCAAGCCAGTAAGGCGCAGGGCCCTATTGTTCCCCTACGGATTATTATTAGGGCCCAAGCCAGTAAGGCGCAGGGCCCTATTGATCCCCTAAGGATTATTATTTTTTTATTTATTTTTTTCAAACTTCCGGGGGTTTTTGGGGGCCTTAACGTGCTAAAAAACTCTTGAAAATTGGCACACACGTTGGAATCCGCGGCCATTAGGACGCCTCAGAGGCTGGGACCCGGACGTGGCACAGGGGCTCTACGGCGCCCCCTGGAAAACAGTCAGAAATCTTGATGTATATCTCACACATACTTGTATGTATTCATATGAAACTCGGAACACATATGGAGCTCATTGAGCCGAACAACTTTAACGCTGCATATCATAGGCTCCGCCCAGCAGGAAGTCGGCTATTCAGGGCTGTTTCAAAAGCGCATGCTCTGGAATTTGATATACTCCTCTGAGGACTTCCAACCGATTGCCACCAAACTCGGTGAACATGATCTCAAGACATTGGGGATGCTAAATTGCGAAGAGATTTTTGATATCTCGAACGGTTTGCCCATGGCGAGGCGATGAAGTTATGGCGAAAAATGAGACACAGGAAGTGTCTAATAACATAGACATAACATCAGTATTAATGATAGATAGACACTTGGAAAAGCTCATAAATGGGCGTGGAGGAGGCACTCTATAGCGCCACCTTTTGTCAAAAGTGGGGGGGTTAGTTTTAGCTACAGACACCAAACTCGGTACATATATTGTTCTCATCTAGCCGGACAACTTTCTAATTTACAGTCATTAGCTACAACCAACAGGAAGTCAGCTATTTTTATTTTAATGTGGATTTTTTGGAATATCAGGCTGTAAATAAATTCATACTCGTCCAAGCAGAAACAAGTAGTTCACACCAAACTTTGTCAACATGATGCCAAGATACTGAAGATACTATATTGCGAACGGATTTTGGATATTTTGAACGGTGTTGCAATGGTGCTTTATTAAAGTAACAGTAAAAAAGATAACTGTAATTTAAATGTGAGGGGGTTGGTGAGAGACACAGAGAGAGAGAGAAAGAGAGAGACTTTTAAACATCTGTTTAATCACCAGAAAAGAAAAAAAAATCTGTAATTTTTAGTTGTTGTTGGTATTTTTTGCATTACAGTTTGAGAAATGTCTTAGGCCTTATTATTTTCTGGCAGTTTTAGGGACAAAGGAAAAGGGTTTCACTTTATTTTGATAGTCCCTTTAACACATTCTATTGACTATAAGTAATGTTGCACCTACATTTCTACTAACTCTCATTAGAGTGTCAGTAGTGTATTAGTTGACTGGTAGGGTTAGGGTTAGATTAAGTTGACACGTTCTTGCAAAGTTACTTATAGTCAGTAGAATATCTGACATGTAGTTGCAAGATTACTTAGTGTCAACAGAATGTTCAAAAGGGACCATCAAAATAAATTGTTACCCAAAAATGTCCTAGAACCAGTTAATTTGTATGGCACTGACAACATAATTTGGTAACACTTTATAATAACCGCACGTTATGAATCATTAGGTAAGCATTAGTAAATAGTTAGTTCATCCTTTATAAAGCATTGTCCCAACATTAATAGTCATAAGTAAGCATTTTATAAATACAGCTATAAATGCCTTGTTCTTTATTTATTAGGCATATCTACTACAAAGGAGATTTAAATTGCAAACGCCTTTTTGGATAGCTTGAACGGTGTTGAAATGGTGATTTATTAAAGTGAGAGTAAAAAAAGATAGCAGTAATTATCTTATATCTTTAAAGTGCAGCTTCCAAACACTTCCAAACTTTTTACATACAGGGAAAAAGCCATTCTGAGGAAACATGCTTAGTTTCAAAAATGTATCATGCTTAGGGGCCACAAAAAATTAAAACTATCACTGAAAATTGTTTAAAGGTGAAGAGTGTAATACCAAGAATGACCACCAGATGGAGTCATAACCTTAATTCTGATGAGCTACCTGATCTGCCTGTCTATGTATCAGAATGAAAAATAATGCATAGAATCATCTGAAATGTTCTGTACTGTCAGTATACTTTTATATACTTATTGTAGAAATGCCTATAGAGCAATAAAATAATTTTTAAAAATCTTTAAAGGAAAATCATTACAACTTTCATGTATCTTAACCTCTCACTGATAGGATAAGAAATATTTAAAGTCTTGAACATTTACTGCTCATATCAGTTAAACAGAATAAGAAATATATACATAAAATAAGTTAATATGTATTTTACTGCTAATATAGTTTTATATAATTGTTTCAGAAATGCTTATAGATAATTCAAATTTTAAAATGGTTATAGATCATAAAATTGTTGGCAACAATTTCCAATAAGGTCATTATATATATATATATATATATATATATATATATATATATATATATATATATATTAATAATGTAGTAGTCAATTTTGAACGTATCATTAACCAAGATTCATAAATGCTATAAAAATATTATTCATGTTAACTTCATGTTAACTTATATAATGTTAAAAACTAAAAACTTATTGAAAAGTGTTACAAAAGTTTTACATAGTTCTGTGTGTGTGTGTATGAGTGTGTCTGTGTGAGAGAGAGAGAGAGAGAGAGAGAGGATAGAGAGAGACTAACATTAATAAAAGCTATATAATTATTGCCACCAAACTTGGGGAACATGATCTCAAGACATTGGGGATGCTAAATTGCGAAGGGATTTTTGATATCTCTAACGGTTTGCCCATGGCGAGGCGACGAAATTATGGCGAGAAATGAGAAACAGGATGTGTCTAATAACTGTTGCACACATTATGTGATTTTAATGAAACTTCAGTGGTTTGTTCGTTCTATGATGCTGATCGCATAGATGTGACTATTAGGAGTCAAAGTTATAGTGCAACCAACTGGCAGTAGGAAGTGTGTCATTTTCAAAATGCTTTGAATTCAGCATCTTAATTTTACTCGATTTGCTTCAAACTTCATCAGAATTATGACAAAACATGGGCAATGAGAATCTGTAAAGGGGTCCTTGATATATTACATACAGTTGAAATGGCAACGTGTCAAACTTTAACATTTGTTTTCTGTGCTTTTGAAGCACTTAACATGTTTAGAATGTCATGAAACTCAACACACACATCAGTATTAATAATGAATAGACACTGGCAAAAGCTCATAAATGGGTGTGGGGGGTAAGTTTTAGCTACAGACATTAAACTCGGTACATACATTGCTCTCATCAAGACAGACAACTTTCTAATTTACAGTCATTAGCTACGACCAACAGGAAGTCGGCTATTTTGATTTTAATGTGGATTTTTGGAGAAATATTGCTGTGAATTAATGCATACTGCTCAGAGGAGAATTATACTATGCACACCAAACTTTGTCTACATGATACCAATATACAGATGATGTTAATGGCATTTCATTATTGAATTCAGAGATGTCATTGTTTAGCTCAGTTTAGTTTAAATAGTATCTGTGAAATCAAATTGACAATATTCGCTAGAAATTAAGTGTCCCCAACTGAGCAAGCCAGAGGCGACAGCGGCAAGGAACCAAAACTCCCTCTGTGACAGAATGGAGAAAAAAAAACCTTGGGAGAAACCAGACTCAGTTGGGGGGCCATTTCTCCTCTGGCCAGATGAAACCCGCAGTTCAATTCCAACCCCAGCCATGTCAGATCGTGCAAACGGCTTTTCTGATTCCCGTGGTCTTGTCCTAATGGGGCATTTTAATTTGTAATTTAATGTATTTGTTATATTTGTGTTTTATTCATTATTTGAAGTTTTTCTTTTATTTGATTTATTAATTTGCTATAATTGTAATGTAGAGTTTAATGCAATTTATTGTTTCTCTGTCTATTTTTATAATAGATATTTGTTTGTTCATTATAATTTTAATTTATAGTTTAGTTCATTTAACATATTTCTGTTGTGTGTGTATATATATATATATATATATATATATATATATATATATATATATATATCAGTGGCGTTCCGTCCATATAAGCTGCGAATGAACCCCATACCCAGGCAGTCTGAGAGAATGAGTTCACTGGCTAATTAATATAAACATGATTATAAGAACATGATTATAAGTTGATCCCTTGTCATTTGAGATGTGACTTAAAGCTTAATAAAGTGTTAGGAATAATTCTGTAAATCTACGTCAGTTATGGAAACTTCTGGGTAAGCGGATTCTCTGCAGCTTTCTCGCCTCCGCTCTGTCGCTATGACTCTTCGGGATTGAGGCGCGTTCTCAGTGATTTTTTGGCAAGTGGGTGATTTAATGCACGAAGTAAGCTGTCTGAGAAGCTTTTGCCCAAGCGGAAAAATGCGCTGCTGCTGCCAGATCTCGATTGCTGAAAAGTACATTGTGTTTGATGTAAAACTACCTCATCAAAATCAAATGAAAAAACATCAAAACTGTATATTTTCATGCTTTCTCAATCAAAGCAAATTTTGAACGTCCACTAAAAACATATCTGGTCATAGTCAATGTTGAAGACATGCCTAAGTGGTAAATAAAAAAAGGTTTATAAAAATGTATATAAAATTTTAAATGACAACAAATATCAGGAAAAAATAGGAAAAAAAATACCTTTGTTTTCTGTATATTTGAGTCGCTTTTAAAGTCCTTCTCTGATTTTGTTGTTTGCAACGTTACTTGGAAATATTTTAAATATGATTATTATTATTTTATTATTTTTTTTAATGATTTATTAATTTATTTATTTGCACAGTATTTTGCACGGTCTATTATTGGAGTAGTGTCACCCGGGTGGGAGTTTTAACTCCTATTCACTGCGAGAAAAAAAAAAAAAAGGAAGAAGAAGGATTGGAGATTAATTTCATTTACAAATAAGGGAGGAATGTGCATACTTTTAAATCGACACCTGCCACGGTGTTTTCCTCTGAGTATGACCTAAATGCAATGAGGAGAGGAGAGGAGAGGAGAGGAGAGGAGAGGAGAGGAGAGGAGGGGAGGGGGGAGGGGAGTGTGTGTGTGTGTGTGTGTTGAGTGTAAGGGTGAGTGAGGGGGTTGGTGAGAGACAGAGAGAGAGAGAGAGAGAGAGAGAGAGAGACTGCAGAAGGGCTATGACACCCCCTTTGCTGCCCAAATTAACAGCAGCAGTATCAGCACCCAGAGCAATGATTTTCTCCAGCCAGTTACTGCACTGGTCCCCAAAAGCAGCAAATACTTTCTTTAAGGCAGCATAAATTCCTAATTAAACAAATAAAAACCTGGGAGGTTGATGGCTCCATGTCAGAGCATTGGTTATGATTTTCGGACGGATCAGGCCTTAACTTAACATTCTTAACGAAAAAGTTGTCAATCGTTCTTTTCATCTTCTCTCATCATCCGAGGCTACATCCACTCTGTTTATCTGACGGGCCTAGGCTACTCACCTCTCTCTGTCTGACTGCAGCACATGCATTTTCAAATGTACACACACGTTCAGGAATATCTGGACCACGGCTAATCAGAGGGGGGGTCCTCCCTTCACTATCTCTGATTGGTTTAGACCACGATATGGGCCTAATGTGTGTCTGTTGTTGAACCACAGGGAGACTTTCAGAGTCGCTGAGACTTTTTTTTCTCCCTTGAACGGCTGGTGCGACCTCAGAATTTTTTTTAGTCGCACCATTGAGAAATTAGGTTGCACGTGCGACCAAATTGGTCGCACTCTAGAGCCCTGATGTATAGGCTATGGTTATATATCTTGATTTATACCCCTAAAAGGGCGACATATCCCCTGAGATACAAACATTTAGAGACTGATTAAAAAAATGTAAGCATTTAATTCATAAAATTTAAATGTAAACCTAATAAGCCAATGCTGAATAACAGCTTTTTAAACAGGTAAGTCCCCTCCAACATGTGTAAATATGTGAACTAGATAAACTTTTATTGGAGGGTGAGTAGATTTCCCACTACTGGCAGCCATGCAGTTTTAAATGCTTCTTGTGGGCGAAAAAAAAAAAAAAAATGATGTAGAAACAAAAGTCACCTCATCTAAATATTCACAGCAAACATCCTTTCAAAATGAAACCAAGAAATTAGACCTACACTTTCACTGCTTCTCCCCACAGCTTCTCAAATGTTTGTATTCCCCAGGATACGTTGCCTCTTTTAGGGTTAATAGTCATTAGTAAGCAGTTCATAAATACAACTATAAATGCCTTGTTCTTTATTTATTAGGCATATCTATTACAAAGGAGATTTAAAGGCTCAGTTATCTTCCCAAAAAAAAAAAAAAAAAAAAAAAAACACAACACAGGGATACAGAACTCAGAAATATTTATTTCAAGATGCAAAAAAATTAAACTGTACAACTGTACACTTGAATTTGGTAACACTTTATATTAGGGTCTCTTAACTAGTTACTAATTAGCATGCATATTAATATAATATTAGCCATTTATTAGTAGTAATTATGCACATATTGATGCCTTCCCAGGTGAAAAAGAAATATATTTAAATAGTGCTTTTTCAGACACACTTAATATATTTATATTATACTATACTAAGTGCATATTAAATGTATTATTTTGCAACAACTTTAAGTATATTAAGTGTATTTCAAGATATGTTTAAGTTCAATTTTAATATATTTGTAATATATTTAATATATTGAAATTGTGTTAAATTGGAACCACTTTAAGTATATTTAGTGCAATTTAAGTGTATTTCTTAAAATACATTTAAAATGTACTTTTAATAGTCAAGTCAAGTCACCTTTATTTATATAGCGCTTTTAACAATACAGATTGTGTCAAAGCACTTAACAGTATCAAATTGGAGGATAGAGTGTCAGTAATGTATAATATTAAGATTAAACACTCAATTTTCAGTTAAAGGCATTTCATTATTGAATTCAGAGATGTCATTGTCTAGCTCAGTTTAGTTTAAATAGTATCTATGAAATAAAATTGACGTTAATCGTAAAAAATTAAGTGTCCCCAACTGAGCAAGCCAGAGGCGACAGCGGCAAGGAACCAAAACTCCCTCTGTGACAGAATGGAGAAAAAAACCTTGGGAGAAACCAGGCTCAGTCGGGGGGCCAGTTCTCCTCTGGCCAGGATATTATTATTTATTTTTTTACTTATTGTTTTAATTAAATGTTAAATGTATAAATGTATTATATTTCTATTTTTATATTGTTGCAATTTCTAACTTGACTTGACTTGACTTGACACACGTACACTTTGATATCTAAAAAACTTTAATGTATTATATATTGTGTACATTACAAATATTTATAAAGGTCATTAAAAAGTACAGCTGTATATATACTTTGGTGAAAAACAAAAAACATACTATTAAATGTATTAAAAATGTACTTGAAATACAAGTATGTTTATACTATATTTGTATTACTACAAACATACTCAAGTACATTTTAAAACATTATACAAAAAACATAATAAATGAAAAAAAGACTGAAATGCTATGGAAGAGCCATCTTATCCATTTGTAGAACATTTCATTTATACCTGTATTACTGAAAAGTAAAGAATTTTGCATCAATGAATAAATAAAAATTACAATGCAATTTTCTGAAGGAAAAAAAATACTGAAAAACAAAGTGCGGAAGTGAACAGATGTGTGTGCAAAGACTGAAGGTGATAAAGTTCAAGCAACAGAATAGGGAGGGATGGAGGGGGTTTTGGAGGTGGACGAGGAGATGGTGTAGGCATGGTGAGAGGCAAAGGTGCGGGATGATGGCAGGATGTGGTGAAGGGATGGTGATGGGAGGATGGCGATGATGCCCTGGCGGCTTAGATGGAGTTTGGCACATGGCACAGACCCAGAGCATCCCAGTGCTGACAACAGAAGGCAGAATCGAGGGAGCGAGGAGCCAAGATGTAGATGGTGTGGCTGCCGACATCTGGGGGCCGACCGATGGAGACAGAGCTGGTGGATTCGAAGGCGCAGACGGAGGGCCGATGGAGCTGAGCGTCATCGCAGGTTTCGGAGACCTGGACACAGCCTAGTCGTCCTGGCATACAATATTTTGCACAAGTGCCTTGCAGCTTTAGAAAAAAAACAAAACAGAAACAAAATTAGATAACAGATTTTTACTTGAATGACTAAAAGGAAGCACAAATTAGCCACCTGGAATGGACACATTGTTAACATTTTTCTTCCAAGAGTGACCGAATCACCCTCCATTAGGCCTGATTCAAAAATCTCTATAACAGAGGTGATACGATATTAAAATATACTTACTATTCCTTTGCTTGTCTCTGCACTTAGATTTCAGTTTGTCTTCAATAGCAGCTGATCTGAAAAACAACAAATGTTAATATTACTCGCACACACAAGAAAAAAGGCAAGCTTGAACAAATATAAACACCAATCAACCAACACTACCACAGTCTGCTGATCAGCTCAAGACAAAGTAATCGTATGTTCATAATCATGGTTTTTCAAAGATCATTAACCTCATTACAATGAAGCCAAATTGTTCAGGAAATCAGAAATAAATACACTTCATGTTGCAAATAAAAGAATGTTAATGTTGTACATGTTATAATGACTAATTTTATTTAATTTATTTTTTTTCGGCCAATGCATGTGTCAAAAACACGACTGGTACAGAAAAATAACATTAATTAAATAACTTATAAATCTTACCTGAAGTCACAGTGAGGTTCCAAAGCCAGACGCCATACACGATTGCAGAAGCTGGTAAAAATAAGAACATACAGCTATATTTTCTAATTAATTTCATAGTTCCCCCAAAACAATTTGAATTCTGCCATCACTTACCCTTAAGATGCTCCAAACCATCTAAGACTTTTGTTCATCTTCGAAAGAAAAGCTGAGATATTTTAATGAAATCTGAGAGATTTATGTCCCTCCGATGAAAAGATTCATCAAAGAATCCGTGTTCACGTTTCAAAAAGTTCATCGCAAAAAAACATCGCCAAAGTAATCCATATAAATTGCCTGGTTTCCTCCAAGCGCCCTAAAGAGACATGATCGCTCTATAATACTGTTTAAATTTAGACTTATATTCACATTCAAGAGACATTTGCACGCACATCATGTTTGATTTACGAAGCTTTCTTGCTGCGAGCTTATTATCATACAAACCAATCAGAGCCATTCAATGGCTCTGGAACCAATCAGGTTTAGTCTGTGTTGTTTGAATTTAAACACAAATAAAAGTGTTTTTTATTTATTTATTTATTTTATTTCAGATATGATGTTGAAATCCTTGTGGGAATTTCAGAAATATATATTAGAAAATTAAGGCGTCAACCTTGAACAAATTTATAAACAGCCTAATCAACCAAAGTAGCATAACCCATATTAAACAACATATTTTAAATATTGCAATGGTTAATAATATTTGACAAAGGTTTATACATTGTAAATGTTAAAAATATTTAATATTTTTAATATATTTTTCAAAATATCGTACTTTTCCAAATATTAAAATTATAAATACATAAATATTTAAAATATAACCATGTGTAGGCCTACTGCAATATAAAGTACATTAAAAACCTACTAAAAGTGTAATCATTTTGTTATGTTCTTACACAAAGTACACATAAAATATTCTTTAAGTAAGGGTAACATAAGTATGTTTTCTGTAAATACACTAAAACGTCACTAAAAGTATGCTTGTGTTTAGTATATTCCTTAAAAGTGTAACTAAGAATATATTTATTAACATAGTATTTCTACTATACTTTTTAGAAATATAGTAATAGTGTGCTTGTATTTAGCATATTCCTTAAAAGTGTAATTAAGCATATATTTATTACCAACGAATTTCTAGTATACTTTTTTATAAATACATTAAAAGTATGCTTCTGTTTAGCATATTTCTTAGAAGTATAACTAAGCATATATTTAATACAAAAGTACTTCTACTATAGTTTTTAGAAATATATTAAAATGCAATTCAATATATTTTTAATGCACTTCAAAAATAAGCATGTTGGGAATACAAATGTATTATAAACATATTACTTTAATTTCAAGTATATTTTTAATACATTTAATACAACGTCTTTTTCACCTGGGTTATTCTACATGACAATATTCTACATCCCTAATCCTACCCAATACCTAAACTTAACAACTACCTTACTAACTATTAATAAGCAGAAAATTAGGAGTTTATTGAGGGAAAAGTCGTAGTTAATAGTTAATAAGTGTTCCCTATTCTAAAGTGTTCCCAGGTGAAAAAGACGTAGTATTAAATATATTAAAAATATACTTGAAATTCAATTAGTATGTTTATAATACATTTGTATTCCCAACATGCTTATTTGCAGTGCATTAAAAATATATTGAATTGCATTTTAATATATTTCTAAAAAGTATACTAGAAGTACTTTTGCATTAAATATATGCTTAGTTATACTTCTAAGAAATATGCTAAACAGAAGCATACTTTTAATGTATTTATAAAAAAGTATACTAGAAATACGTTGGTAATAAATATATGCTTAATTACACTTTTAAGGAATATGCTAAACACAAGCACACTATTACTATATTTCTAAAAAGTATGGTAGAAATACTATGTTAATAAATATATTCTTAGTTACACTTTTAAGGAATATACTAAACAAGCATACTTTTAGTGATGTTTAGAGAAAACATACTTATGTTACCCTTATTTAAAGTATATTTTATGTGTACTTTGTGTAAGAACATAACAAAATGATTACACTTTTAGTAGGTTTTGTACTTTATATTGCAGTAGGCCTACACATGGTTATATTTTAAACATTTATGTATTTATAATTTTAATATTTGGAAAAGTACGATATTTTGAAAAAAACATTTTTAACATTTACAATGTACAAACCTTTGTCAAATATTATTAACAATTGCAATATTTAAAATATGTTGTTTAATATGGGTTATGCTACTTTGGTTGATTAAGCTGTTGTTCATTACATGATACATTAATTGTAATAAGCTAGGTGTTTATAAATTTGTTCAAGCTTGACGCCTTTATTTTCTAATATATATTTCTGAAATTCCCACAAGGATATCAACATCATATCTGAAATAAATAAAAAAATAAAAAATAAATAAAAAAACACGTTTATTTGTGTTTAAATTCAAACAACACAGACTAAACCTGATTGGTTCCAGAGCCATTGAACGGCTCTGATTGGTTCGTATGATAATGAGCACGCAGCAGAGAGCTTCGTAAATCAAATATGATGTGAGTGCAAATGTCCCTTGAATGTGAATATAAGTCTAAATTTAAACAGTATTATAGAGCGATCGTGTCTCTTTAGGGTGCTTGGAGGAAACCACGCAATTCATATGGATTAATTTGGCAATGTTTTTTTGCAATGAACTTTTTGAAACGTGAACACGGATTCTTTGATGAATCTTTTCATCAGAGGGACAAATCTCTCAGATTTCATTAAAATATCTCAGCTTTTCTTTCGAAGATGAACAAAAGTCTTAGATGGATTGGAGCATCTTAAGGGTGAGTGACGGCAGAATTCAAATTGTTTTGGGGGAACTATGAAATTAATTAGAAAATATAGCGGTATGTTCTTATTTTTACCAGCTTCTGCAAGCGTGTATGGCGTCTGGCTTTGGAACCTCACTGTGACTTCAGGTAAGATTTGTAAGTTATTTAATTAACGTTATTTGTTTGTACCAGTCATGTTTTTTACACATGCATTGGCAGAAAAAAATAAATAAAATAAAATTAGTCATTATAACATGTACAACATTAACATTCTTTTATTTGCTACATGAAGTGTATTTATTTCTGAATTCCTGAACAATTTGACTTCTTTGTAATGAGGTTAATGATCTTTGAAAAACCATGATTATGAACATTCAATTACTTTGTCTTGAGCTGATCAGCAAACTGTGGTAGTGTTGGTTGATTGGTGTTTATATTTGTTCAAGCTTGCCTTTTTTATTGTGCGTGTGAGTAATATTAACATTTGTTGTTTTTTTTCAGATCAGCTGCTATTGAAGACAAACTGAAATCTGAGTGCATCGTATCACCTCTGTTATAGAGATTTTTGAATCAGGCCTAATGGAGGGTGATTCGGTCAATCTTGGAAGAAAATTGTTAGCAATGTGTCTATTCCAGGTGGCTAATTTGTGCTTCCTTTCAGTCATTTGTGTAAAAATCTGTTATCTAATTTTGTTTCTGTTTTGTTTTTTTCTAAAGCTGCAAGGCACTTGTGAAAAATATTGTATGCCAGGACGACTAGGCTGTGCCCAGGTCTCCAGAACCCGCGACAATGCTCAGCTCCATCGGCCCTCCGTCTGCGCCTTCGGATCCACCAGCTCTGTCTCCATCGGTCGGCCCCCAGATGTCGGCAGCCACACCATCTACATCTTGTCTCCTCGCTCCCTCGATTTCGCCATGTGTTGTCAGCACTGGGATGCTCTGGGTCTGTGCCATGTGCCAAACTCCATCTAAGCCACCAGGGCATCATCGCCATCCTCCCATCACCATCCCTTCACCACATCCTGCCATCATCCCCGCACCTTTGCCTCTCACCATGCCTACACCATCTCCTCGTCCACCTCCAAAACCCCCTCCATCCCTCCCTATTCTGTTGCTTGAACTTTATCATCTTCAGTCTTTGCACACACATCTATTCACTTCTGCACTTTGTTGTTTTTTTTTTCACCAAAGTATATATGCTGCTGTACTTTTTTAATGTACTTTATGAATATTTGTAATGTACACACTATATAATACATTAAGGTTTTCTAGATATCAAAGTGTACGTGTGTATATAGTGAAAAATATAATACTAATTAATATAATATAGTAGTAGTGTACTAATGCATTTCTAATGAGCTGAAATACAATTGAAATGTACTTGAAGCACGTTAAAACGATGCTTCAAATATATTCTACCTGTAGTTCATCAAGTATTAAAAGTACATTTTAAATGTATTTTAAGAAATACACTTAAATTGCACTAAATATACTTAAAGTGGTTCCAATTTAATACAATTTAAATATATTAAATATATTACAAATATATTAAAATTGAACTTAAACATATCTTGAAATACACTTAATATACTTTAAGTTGTTTCAAAATAATACATTTAATATGCACTTAGTATATTATAATATAAATATATTAAGTGTGTCTGAAAAAGCACAATTTAAATATATTTCTTATTCACCTGGGTTACCTTGAATTTTTATTTTATTCGTTATTTTTCAATGAAGTTGCAGAGGTTTGTTTCTCATTTTTTATCAAGTGTACAGTTGTACAGTTTCATTTTTTTGTATCTTAAAATATTTCTATGTTCTGTATCCCTCTGTGTTGTGTTTGTTTAACTTTTCTGTTTGGGAGATAAATGAGCCTTTAAATCTGCTTTGTAAATGCTTTATAAGGTATAAATAGTTCTCACTTTAGATGAGCTCACAAAAATAGATGGCTGGCAACTACTAAATGTTTTATAACTACCTGACTTAATCATGAATTACAGCAGGAATATGTGTTAATAAAGCATTTATTAACGCACAACAATTATTATCATGTGTCTAAATAATAAGATTTATAAATGTACATTTAAATAGTTTATTAATCATTTACTTACACTTTCTAAATGATCTTATGAACCACTGTCAACTCCTAAATAACTGGTTTGTAAATAATGTAATAATTTAGAAATGATAAATTGATCATTAATAAAGTATGAAAATACAATTATTAAACATTATATATATGCTCAAGAACAAACCATTTATAGCTGTATTTATAAACTGCTTACTAATGCCTATTAATGCTGGAACAATGCTTTATAAAGGATGAATTGATTATTTACTAATGCTTAACTAATGATTCATAGTGTGCAGTTATTATAAAGTGTTACCATCCATTTTTACTACTGGATGAGTTTGGAGATCTGCACCTCAAGGTTCCTTTGTGCCTTTAATGCTACACGTAGTTTATAATACAGAAATAAAGTATTTTGAGAAATATTAAATTTTTTAATTAATTCTTGAAAATCTAAGATTGAATTTTCTCCTTTTATGTCATTTAACGTTAAAATAACTTTTGTAGCCCAAGATGGCTGTACAAAAAGTTGTCCGCCAGAAAGAAGATTCAAATTGTGCCAAATAGGGGTATGAATATGCCATACAGTTTTAGAAGGAAATAAACATTGTACCTTTTTAAAAATATGAAGGGTGTATGATAGAATAGAAACATAGTATAGAGAGAACTTCCTGTACGAAAGGCCAGAAAATAGAAAGTCTTGTAGACAAATTGGCAAAATTAGTTCTTTTTCTATTTGTTTCCATGAAGACCGTGAATAAGGACTGAGAGTAGAAGAAAGGACCAATGGTACCATTTAAAATTAGGACAGCCCCATCCCCCTTCCGATTTGTTTTGTTGAAGTGTAGACCACTTTATGCGGGGACGCTTTCCATTCCATACATATTTTATCAGTAAAGAATCTAACTTTTTCCAATAATTTGATGGTGGGGGGAGAGGAAGCATAGAACTAATAAAATTAATGTGGGGCAAAATATTAATTTTTATTGTCGACATTCGGGCAGGTGGTAATGAAGGTAGGCACATCCATCTCTGAATGTCAGCTTCAACATTACTATAAATATAGTTAACTTTTGAAATGAGGGATACGGTAGGTCTCAGCTCGATCCCTAAGTATTTAACTTGTGTTGATATCTGAGTATTATTATTATTAGTGATATTAGAACCACCTGAATTAAGAGGCATCCAAATAGATTTAGAATGATTGATTTTAAAACCAGAAAGCTTGCCAAATTCATCTATGGCTTTAAGGGCATTAGGGAGTGAACGTTGTAGGTCAGATAAAAATAATAAAGTATCATCTGCATATAGAGAAATAGAATGAACTGATGAGCCTAGCTGAATCGGAGTGATAATCTTACACTGTCTAATGACCCGTGTCATGGGTTCTATTGATAGATTGAACATGAGAGGGGAAAGTGGGCACCCCTGCCTTGTGCCTCTTCAGATATTGAAGATATCTGAAATAAGACAAAGGTAAACTTTTTCAGTGTATACCATAAATATCCCCATTCTCGCCGATCAAAGGCTTTTTCAGCATCAATAAATAGGAGGCCGCTAGGTGTTTTCAATTTCCCTGATTCAGCAATAACATGTAACACTCTGCGTACATTATCTGCGGCCAAACGGCCCTTAATAAATCCAGGTTGATCTGGATCAATCAATTTATGTATCACCGATTGTAGACATCTGGCAATAACTCGAGCATATATTTTTAAATCTTCATTAATCAGGGAAATAGACCTATAGTTAGAGCAATCTGAATGGTCATTGTCGGGTTTAGGTAACACTGTAATTAAAGCCGTATTAAGATCTTTATGAAAATGTCCATTGGATATGGCCTCGTTTATAGTGTGTAACCAGATGTGGCCTAGCAGATCCCACAATACCAGATATAATTCAACTGGGATGCCATCAATTCCCAGGGATTTTCCCTTATGTGAACCTGATACTGCATTATGTAGTTCTTCCAGGGTAATTTCGTAGTCTAGACTATTAGTTTCTTCTTTTGAATGTTTGGTTAAATTCACCTGGTCAAAAAAAAAAAAAAAAAAAAAAAAAAAGTATTTAACTGGTCTACATTGGGTTGTACTTCTGAAGTATATAATTTTTCAAAAAAAAATGCCTTGAATGTTTTATTGATGTCTGTGGGGTTCGAGGTGACACTTTTTTTCATTACCTGAATATTAAAACATCGTTCATGTTTTTTCAAGCACAAGGAGTCGACTCGGTTTGCTTCTATAATGTGGGGAGCATGACAACGGAGTAGGAGGATCCAAATGCAAGGCTTTATCTGTACACGTGGTCAAAACAGGCAGGGTCAAACACCAGCATCAGTACAATCCAGGCAGAGGCAAAAGAGTTTTCCAATAAACAGCAAGGGAAAGGAATACTCGGAAACTAGGAACTTAGAAATGGCTATCTAATAATCAGCCCCCAAGAGTGGGTGAGAGCATCTTTCATACCAGACCAGGAGAACACATGACAAAACCAACCGATGAGAACAAGACACATGCAACCAGGGAACCAATCAGAACATGACACATGCAAACTAGGAACCAATTAGAACATAACACAACAGACAGGGATAGCACATGACATGAACACATAAGGGGCAAGAGACACATGGGAAATGAAGTCCAGGAAACAATAGCAAGAGTCCTGAATGGAGTGCCCTCTAATGGAGTTCATGGGCACTCCAGCTGGCAATCGTGACAGCTTCCGTCTATATAGTATTTATGTTTTTTTAATTTGCATTAAATATTCTGTTCTCTGTCGAAGTAAGTTGTTAAGAGCAACCCTTTCACAATTCAGTTTTTCTTGCATTTCTTTGGAAAATGTATATCCTAATTCTCTCTATAATTCCCCACACTTGCTCTCTAGTACTGATATCTGTTCAAGATAATTCTTTTTAAGTCTAGCAGAAAAGGAGATGGCATGATTCCTTAAAAAACCCTTTAATAGATGCCCAGAACATGTCTTGATTTGAGACAGAGTTTTGGTTTAAATTAATAAATTCAGTCAGTTCTGCTCTCAGTTGGGAAAGAAAGTCTTCATTTTGTAATAGAAAAGTGTAAAACCTCCATCTGGAAGGTTTACAGAGTGTGTTAATCTGGAAGTGTGCGAATACAGCATTATGGTTTGAGATACTTTGTGATAGGAATTCAATATTGATTAAATATGATTATGAAAATAAAATATAATCAATTCTTGACAATGATTTGTAACTTGGGGAAAAAATATGTATATTCCTTAGCTGTAGGGTTTTGTATTCGCCAAGCATCACATACATCTAAATCCACAGTGAACAGTCTCAGTGCTATAGAAGACTGAGATTGTGCTATTGAGATTGACAGGTTCGAACGATCCAGAACTGTCAAGCACAGCATTCATGTCTGCTCCAATGATAATTGAGTAGCCATTAAGAGATAAAAGAGTTTTCGAAAAGTTTGGAAGAAAAGGTGGCATCATATGAATTTGGGGCATATATATTAACAAATGCAAACCTCTTTCCTTCTATTGATGTACAACCATATGCAACTCTTCCATCATCATCAGACCATGTATGCTCAATAATAAAGTTAGAGTTACGTTTGAGTAGAATTATCACCCCTTTCTTTTTAGAATTACATCTTTATGACACTATGGGAATATAATGCCTGTTTTGTAGTCTTCGAGTGTCTGATGCAATTAGGTGGGTTTCTTGAAGATATGTTACATATTTTTTATTTATTTATTTTTTTCTATTTAGAAGATCTAAAACCTTTGTTCATTTAGTAGGAGAGTTTAATCCCCTATTATTGAGTGACAAAATGTTTAATCTAAACATATTCTGTACTGGCACAACTCACACAAGTTGCCTTGTAAAGGTTATAGCAGATTAAAAACTTGCTATTAGAATTTCCACAGATATAAGCAAAAATCTTGAAATTCCTGAGTGCTTTATGCGCCTAAGCGCCCCCTCCCTCTCCCAAATCCCCCATTTAGTGAATGTCTGTGGCAATGCATAAGCATTAATCACCTTATTAACCCACTAAAAACTTGACTAATGAGGAAAGTTACAATTTTAAAGACAATATAACAACACCAAATTATACTCTAACAAGTAACAGCTCACTGACTGAAATTTTGTTGCACAAAATTTGAACTAAGTACTGGAACATGTCTTTATCAAACAGTCATACAGTAGTGAAATACTAGCTCTTCATATATCAGTATCTGATATCCTGAACATAAAAAAACAAAAACAAACAAAAACAACAAAAAAAAACCTTTGCGATGTTTGCGTTTGAAATCGAAATGCAACTAGTTACCACTTCCCTTTGGTGGATTATAGCATGGGTGTGAGCTGAAAACATCTTTTAACCATGTATAACACAGATTTGTCAGCAAAACCTTGCAAATCCTTTTATACGGCCTCCTCCATTGGTTCCTGGAATTGAGTATTTAAAGATCTGTGAGCCATCAGTATGGTTGTGTCCTCCAAGCCCTCGATGTATTTTCCAGCGTCTTCCGGAGATTCAAACGAGTGATCCCTTGTAGGAGACTCTTAGTAGTGCCGGGAAGATCAGGAAAGTTTCGACACCTTTCTGGTGGAGCTTTGATCTAACAGCCGAAAATGCCTTCCTTCTTTGTGCTGTCTCAGGATTGTAATCAGCATAGAATTCCAGATGCATTCCTCCAGATAGAGTGGTTTCACTTTACGTGCCCCTTGAAGGATGGCTTGCGTGTCAGGGTAGCGGAGAAGCCGAAATATCATCGAGCGTGGTTTAGGTGAATTGGAGTTTGAATAGACTCAATGAGCTCTGTCAATCTCAATTGGGCACGGGCGCGCTGAAAGGTCGGGGAACCATTTGGGTAGCATTTTCTGCAAAAAGCCGACGGGATCATCCCCTTCCATTCCCGTTGGTAGAATACCATTTTTTTTCAATTGATAACAAGCATTGTTCAATACTGAAGCCACATTTTCAAAACTGTTCACACATTCAGCGATACAGAAGTCTATGTGGACCAAACTGTGAATCATTTTTCATTGCTTTCAAAAAAAACCACACTGACCACATTTTTCAAAATCCACAAACACTTTTGTCATACATACTCCACAACTGGCAAAACACTCCACATTTTCAGCACATTTTTCAAATGCTAACAAACTGCTAACAAAAGACTAATTTGACATCATCCGCATTTTATTTCTTAATCTAAACCACGAGCACTGCGCGTAGCAGCTTGTTAGCATTCCGTTAGCCTATTAGCTTGTCAATCGCATCTCCATTCACGTTTTCTACCGCTTCTTCTCTCTCTCTCACTCTGTTTATTTTCTCTCTCGCTCCTTATTTACGAGTCCATCAAACAACTGTGGTGAGTCGGAATTACTCTACAATCACGGTGAGTAATGGCTTCTCCTTGCATCGTCACCTGCACCGCCTGCCACATGTACAGTTTATCTGTCTCTGTCAGCAGCGAGGGATTCAGATGTGATAAATGCAGGGAAATAGTTAGGCTGACAGAAAAGATTTCAGAATTAGAGACATGCATCCAAACTTTAGTTGAGGACAGTAAGAATGTGAGGGCTGTAGATACTGCTTTGGATGCGACTAGCTCAGGGACTCCTGTACATTGTTTGGTTCCATTTCAGCGCCTCTGCGGCAGGGCAACTGGGTGACTGTGAGGCGGCATAGTCGCTCTTCCGTTCCGATCAAAACATCAAACAGGCTCTCCCCACTCAGTGATGCACCCACTGAGAAACCTGATGAAAGTGCTCTAGTTATTGGTGATTCTATTGTACGGAACGTGAAAATAGAGACATCAGCCACCATAGTCCAATGTTTACCGGGAGCCAGAGCGCCTGACATCTTGGCAAATTTTAAAGTGCTGGCTAATGCTAAACGTAAATTCAGTAAGATTGTTATCCATGTCGGCGCTAATGATGTTCAACTTCGCCAGTCGGAGATTACTAAAAATAATGTTAAAGAGGTGTGTGTACTTGCAAGTACGATGTCAGACACTGTAATATGCTCTGGTCCGCTCCCTGCTTACCGGGGTGATGAGATTCATAGCAGACTGTCGTCACTCAATGGCTGGATGTCTAAGTGGTGCCCGCAAAATAACATAGGTTTCATAGACAATTGCAAGAGTTTTTGGGGCAGACCTGACCTGTTGAAAAGAGATGGTCTTCATCCCTCCTGGGGTGGTGCCACTCTTCTCTCTAGAAATATGGCACATAGTCTTAGAGTTCATACTTGACTAACTGGGGCCCAGGTCAGGAAGCAGACAGACTGGATAAACCGACCGTCTGCTAGCCACCTCACGTCACAGAAGTCAGTGAATTCTCAGCACATAGAGACCCTTTCACCTAGATATCACACTATAGAGACTGTGTCTGTTCCCCGAACTAGAAAATACAGAAAACGTCCAAACCAAAGTAAGAGTAACAATTTAATTGATGTTCAACAAATAAAAAACAGATATAATACAGATAAACAAATGATAAAGTTTGGCTTATTGAATATTAGATCCCTTTCTACAAAAGCACTTTTTGTAAATGATATGATCACTGACCATAAACTAGATGTACTTTGTTTGACAGAAACCTGGCTAAAACCAGATGATTACATTACTTTAAAAGAGTCTACCCCCCAAGATTACTATTACAAACATGAGCCGCATCCAAAAGGTAAAGGGGGAGGTGTTGCTACATATTATAACAATATTTTCAATATTTCTCAGAGGTCGGGTTTCAAGTATAATTCGTTTGAAGTAATGGTGCTTCATATAACGTTATCCAAAGAAACAAGTGTTAATGATAAATCCCCTGTGATGTTTTTACTGGCTACTGTATACAGGCCACCAGGGCACCATACAGACTTTATTAAAAAAATTGCTGATTTTCTATCTGAGTTAGTGCTGGCTGCAGATAAAGTCTTAATTGTTGGTGATTTTAATATCCATGTTGATAATGAAAAAGATTCGTTGGGATCAGCATTTATAGACATTCTAAACTCTATTGGTGTTAAACAACACGTGTCAGGACCTACTCATTGTTGAAATCATACTCTAGATTTAATACTGTCGCATGGAATTGATGTCAGTGACGTTGAAATTTTGCAGCAGAGAGATGATATGTCATATCATTATCTAGTTTCATGCATATTCCATATAGCTAAAGCTGTAAAGCCAATTCCTTGTTACAAATATGGTAGAACCATCACCTCGACCACAAAAGACTGCTTTATAAATAATCTTCCTGACTTATCTCAGTTCCTCAGCATATCCAATAGCTCAGAACAACTTGATGATGTAACAGAAACTATGGACTCTCTCTTTTCTAGCACTTTAGATATGGTTGCTCCTTTACACTTAAGGAAGATTAAGGAAAAGAGTCCAACACAGTGGTATAATGAGTACACTCAGACCCTAAAGAGAGCAGCCTGGAAAATGGAGCGCAGCTGGAGAAAAACTAAATTAGAGGTATTCCGTATTGCTCGGTGGGAAAATACTCTCTCCTAGAGGAAAGCCTTAAAAACTGTTAGATCTGTTTACTTTATGTCTCTTTTAAAAGAAAACAAACACAACCCCAAGTATTTATTCAATAAAGTGGCTAAATTAACAAAAATATATAACATCAGCAGGTGCAGACATTACCCAGCTGCACAGTAGTAATGACTTTATGAACTACATTAATCCAAGATCAAAACTATTAGAGATAAAATTGTAACCATGCAGCTGTCAGCCACAGTATCGCATCAGATAGTACGCTATAGATCCCCTGAGGAACAATTCCACTCATTCTCTTCTATTGGAAATGAAGAATTGTATAAACTTGTTAAGTCATCTAAACCAACAACCTGTATGTTAGACCCTGTTCCATCTAAGCTCCTAAAAGAGGTGCTTCCAGAAGTAATAGATCCTCTTCTGAATATTATTAGGCTCTGGGGCAATTTTTGGAATTTTCACCTAAATTTGCACACTCAAATTCAAATGTTTACCCTACACACATACGCTGGAGGAAATGAAAAAAAAAAAAAAAAAAATGGTTTCATTGTAAAGAAAACCCTTTGAATTACAAAATATGAGTGTATTTTTTTTATAAATAGCATTATATATGTTTCAAATATTACAATAAACACTAAAAAAAACATAGGCGCTTTTTGAATTTTTGATTTTTGATTTTATTTTTTTTGAAAGTCTGTAACTCAGGTTCTATTAGGGCCTGCTCCCTGCAAATTACTTATTTTGATGCCACTTGATGCCAAATTGTACCAGAAAAAAAATATTTTTTTCAAATAACAGCTTCTAAACAGGAGTTACTGTATCATAAATGAACAGTGTTGGGCACGTTCCTTTAAAAAAGTAATTAGTTATAGTTACTAATTACTTCTCACAAATAGTAACTGAGTTAGTCACTGAGTTACATCATTATAAAAGTAACTAATTACCAGGCAAAGTAACTATTGCGTTACTTTAAAAAAACAAACAAAAAAGTTCAAATATGTCAAATAATTTGGATGCCAAAAATATTAAATATGTTAAATCAATGAAATGGACACTAAATAGAACTAGATAGTAAAGTTCGTAGACAAACTTTAAGTTGGCTTGAAAAAGCCTAGCCAGAAAGTTTGAAGTAGTTTTCAAAGCTTAAAGTTTGAAGGTTTTCAGTTTCAACTATTTTGAAGTTTAAAGTAGTTTTAAAGTTTGAAGTTTTAAATTTTTGAAAACCTTACAATTTACCAGAAAAACAGTCACAGACAGACAGACAGATAAACAGATTTTTGCGGTTTCTAGCAAATGACTAGCATGTTGCTAGCATGACTAGCAAGTGACTAGCATGTTGTTAGCATGATT
Organism: Spinibarbus caldwelli; assembly: GCA_039654775.1. NCBI lineage: Eukaryota > Metazoa > Chordata > Actinopteri > Cypriniformes > Cyprinidae > Spinibarbus > Spinibarbus caldwelli. Next base: position 34,035,680 of record CM077221.1, read on the forward strand.
AGCAAGTTGGTAGCATGTTGTCAGCATGATTAGCAAGTTGCTAGTATGTTGTTAGCATGTTCCTAGCATTTTGCTAGCATGACTAGCAAATGACTAGCATGTTGTTAGCATGACTAGAAAGTGAATAGCATGTTTTTTAGCATGTTGTTAGCATGATTAGCAAGGGACTAACATGTTGCTAGCATGTCTTTAGCACGATTAGCAAGTTGCAAGCATGTCGTTAGCAAGTTACTAGCATGTAACATGCATGATTAGCAAGAAATTAGCATGTTGTTAGCATAACTAGCAAGTGACTAGCATGTTGCTAGCAAGACGAGCAAGTGACTAGCATGTTTGCTAGCATGACTAGCAAGTGACAAGCATGTTGTTAGCATGACTAGCAAGTGACTAGCATGTTACAAGCATGATTAGTAAGTGACTAGCATGCTGTTAGCATGACTAGCAAGTGACTAGCATGACTAGAAAGTGACTAGCATGTAACTAGCATGACTAGCAAGTGATTAGCATGTTGTTAGCATGACTAGCATGTTTTTAGCATGACTAGCAAGTGACTAGCATGTTGTTAGCATGATTCTAACATGATTAGCAAGTTACTAGCATGTCACTAGCATGTTTCCAGCATGATTAGCATGTTGTTAACATGTTTTAGCATGTTTAACATGTCGCTAGAATGTTTCCAGCATGATTAGCATGTCGCTAGCATGATTCTAGCATGATTAGCAAAGTTACTAGCATGTTTGCTATCATGACTAGTAAGTGACTAGCATGTTGTTAGCATGACTAGCAAATGACTAGCATGTTACTAGCATGTGACTAGCATGTTGTTAGCATGATTAGCAAGTGACTAGCACGTTGCTAGCATGACTAGCAAGTGACTAGCATGTTACTAGCATGATTAGCAAGTGACTAGAACGTTGTTAGCATGATTAGCAAATGACTAGCATGTTACTAGCATGTGACTAGCATGTTGTTAGCATGATTAGCAAGTGACTAGCACGTTGCTAGCATGACTAGCAAGTGACTAGCATGTTACTAGCATGATTAGGAAAGTGACTAGCACGTTGTTAGCATGACTAGCAAGTGACTAGCATGTTGCTAGCATGACTTGCAAGTGACTGGCATGTTTGCTAGAATGACTAGCAAGTGACTAGCATGTTGTTAGCATGACTAGCAAGTGACTAGCATGTTGCTGTTTTTAGCATGACTAGCAAGTGACTAGCATGTTGTTAGCATGATTAACAAGTATCTAGCATGTTGCTAGCATGTCATTAACATGATTAGCTAGTTGTTAGTATGTCATTAGCAAGTTACTAGCATGTCACTAGCATGATTAGCAAGTGACTAGCATGATGTTAGCATGATTAGCAAGTTGCTAGTATGTTAGCATGTTTATAACAATTTGTTAGCATGACTAGCAATTGACTAGCATGTTGTTAGCATGGCTAGCGTGTTTTTAGCATGACTAGCAAGTGACTAGCATGTTTTTAGCATGATTAGCAAGTGACTAGCACGTTGCTAGCATGATTCTAACATGATTAGCAAGTTACTAGCATGTCACTAGCATGTTTCCAGAATGATTAGCATGTGTTAACATGTTGTTAGCATGATTAGCATGTCGCTAGAATGTTTCCAGCATGATTAGCATGTCGCTAGCATGATTCTAGCATGATTAGCAAAGTTACTAGCATGTTGCTAGTCACTTGCTAGTCATGCTAGCAAATTGCTAGAAACATGCTAACAACATACTAACAACTTGCTAATCATGCTAACAACATGCTAGTTACTTGCTAATCTTGCTAGTGGCATGCTAGTACCTTGCTAATGACATGCTAGCAACTAGCTAATCATGTTAATGACATGCTAGCAACAAGTTAGATACTTGCTAATCATGTTAACAACATGCTAGTCACTTGCTAGTCATGCTAGCAAACATGCTAGTCACTTGCTACTCATGCTAGCAACATCCTAGTCACTTGCTAGTCGTGCTAACAACATGCTAGTCACTTGCTAATCATGCTAGTAACATGCTAGTCCCTTGCTAGTCATGCTATCAAACATGCTAGTCACTTGCTAGTCATGCTAGCAACATGCTAGTCACTTGCTAGTCATGCTAACAACATGCTAGTCACTTTGCTAATCATGCTAGTAACATGCTAGTCACTTGCTAGTCGTGCTAACAACATGCTAGTCACTTGCTAGTCATGACAGCAAACATGCTAGTCGCTTGCTAGTCATGCTAGCAACGTGCTAGTCACTTGCTAATCATGCTAACAACGTGCTAGTCACTTGCTAGTCATGCTAGCAACGTGCTAGTCACTTGCTAATCATGCTAACAACGTGCTAGTCACTTGCTAGTCATGCTAGCAAACATGCTAGTCACTTGCTAGTCATGCTAGCAACGTGCTAGTCACTTGCTAGTCATGCTAACAACGTACTAGTGACTTGCAAATCATGCTAGAAACATGCTAGTCACTTGCTAGTCATGCTAGTAACATGCTAGTCCCTTGCTAGTCATGCTATCAAACATGCTAGTCACTTGCTAGTCATGCTAGCAACATGCTAGTCACTTGCTAGTCATGCTAACAACATGCTAGTCACTTTGCTAATCATGCTAGTAACATGCTAGTCACTTGCTAGTCATGCTAGCAAACATGCTAGTCACTTGCTACTCATGCTAGCAACATCCTAGTCACTTGCTAGTCGTGCTAACAACATGCTAGTCACTTGCTAATCATGCTAGTAACATGCTAGTCCCTTGCTAGTCATGCTATCAAACATGCTAGTCACTTGCTAGTCATGCTAGCAACATGCTAGTCACTTGCTAGTCATGCTAACAACATGCTAGTCACTTTGCTAATCATGCTAGTAACATGCTAGTCACTTGCTAGTCGTGCTAACAACATGCTAGTCACTTGCTAGTCATGACAGCAAACATGCTAGTCGCTTGCTAGTCATGCTAGCAACGTGCTAGTCACTTGCTAATCATGCTAACAACGTGCTAGTCACTTGCTAGTCATGCTAGCAACGTGCTAGTCACTTGCTAATCATGCTAACAACGTGCTAGTCACTTGCTAGTCATGCTAGCAAACATGCTAATCACTTGCTAGTCATGCTAGCAACGTGCTAGTCACTTGCTAATCATGCTTACATCGTGCTAGTCACTTGCTAGTCATGCTAGCAAACATGCTAGTCACTTGCTAGTCATGCTAGCAACGTGCTAGTCACTTGCTAGTCATGCTAACAACGTACTAGTGACTTGCTAATCATGCTAGAAACATGCTAGTCACTTGCTAGTCGTGCTAACAACATGTTAGTCACTTGCTAATAATGTTAGTAACATGCTAGTCCCTTGCTAGTCATGCTATCAAACAGGCTAGTCACTTGCTAGTCATGCTAACAACATGCTAGTCACTTTGCTAATCATGCTAGTAACATGCTAGTCACTTGCTAGTCATGACAGCAAACATACTAGTCGCTTGCTAGTCATGCTAGCAACGTGCTAGTCACTTGCTAATCATGCTAACAATGTGCTAGTCATGCTAGCAAACATGCTAGTCACTTGCTAGTCATGTTAGCAACGTGCTAGTGAATTGCTAATCATGCTAACATCGTGCTAGTCACTTGCTAGTCATGCTAGCAACGTGCTAGTCATTTGCTAGTCATGCTAACAACGTGCTCTTGACTTGCTAATCATGCTAGCAAACATACTAGTCACTTGCTAGTCATGCTAGCAACATGCTAGTCACTTGCTAGTCATGCTAGCAACATGCTAGTCACTTGCTAATCATGCTAACAATATGCTAGTCACTTGCAAGTCATGCTAACAAAATGCTAGTCACTTGCTAATCATGCTAGTACCTTGCTAACAACATGCTAGCATCCAGCTAATCATGCTAATAACATGCTAGTAACTTGCTAATCATGCTAGAAACATGCTAGTAACTTTGCTAATCATGCTAGAATCATGCTAGCGACATGCTAATCATGCTAACAACATGTTAACGACATGTTAATCATGCTAGAAACATGCTAGTGACATGCTAGTAACTTGTTAATCATGTTAGAATCATGCTAGCAACATGCTAGTCACTTGCTAGTCATGCTAAAAACATGATAGTCATGTTAACAACATGCTAGTCACTTGCTAGGCATGCTAGCAAATTGCTAGAAACATGCTAACAACATACTAGCAACTTGCTAATCATGCTAACAGCATGCTAGTCACTTGCTAATCATGCTAGTGACATGCTAGTAACTTGCTAATGACATACTAACAACTAGCAAATCATGTTAATGACATGCTAGCAACATGCTAGATACTTGCTAATAATACTAACAACATGCTAGTCACTTGCTAGTCATTCTAGCAAACATGCTAGTCACTTGCTAGTCATTGCTAGCAAACATGCTAGTCACTTGCTAGTCATGCTAGCAACGTGCTAGTCACTTGCTAATCATGCTAACAATGTGCTAGTCATGCTAGCAAACATGCTAGTCACTTGCTAGTCATGTTAGCAACGTGCTAGTGAATTGCTAATCATGCTAACATCGTGCTAGTCACTTGCTAGTCATGCTAGCAACGTGCTAGTCATTTGCTAGTCATGCTAACAACGTGCTAGTGACTTGCTAATCATGCTAGCAAACATACTAGTCACTTGCTAGTCATGCTAGCAACATGCTAGTCACTTGCTAGTCATGCTAGCAACATGCTAGTCACTTGCTAATCATGCTAACAATATGCTAGTCACTTGCAAGTCATGCTAACAAAATGCTAGTCACTTGCTAATCATGCTAGTACCTTGCTAACAACATGCTAGCATCCAGCTAATCATGCTAATAACATGCTAGTAACTTGCTAATCATGCTAGAAACATGCTAGTAACTTTGCTAATCATGCTAGAATCATGCTAGCGACATGCTAATCATGCTGGAAACATTCTAGCGACATGCTAATCATGCTAACAACATGTTAACGACATGTTAATCATGCTAGAAACATGCTAGTGACATGCTAGTAACTTGTTAATCATGTTAGAATCATGCTAGCAACATGCTAGTCACTTGCTAGTCATGCTAAAAACATGATAGTCATGTTAACAACATGCTAGTCACTTGCTAGGCATGCTAGCAAATTGCTAGAAACATGCTAACAACATACTAGCAACTTGCTAATCATGCTAACAGCATGCTAGTCACTTGCTAATCATGCTAGCAACATGCTAGATACTTGCTAATAATACTAACAACATGCTAGTCACTTGCTAGTCATTCTAGCAAACATGCTAGTCACTTGCTAGTCATTGCTAGCAAACATGCTAGTCACTTGCTTGTCACTTGCTAATCATGCTAACAACATGCTAGTAACTTACTCATGTTAGCAAAATGCTAGAAACATGTTAACGACATACTAGCAACTTGATAATCATGCTGACAACATGCTACCAACTTGCTAGTCATGCTAGCAACATGCTAGTCATTTTATAGTAATGGTAACAACATGCTAGTCACTTGCTAGAAACCGCAAAAATCTGTTTATCTGTCTGTCTGTCTGTGACTATCTGTTTTTCTGGTAAATTGTATGGTTTTCAAAACTTTAAAACTTCAAACTTTAAAACCACTTTAAACTTCAAAATAGTTAAAACTGAAAACTTTCAAACTTTAAGCTTTGAAAACTACTTCAAACTTTCTGGCTAGGCTTTTTCAAGCCAACTTAAAGTTTGTCTACGAACTTTACTATCTAGTTGTACTAGACTAATATTAATTATCTGATATACTATTTTATATTATATAAGGTATATATATATATATATATATATATATATATATATATATATATATATATATATATATATATATATACACATATATATATATATATATATATATATATATATATATATATATAAAGCTTATGTCTGTAAAATGGCACAGTTTTTTTTTTTTAATATCTGACACTTAGCATCAGTCAGTCAAGCATTATAATATGATATTATGATAATCTCTACTGCTAAAAGAACATACTATCATGACAAAATTAACAATTCGCCTAACTCTCGCATGCTCTTTAAAACATTCTCCTCCCTCCTTTGTCCTCCAAAGCTGACGACTTTGCCACATTCTTCATTAATAAAATTACTAACCTCACTGCACAATTCTCCACACCACAAACTGTCAAACACATCTTACCATCAAACATACACTCGTTCACATTCTTCTCTCCACTCTCTGAAGCAGAAGTCTCTAAACTCATCCTTTTCAGTCATCCTACTACTTGTCCGCTTGATCCTATTCCATCCCATCTCCTTCAAGCCATTTCTCCTGTAGTTGTACCTGGACTCACTCACATCGTTAACACATCCCTTCACACTGGAGTTTTTCCCTCAGCATTTAAACAGGCTCGTATAACCTCACTTCTTAAGAAACCCACTCTTAACCCAACTCTTTTAGAGAACTGTAGACCGGTTTCCCTTCTAACTTTCATTGCAAAAACACTTGAACGAGTGGTGTTCAACCAAGTCTCTGCCTTTCTCACACAGAACAACCTCCAGGACCGTAACCAATCTGGCTTCAGAAGTGGACATTCGACCGAAACCGCCTTGCTCTCAGTTGTTGAAGCCCTAAGACTTGAAAGAGCGGCTTCCAAGTCTTCATTACTTATCTTGCTGGATCTGTCCGCTGCTTTTGATATGGTCAACCACCAGATCCTCCTGTCAACCCTATTGAGAAAGGGCATCTCAGGAACCGCTCTCCAGTGGTTTGAGTCTTACCTCTCAGATAGATCTTTCAAGGTATCTTGGAGAGATGAAGTATCCATGTCGCAACATCTAGCTACTGGGGTGCCTCAGGGCTCAGTCCTTGGACCACTTCTCTTCTCTGTCTACATGGCATCATTAGGTTCTGTCATTCAGAAACATGGCTTTTCATATCACTGCTATGCTGATGACACTCAACTCGACCTCTCATTCGATCCTGATGATCCGACGATAACTGCTCGCATCTCAGCATGTATAACAGACATTTCTTGCTGGATGAAGGCCCATCACCTTCAACTCAACCTAGCTAAGACAGAACTGCTTGTAGTTTCTGCAAACCCATCACTTCATCACAATTTCACCTTCCAGTTAGGCTCATCAACCATTACTCCTTCAAAAACAGCCAGAAACCTTGGAGTTGGGATTGATGATAAGCTGAATTTCTCAGACCACATTGCTAAAACTGCCCGGTCCTGCAGATTTGCTTTATATAATATTAAGAAGATCAGGCCCTTTCTTTCGGAATATGCAACACAACTCCTTGTTCAAGCTCTTGTTCTGTCCAGACTTGACTATTGCAATGCTCTCTTGGCAGGTCTTCCAGCCAATTCCATCAAACCTCTACACTTAATCCAAAATGTCGCTGCAAGATTAATCTTTAATGAGCCGAAAAGAACGCATGTCACACCTCTGTTCATCAATTTGCACTGGCTACCAATAGCGGCTCGCATAAAATTCAAGGCATTAATGTTTGCATACAAAACCACCTTTGGCTCTGCACCCCTTTACCTAAATTCAGTAATTCAGACCTATGTGCCCTCTAGAAGCTTGCGTTCTGCAAGTGAACGCGGCATTATTGTGCCTTCCCAAAGAGGCACAAAATCACTTTCACTGACTTTTTCATTAACTGTTCCCATCTGGTGGAATGACCTGCCCAACTCAATTCGAGCAGCTGAATCCTTAGCCATCTTCAAGAAACGGCTAAAAACCCATCTCTTCCATCTTTATTTGACCCTTTAACTCTAGCATTCTCTTTTCTAATTTTATTTTATCTATCTCCTTTCTTTTTATTAAAAAAACATAACAAAACACACACACACACACACACACACACACACACACTTGACCCTCTATCAATTGCATATTTATTATCTAACTGCTAGCTTTTCTTAAAAAACTAAAACACTAGCTTTCTTTTCTATATTCTATCTACTTGTTTATAAAAAAAAAAAAAAAAAACCTCGCTACGTGTACTGCGTTAGGCTAACCGAGACTTGTCATATCGCTTGCATGTTGTTGCTCTTTTGTTGGTTTTGATTGCTTCTATTGTCCTCATTTGTAAGTCGCTTTGGATAAAACCGTCTGCTAAATGACTAAATGTAAATGTAAATGTAATTTAGCATTATGTGATGATAGAACTTTAGTAATTAGAATAATCATGTATGAATGCATATTTGTCATGTTGACTGAACTTAGGACTGGTCGTGGTGCTGCTTAAGATATTGTTTGTCATTTAGTGTTTCTATAAAAAATGGAGAAAAACTGAAAATAATATTGATAAGATAACAAAACTACTATGAATTCTACGACTAATAACAATATAAAACTCACTAAGGATTAATAAGCTGCTGGTTTCATGAATATTAATCACGTTGTCTGTGTTCGCTCGAATTGATTTGCTGAAATCAAAACAGGGACGATAATAGCTGAACGCCAGCCAATGAGATTGTCGTTTGCGCATTAGTTCCGGCCACTACCAGAGAAACGCCTCAAGGTTACGTATGTAACCCTAGTTCATCGAGGGAATGAGACGCTGCGTCAAAACACTTTGGGAACGCCTTCAGCGTGACAACGCTCTGAATCACATGTGTAATCAGTCCAATGAATAGGCGAGACGTCACAAGCGGGGTGACGTAACGACCAGGAAGCATAAAAGCACGTGCGGTGAAACCGGCATCAGCTTCAGGAATGAAGCAAGCGCTGGCTGGGATGCCAGAAGTCTGGCTTCGAGACGCAGCGTCTCGTTCCCTCGAGGAACTAGGGTTACATACGTAACCTTGAGGCGTTCCTCGAGGGAACGAGACGCTGTGTCAAAACACTTTGGGAACGAGAATGCCCACGCCCCAGACTGACAAATCCCTCCCAAGGAGGGGAGATCAGAGGACTCAACGAAGAGAGGCATCCACAATCCACCAGCTGAGGGACCTTGTCCCTTCCCACAGGGCAGCTCTGTGGGTGTAGTGCTCGCACAAGCTTCTCTGGTCAGGCTCCCCGAAGGGAGGAGAACTGAAGGCCTGGGGTACGACAGCCAGAAAATCATACCGGGGCCTCAGCCTCAGTTCACCGCGGAGGAAACGTGTAACTAAGGGGTGTCTTCCCACTGAATGGCCACCGAGAGGGGTGTGGAAGACTGCAATGGCCGCCATGAAGACCTCTAAGGTGGAGTGGGTCAACCCTGTGGAAAAACAGGCCTGCAGGAACTCCAGAACTGTACCAAATGGGCAGTTAGCTGGATCGAGCTGGCGGTCTCCGCACCAAGAAGTACAGTTTCCTTGATGAGGGAGCTCTGGATTGGAGGATGGTCTCAACAACCTCGGTTGAGCGACCGGAAGCTATGAGTTGTGCCTCCTCAGAGGCCACACCCACAGCTTCCACAGCTCCGGCGGGGGCGCACTCTCTGCCTGTGAGAGGAGATCTCTCCCTACGGGAATCTCCCATGGAGCGCCGTTGAGGAGAGAAATCAGGTCCGAGAACCATATTCGGCCCGGACAGAACAGGGCTACTGGCAGTAGATTGACCTCGTTCCTGCGTACTCTCACCAGAACTCCCGGGAGCAGAACAATCAGGGAAAGGTGTACAGACGAAGCCTCGGCCACATCTGTACCATGGCATCCAGCCCCAGTGGAGCTGGATAAGTCAGAAAGAGAACCAGAGGGGGCCGTGCGATATCATCTGAGTCACAAACAAGTCCACTTGAGCCTGGCCAAAGACTCTCTAAGCCTGCTTCACCCCTCTCGGGGTGAGGCATCTATTCCCCGGGCCTCGGCCCCTGCCTTGACAGGATGTCTGCTCCCACATATATAAGAGACCATTGCTGTGTTGTTGGTGCGCACCAAGACATAGCGATCTCTTAGGCCTGGGAGGAAGTGTTTCAAGGCTAGAAACACGACCAGCATCTCCAGCCAACTCAAGCGCCACATGAGATGACAGCCACTCCACAGACCGCGGGCCGAGCGGCCACTCATGACCACTCCCAACCGGTGAGAGATGCATCTGTTGCTAGCATACGCAGCGACCAGGAACTCCCAGCACCGGGCCCTGAGATAAGAACCAAGGTTTCTTTCACATGTCTAAGGCACGTAGGCTCCGCTGCGTGACCTTGAGCATGTGAAGCGGGTTTCCCCACGGGGAGAACCCCTTGGTCTTAAGCCACCACTGTAAGGGTCTCATGTACAGCAAGCCAAAAGTAACCACGTTGGACACAGCTGCCATGAGACCCAGCAGTCTGGAACTGCTTGACAGTGAGTGACCGGCCTTCTCTCACTCTCGCGACTGCAGTGAGGATCGACTTGATCTGAGCAGGAGACATATGTACCTGCTTCATGGTCGAATCCCACACCACGCCCAGATAAGTGGTTCTCTGTAATGGAGGAAGCACACTTTTCTTGGCATTAAGTCTTAACCCCAGCTCTTTTGTGTGAGCGAGAACAACATCTCGATGTCGAACCGCCATCCGCTCTGATTGAGTTAATATCAACCAAAAGTCGATGTGGTTGAGTCGTGAAAGTGTGGGGTGAAAGTGCAAGGCCAAAGGAAGAACCGGTATTGGTAAGATTTTGCCCCTAAAAGCAAACCTCAGGAACTTCCTATGATGAGGAAGGATGGAGATATGTGCATCTTTTAGATAGATCGTGACAAACCAGTCCTTGGACTTATCTGAGACACGACCTGTTTGAGTGCGAACGTACTGAACTTCAGTCGCCTGACTGAGCGGTTCAAAGACGCAGATCTAAAAAGGATGCAACCCTTCATCGGAACGGTGAAGTACCGGCTGTAGGACCCAGACTCTGCTACGCAAGGAGGGACCACCTCGATGGCCTCCGTCCTCAGAGTGTGTACTTCTGTTCCATTACTAGAGCCTGCTCGGGGCCCACCAGGGTGGGAAAGACCCCATTGAATTGAGGCGGAGGAGAACCGAAATTGATTCTGTGGCCTCTCACTACAGTGTGCAGGACCCACTGAGACACGTTTGACAGTAGCTATCACGCTGCCAAATAGTCTACTAAGGGAATCAGTCTCTCGAGACTGACCTCTGGTGTGATCAGAGGGGCTAGCTCGGTGCCCTGAAGCGGCGCACCGGCAGGTGACGGCCGAACTAGCTGCTCTAGAGACCTCTGTGGAGGTGGCGAGCCTCTTAGTACCACTACGTTTCCGGGCGGTAACTGAGAGAAGCGCTTGCGGGAGACCGCTGCGCCCTGGAACACTGGCAGGGTTAGCGGACCAATCTCCTGAGGGCACTGAGGAGAGACAGGCACCGTGTAATGTGGTGTACACCGCTGTTCCCCAGAGGGGCCTGCCCCCTGAAGTCCTAAAGCCATAAGCATCCGGACTCTCTTGCTGAAGTCTTCTATTGAAACGACGGTCCTCAGACCCCGCGTCATCTCCCAGGAAGACTAAACTGGTAGAAACAGAGCCTGTTAGGCAGGACCCAACGAGACACGCTTGGCAGGGGCTCCTACAGCGCCAGGTGACTCCTAAGGGAACAAGTCTCTCGAGACTGGCCTCTGGTGTGCTTAGAGCTGCTAGCTCGGTGCCCTGAAGCGGAGGGCCGGCAGGCGACGGCCGCTCTAGCTGCTCTAGAGACCCCCGAAGGGGCGGCGAGCCTCTCAGTTCCGCTATGTTCGCTGGAGACCGAACATAGCGGAATAACATGGGTGGCAGGGTTGGCAGACCTATCTCCTGAGGGCACCGAGGAGAGACGGGCACCGTGTGATGCGGTGTACACCGCTCTTCCCCAGAGGGGGCCGCCCCTCAGACGTCCTGTGTCATAGGCATCAGGACATTCTGGCCGAAGACTATCCAGCGAGAATGACAGTCCGCAGACCTGCCTTCTGCTAGAAGCCTTTGGCCCGGGCGCGCCACTCCAACATTATGGGAAGTACGAGAACTGACGCTCCCTGAATGAGGAGCTGGAACAAGATTAGGGCTGCTCCCGCCCAGCAGCCCCTGCTGCCACCTCAGCCTCCTCGGAGGAAGAGAGAGCATCTTGCTCCCTACTTGAGAATTTCATCCCAAGCGCTCGCTGTATAGAGAGTAAAGGGAGGAGAAAGGAGGACCCGTCTCCAGCCCTACTAAATACAGTAAGTATATGAACACATATATAATATATATATATATATATATATATATATATATATATATATACACACACACATCTCTTCTCATCGCAGATGATATACACCATTTAATTCCTCAGAATTAAACACGGCCAAACAACCAGACAAGTAAACACGGTCTGTTTGTGAAAAGATTCAATATAAAGCATCGTTCTGAGTGCCGTAATGCAAGCGTCGCCTCGGCAATGCACGCTGATTTTACACACAAGCCTTTTCTTCCCTCGAGAAGAAATGTATCATAGCAATATCAATCTCCTCGGAGAAAGATAGCTGCAGCAGCAAGCTCTCGCTCAAAGGGGGAAGAACCGCATCGCGGGCTTCTGAAACCTGAGATCTAATTAGATCTAAGGATTGCAGGTGGAGAGAGGACGAGCCATCTCCAACCCGTCCGCAAGATCCATGTGCAATCCTCACGATCTCAATCACCGCCGTGCCTCAGCAGCAGCGGGACCAGAACGACGAGATGGCAGGCACGGACACACTCCTCAGAGCGTGCCCGACGGGAGCGGAGCGTTTACAGCGGGGAGGAGCGTAATCAGCCCCCTCGAGAGCTGACTGCGCGAGATCCACTCCCCAGAAATGCTGCTCATAATCTGCTTGTGCTAACAAAGTGCTTGTGCAAACAATATGCTTGTGCAAACAATATGCTTATCGAAAGCTCATCGTCGTACTGCACGTCAACCTCCTCGGAGGAAAACAGGCGGAGTGTTGAGCCCTCTCTCCGGGGGAAAGAAACAGTTTCAGGTGGGCTTCTGAACCCAGAGATCAGGCGTTGGATCTGGTGGGAAAGGAAGAAGACAGAGGATCGCCAGTCTCCATTCCCTCCACCAATCCATCTGCGAATCCCACGAGCGCAGCCACCGCTCTGCCTCAGCGAATGCGGGGCCGGCACCGCGAGGAACGCTGGCGAAGACTCTCTCCTCAAAGAGAGCCCTATGAGAGTAAGCATACGCAGATAACAACGCTCTCAATGCGGGCAGTCAGCTCCCTCGAGAGCTGACTCTGTGTGCTCTGCTCTCAAGCAGACAGCACACAAACTGTGTGTATCCCCACCCGTAAAGTAGCTTTCTTTTTTTCTCTCGCGGGCAAGGAAGAACATACAGCCTGAGATACTGCCCGCTCTCGCTGTATGTTTGTCTACACTCGTAAGGTTTAAAATAAAGTGTGATAATGGACAGACAACACCAAATAAGACTGACACACACAGAGCGCTTGCTGAATGACAGAAAGCTGATGCCGGTTTCACCGCACGTGCTTTTATGCTTCCTGGTCGCTACGTCACCCCACCTGTGACGTCTCGCCCATCCATTGGAATGATTACACGTGATTCAGAGCGTGGTCATGCTGAAGGCGTTCCCAAAGCGTTTAAACGCAGCTCGAGTTCCTGAAGAGGAACCGGCAGTTCTTAAAAGCTGTCTCCGTTATTTTGACAGGAAAATACAACAAATAATATCGTTTACGCGTTGTTACGTATGTTACGGAAGCAGGCTCACACAACAGGTTAGATGTAAATACCAATATGATTTATTGAACAGCAGAGTAAATATGACTGATTGCAGGTGAGTAGAAACTTCAATGGTAATAGTGATAAAGGATGAGAGCTGAAGAAATGTCTTTTGCCTTGCCAGGAACTCGTGGAAGCTGGGGAAACACACACCTCACTGTAAGGTTGGAGGAGCTGGACAGGAATCGCTGGAGGAGACAGACGCTGGAGAAATGGAGACAAGACGCTGGAGTGTACACAGGAGGTAAGTAAACAAACAGGTAAGTCACTGGGATAGCTTTAGGAGTCCACTTTGTAGAAACGAGACCGGACGTTTGAGTGCAGTGAGGTGTGTGTCTTTGTAGTGCTTGGTTGATGATGATCTAATGACATACAGGTGTGCTCAATCAATTTTCAGGTGAACATTACCCCCCTCTCCACGGCCCGCTCCAGAGGGCCGAGGACCCCGACGTCGTGGTGGTCTACCTCTTCCTCTGGGAGCTGGTCGATCTGGGTAGGTGGAATGGAATTCGTCGAACAGTGTTGGATCTAGGATGTCATCTTTGGGGACCCATGAGCTCTCCTCCGGACCATAGCCCTCCCAGTCTACGAGATATTCCAGCTGACCACCACGGCGCCGGGAATCCAGGATCTTCTTCACCTCATAGATGGCACCGTCTTCCAATATCAGCGGGAGAGGGGGTTCTTCACTCGGACCAGGCTCTGTGGAGGGAGAGACAGGAGGATGATAAGGTTTTAGTAGGGAGACATGGAAAGTGGAATTAATTCTGTATTGTGGAGGGAGTTGGAGTTGATAGGTGACCGGATTGATTTGTTTCAAGATGGTGAAGGGGCCAACATATCTGGGACTAAGTTTCTTACAGGGCAGGCGCATCTTGATGTCTCTTGTTGACAGCCAGACCTTCTGTCCTGGTTGGTACTGGGGAGCTTCGGATCTTCGAAGGTCTGCTGTCATTTTGCGCCTGCGTACTGTTCTCTGGAGATGATGGTGAGCGGTGTCCCAGACCCTCTCGCTCTCTCGGAACCAGTAGTCGACCGCTGGCACTTCTGATGGTTCCCCAGACCAGGGGAATAGAGGTGGCTGGTAGCCGAGTACGCACTGGAAGGGAGTGAGTCCAGTCGAAGGTTGACACAGGGAGTTCTGAGCGTACTCGGCCCAACCAATAAACTGGTTCCAAGAGTCCTGGTGGTCATGGCAGAAGGTCCGCAGGAAGCGACCAATTTCCTTGATGTTGGAAGGTATGGACCAGGTTTTGATGGCCTCCACCTTCCCCTCATCCATCCGGATGCCACCACTATCAATGTTGTATCCAAGGAACTGCACTGAGGGTTGATGGAAAGAACACTTTTCTGCCTTAAGGAACAGGTTGAACTCTCTCAGGCGTTGCAGGACCTCCGCAATGTGGTGGCGATGTTCGGCCATGCTCCGAGAGTAGATGAGGATGTCATCAATGTAGACCAGGACGAACCGATGAAGATACTCTCGGAGCACCTCATGCATAAAATCCTGGAATACGGAGGGGGCATTGACAAGGCCATACGGCATAACAAGATATTCATAGTGGCCGGTAGGTGTCACAAAGGCTGTCTTCCACTCGTCCCCCTCACGTATCCGGATGAGGTTGTACGCGCTGTGGAGGTCCAGCTTGGTGAAGATGGTGGCTCCCCGAAGATGTTCTAAGGCCGCTGGGACGAGAAGAAGAGGGTAACGGAATTTCACTGTGATCTGGTTGAGTGCCCGGTAATCTATGCAAGGCCGCAAGCCTCCGTCCTTCTTGGCTTCAAAGAAGAAGCTCGAAGCAGCAGGGGACGTTGAAGGGCGGATGTAACCTTGCTTGAGTGCCTCCTTGATATATTCCTCCATGGCCTTCTGTTCGGGTAGTGACAGTGGGTAGATCTTTCCCCGGGGCACTGGCTCACCTGAAATCAGATCGATTGCGCAGTCCCATGGCCGATGAGGAGGTAATTGGGAGGCCCTCTTCGGGCAGAATACGTCTCTGAAGGGGGCATAGCAGGCGGGTATGTCGATGGATTGCTTGTCCACAGGACTCTCAATGGAGGTGGAATTTAGGGATAGAGACTTGGTATGATGCGGAGATGGTTGAGGGATGTGTGGAAAACAATCGGGGAAACACTGGTTGCCCCACTTCAGGACTTCTCCCGTGCGCCAGGATATTTGGGGTTCATGTTGTGCTAAACATGGGATTCCGAGGATGATATCTGTTGTAGCTCCCTCCAGAACCAGTAGGTGGATGTTCTCTTCATGTAGCTGACCAATCTTCAGCTGAACGGGACCCGCAAGGAACTTCACGCTACGGCGACTGATGGGTCTTCCGGTTATCGACTGGACTTGGTAAATTGTTTGGTTGGTAGTGGTTGGGAGCTTGAGCTGGCGGCAGAGAGTTCCTGATATGAAGTTCCCGGCAGACCCTGAGTCAAGGAGGGCATGGACTGGAAGAGAGATATCGGAGGCAGTAAGCATTACAACAGTTGAGAGTGGTTTCATATTTTGACTGACAGGGTTAAGGGCACTCACCAGAAGTCGAGGAGGGCGAACTGGGCATGAAGATATTACATGCCCACCGGTTCCACAATATAAACACAATCTCATATTGAATCTCCTCCGCCGCTCAGCATTTGATAGGCATGTGCTGTCCATTTGCATGGGTTCAATAACTGGTTCTGGAGGGAGGTTTGCATCTGAGTGGCGCAGGAAGGGAGTACAACGGGTTAATTGAGGTTGTTCCTCAAAGCAAGATTGCATACAAGTGGAACATCAAATGGACATCTGAATGAGGTTTTCCAAGCCGCAGGAATCATCATAGCTGGCAAGCTGCAACCGCAGTCTGGGTTCTAACCCCTGACGGTAAGAGGTGAGGAGAGATCGCTCATTCCATCCACTAGCTGCTGCTAGAGTCCTGAATTGGAGGGCATACTCATTAATGGATCTGGAGCCTTGGCGGAGGTGATACAGCTGGTCACTGATGGTGGAATCTCCCGTGGATCGGCCAAAAACCTCACGTAAGTGAGCGATGAAGTTATTGAGTGACTGAGTGACTGGGCCTCGATCCGACACAATGTCCTCAGGGATGCCATAATATCTAAAAACATGGTTGAAGAGCAACTCAGCTGTCACTATGGCTGTTGGCAGGCCCTTGAGGGGGAGAAGACGACATGATTTAGAGAATCTATCCACTATCACTAATATGCAAGTGTTACCATCTGAGGCTGGTAGATCTGTAATGAAGTCAACTCCCAGGTGTGACCATGGACGGTTGGGAACGGGCAGCGGTAGGAGTTTGCCTGCTGGTAAGTGGCGTGGGCTCTTGGAAATTGCACAATTGGCGCAACCCTGGACGAACCTTCTCACATCCCTGGCCATGTTGGGCCACCAGTAGCGATCTTTCAGCAGCGAGAGGGTGTTGTTGACCCCGGGGTGGCCAGTGCCCAGTGATGTATGAACGGAGTGAATGAGGGGAGTGCGCTGTGTTCAGGAGACATACTGTACACCTGGTGGGCAGCCCAGCGGAGTGGTCATGGAAGCATTGGAGGAGTTGACTGAGTCGGGGTTCCACTGGATGGGACTAACGATTATCCCTTCTGGAATTATGGGTTCTGGTTTTTCTTCGTTTTCTTCTGGAGCATTGAGACGAGACAGAGCATCCGCCTTAACATTCTTGGGTCCGGGTCGGTAGGAGATTGTAAAATTGAACCGAGTAAAGAAGAGGGCCCAGCGGGCTTGGCGTGGGTTGAGTCTTTTAGCTTCGCGCAAGTACTGCAGGTTCTTGTGATCGGTGAGAACAGAGAAAGGGTGTTGTGCACCCTCCAACCAATGCCTCCATTCCTCTAGGGCTAACTTGATGGCCAGAAGTTCCCTGTTGCCGATGTCGTAATTCCTTTCCGCTGGGCTGAGTTTCCTGGAAAAGAAGGCACATGGATGGAGTTGGGCTGGAGTCCCCTGCTGCTGAGATAACACTGCTCCAACACCCGTGGTAGAGGCATCAACCTCCACGATGAATGGCTTCTTGGGGTCTGGGTGAACGAGGATTGGAGCATGGGTAAAGGCTTCCTTCAATCTCTCAAAGGCTTCAGTAGCGGCAGGTGTCCAGGACAGAGACTTGGGCTTGTTGCGTAACAGGTTGGTGAGTGGACTGGTAATGACACTATAATTCTGGATGAACCTCCTATAGAAATTAGAAAAACCCAGGAATCGTTGGAGGTTATCCACGAGTTCCTGGAAGGGATCGGGATTACTCATGCTGTCTTCGGTGTTGGGTCCGGTCTTCTGTTACGGAAGCAGGCTCACACAACAGGTTAGATGTAAATACCAATATGATTTATTGAACAGCAGAGTAAATATGACTGATTGCAGGTGAGTAGAAACTTCAATGGTAATAGTGATAAAGGATGAGAGCTGAAGAAATGTCTTTTGCCTTGCCAGGAACTCGTGGAAGCTGGGGAAACACACACCTCACTGTAAGGTTGGAGGAGCTGGACAGGAATCGCTGGAGGAGACAGATGCTGGAGAAATGGAGACAAGACGCTGGAGTGTACACAGGAGGTAAGTAAACAAACAGGTAAGTCACTGGGATAGCTTTAGGAGTCCACTTTGTAGAAACGAGACCGGACGTTTGAGTGCAGTGAGGTGTGTGTCTTTATAGTGCTTGTTTGATGATGATCTAATGACATACAGGTGTGCTCAATCAATATTCAGGTGAGGGTGTGCGTTGTGATTGGCTGGCGTGGGAGCCTGGCCGATCTGTGACAACGTAACAATGTAAGACTTTCTCGTTCTGTCTCTTTCTTTGCGGGTGTGTGAGACAATAGCTATGTTTCCATCCACCTATTTTAATGCGCATTTTGGACTATCGCATAAAAAATTCGCTGGATGGAAACGCCAAGATGCGCATAAATTCTGAAAATGCGCATAAAAAAATTATGCGCACAACTGAGTAGGATAAACTTTTTATCCGATAAGAAAAAATGCGCATAAACTACGATGGAAACACGTTTACCGAATAAATTCCTCCATGCGCATCAAAAAAGTCATGTGACTTTGCGCTATGAGACGGGATAACTTGACTAACCAGCTGACCGATCTCGTTCACAGCGTCTATAAGTTATTGTAGTCACTCTGAAAAGCCTGAGCAAAGTCTGTCATCAAAGTATTTCTGTATAATTGTCTTACACGACTGTGTTCCCAAACAGCTGGCATCCTCCGAACGCAGTGACAGCATTTATTGTGTTACGTCTGCTCTCTCTGAGGCGGAAGTAATTTATATTATATATGAAAATTATTATATTCAATGGCTTCTCCTATATTCTTAGTGATATTTAGTGCCACGGTTTACCAGGAAGTGACGATTTTGTTCTCTTTGACTCGCTGGATGGAAACGGTGCTTTATTCGCATATGTTTTATGCGATATTCCAGTTTTGCGCATAATTTAAATTCGAATCTTTGGATGGAAACATAGCTATTGTGAAGGCGAGTCATGCGCCTTCACACTAGAGTTTACGGTACGTCAAATACAGCTACCCAGCGCATCCATTCAGATGAACTGAAAAATAAAATGATAGTAATATTACAATAAATTATAGTAACGCCGCATTTTTTTGTCAGTAACGGTAACGGCGTTGTAACGGGGGAAACAGTAATTCGTTTGATTACTCGTTTCTGAAAAAAATAACGCCGCTAATAACACCGTTTATTTATAACGCCGTTATTCCCATCACTGTAAATGAAGCAAGTGAAATTGCCATATTTTGCATCTACATGTGTCATTTTCAGTTTCCTTTGCAAAAACAGGCAATATAAAACAATATAAAACTATGTGCCATAAGCACTTTTCTTGATTACTGATTGAATTATGTTTCATTTGTATGTCTTTTTTGTTACCATTTTGAGATTCAATCAAGAATTTATGATTGTTAAATGATAAATTCAAGCTGAAGAATAAACAATTTATTTGAGAATTTTAAAGTATTTGTGTACCAATATTTTAAACAATCTGTATCTTATCATTTATAAAATGTACTTAACTGGTCCGGGTGTTTTTTTATTTAATTTTATTTATTTATTTTTCTGGGCTTTGCTTGTTTGCCCAAATATCTGCTTGCTGCATGAGGGACAGGTGATAATGTTCTGGAATGTGGGGGGTATAAGGGCTATTAGCATGATAAGTAAAGGGCACAATAAGCTATCAGACAGTATTGTGTGAATTTTGTGAAATGTGTGAATTATGTGAACGGTTGAATTCTTTAAAATGTATAAGTATGATTGGGATTAATTTGCATTAAGATTAAATAGCATGGAAAATATTTTTATTTTATTTTATTTTTTTCTATTTCAGAATGCCACCAGCCAAGAAATATCGTCTCATCATATGTGTATATCACTGATGCTGTCCAAAATGGGAACAGTGACGTTGAGATGGACTGTGATACAAGAGAAGAAAGTTTTAAAGTCAAGTCATGATGAATGTTTTAAAGCTTTCATTCAGTTCATCAGGTTTTGTAAATATAATCTGAACATATTTTTATAATAAATATTATATATATGTATATACAGTATCTCACAAAAGTGAGTACACCCCTCACATTTCAGCACCAATTTTAGTATATCTTCTCAAGGGACAATACTGCACAAATTAAACTGGGATATATATTAGAGTAGTCAATGTGCAGCTTGTATAGAAGTACAGATATACTGTCCTCTAAAAATAACTCAACATATAGCCATTGTTGAACAAATAACTGGCAACAAAAATGAGTACACCCTAAGTGAACATGTCAAAACTGTGTCCAAAGTGTCAATATTTTGTAGGGGCACCATTGTTATCTAGCACTGCCTTAATCCTCCTGGGCATGGAATTCACCAGAGCCGCACAGGTTGTTGCTGGCATCCTCTTCCACTCCTCCATAATGACATCACGGAGCTGCTGGATGTTAGACACATGGCACTTCTCCACCTTCCGCTTGAGGATGCCCCACATGTGCTCAATAGGGTTCAGGTTTGGAGACATACTTGGCCACTCCATCACCTTCAGCTTCATCAGCAAGGCAGTTGTCATCTTGGCCGTGTGTTTGGGGTCATTATTATGTTGGAAAACTGCCGTTTGGCCCAGTTTCTGAAGGGAGGGCAATATCTTCTGCTTCAGATTGTCACAGTACATGTTGGCATCCATGTTTCCCTCAATGAACCACAGCTCCCCAGTACCAGCAGCACTCATGCAGCCCCAGACCATGATGCTACCACCACCATGCTTGACTGTATGCAAGACACAATTTTCTTGATACTCCTCACCAGGCCGTCACCACACATGCTGGACACCATCTGAGCCAAACAAGTTTATCTTAGTCTCATCAGACCACAGGACATGGTTCTAGTATTTCATGCTCTTGGACAGGTTGTCTTCAGCAAACTGTTTGCAGGCTTTCTTGTGAGCCAGCTTCAGAAAAGGCTTCCTTCTGGGACGACGGCCATGCAAACCAACTTGTTACAGTGTGTGGCGTATGGCCTGAGCACTGACAAGTTGACCTTCCACTTCTGCAACCTCTAAAGCAATGCTGGCAGCACTCATGGTATGTTTTTTGAAGCCAGCTTCTGCACCTGACGCACACCACGAGGACTCAACTTCTTTGATCGACGCTTGCGAGGCCTGTTCCGAGTGGAACCCGTCTTGGAAAACCTCTGTGTGACACTGGGCACTGTACTGTCCTGCCCCCTGAGCGCTGGGCCATTCTTGTTTCAGGGTGTTACTGATCTTCTTATAGCCTAGGCTATCTTTGTGAAGAGCAACAATTCTAATTCTCAAATCCTCAGAGAGTTCTTTGCCATGAGGTGCCATGTTGAACATCCATTGGCCAGTGTGAGAGAATTGTACTCAAAGCACCAAATTTTAACTACTCTAATACAAGACACACAAATTTGTATAGTCCTGTCAAGCAGACAAAAACATGAACATGATGAATAGGACATGTGGCTTTGCATGTTTAAATGAAGTATAGCTGTTTTCACTTAGGGTGTACTCACTTTTGTTGCCAGCTTTTTTGACAATAATGGCCATATGTTGAGTTATTTTCAGAGGACTGTAAATCTTTACTGCTATATAAGTTGCACATTGACTTATAAATATATATATATATATATATATATATATATATATATAAATCTGAATATATAAATGTAAATCTGAATATATAGTTATAAGTATGAATATATAAATGTAAATCTGAATATATAGTTATAAGTCTGAATATATAGAAGTGAATCTGAATATATAGAAGTAAATCTGAATATATAGTTATAAATCTGAATATATAGAAGTAAATATGAATATATAGTTATAAGTCTGAATATATAAATGTAAATCTGAATATATAGTTCTAAGTCTGAATATATAAATGTAAATCTGAATATATAGTTATACGTCTGAATATATAAATGTAAATCTGAATATATAGTTATAAATCTGAATATATAGAAGTAAATCTGAATATATAGTTATGTCTGAATATATAGAAGAAAATCTGAATATATAGTTATAAATCTGAATATATAGAAGTAAAACTGAATATATAGAAGTAAATCTGAATATATTGTTATAAGTCTGAAAATATAAATGTAAATCTGAATATACAGTTATAAGTCTGAATATATAGAAGTAATTCGGAATATATAGAAGTAAATCTGAATATATAGTTATAAGCCTGAATATATAGAAGTAAATCTGAATATATAGTTATAAGTCTGAATATATAAATGTAAATCTGAATATATAGTTATAAGTCTGAATATATAGAAGTAATTCTGAATATATAGAAGTAAATCTGAATATATAGTTATAAGTCTGAATATATAAATGTAAATCTGAATATATAGTTATAAGTCTGAATATATAAATGTAAATCTGAATATATACTTAGTCTGAATATATAAATGTAAATCTTAATATATAGAAGTAAATCTGAATATATAGTTATAAGTCTGAATATATAAATGTAAATCTGAATATATAGTTATTAGTCTGAATATATAGAAGTAAATCTGAATATATACTTATTAATCTGAATATATAAATGTAAAACTGAATATATCGTTATAAGTCTGAATATATAAATGTAAATCTGAATATATACTAATAAATCTGAATGTATAAATGTAAATCTGAATATGTGATGCGATATAGGAAAACCTAACACATGGTGAAATTTGACCTTTTTAGGTTTTGATACCATGGAAGCTGAGTTCAAGCCCTTTCCAAAACTGTTTTTATTTTGTCCATAGCTTGAACGTAACAAAAGTTATGGCTATCTGAAGTTGGCTGATAGCTATTATTTTCAGGAATGGAATTTTGAGAAAAACAGGTTTAAAGGGAGACGGGTTTCACTTTCACTTCATGGGTTTAACGAGAGCTGTCTGTCAGGAGCGCTATTCTGCATCATTACACAAACAGACTAACGTTACCCTGAAGGGGACAGTTTTCCGTTGTTTATCATGATGGGCATAGACTCTGAACTTTTGATCACCCCTTTTATGTTTAGATAGCACCAATAGTGTAGCTACCTTGTAGTTTACATTTAGAACTGTTCATGCACCTGTGCATATAGGCTAACAGACTGTCATCGGACTCTTCCTCTTTAGTAACTTCATCTTCCGATTCTTCATCTCTGGATGTGAAATAGTCCATTATAACATCGTGTAGGGCACTACCATCACCAAGATTGAGCAGACTGAGATGAGCAAGATCGTTTAAGTGAGCAGCTAACGTTACTTCAGACTGTTCTCTCGTGTTCCGCCATATCATAATATACTTAATACTTAATAAATTATTATTTACTTATAAATAAATAAATAAATAAATAAATAAACTTTGCATGCCATAGTTTACACAGGACTGGCGGGAAATGTGCATTGATCCAACTTTATTATATATGGTACGTGGTTTATTTTGATAGGTTAACAATTTTTATGGTGTTAAGAGAAAGCACCTCCTCAGCGCGTCCTTAACATAAGAGAAAGACACAGTCTTTTCTGCTTGCTGCAATATATCGCTATTTTTCTGTACTAAACAAGTGAATTTTGCCAAGATATTTTCAGAGACGATAGACAAGATGTTATAGAATACCTATAATTTTGACAAAAAAAATTGACATTCGATTTATTTTTCGAATTTCCTGAAAATGTCCCAGTTTGACATCCGATGGGTTTTCCCAGATCGCATCACATATATTTACATTATATTAACATTTAGTCATTAAGCAGATGCTTTTATCCAAAGCGACTTACAAATGAGGACAACAGAAGCAATCAAAACCAACCAAAGAGCAACAACATGCAAGCACTATGACAAGTCTCGGTTAGCCTAACGCAGTACACGTAGCAAGTGGATAGAATATAGAATAAAGAAACCTAGTGTTTTTTTTTTTTTTTGTTTTTTTTAAAGAAACAAGTAGATAGAATAGAAAAAAGAAAACTAGTGTTAGTGTTAGATTTGTAACTATACATTCAGCTTTACCTCCATATATTCACAATTTACGTTTATATATTCAGACTTATAACTATATGTTCAGATGTACTTCTATATATTCAGATTCACTTCTATATATTCAGATTTACATCTATATATTCAGACTTATAACTATATATTCAGATTTATAAGAATATATTCATTTACATTTATATATTCAGACTTATAACTATATATTCAGATTTATAAGAATACATTCAGATTTACATTTATAAATTCAGACTTATAACTATATATTCAGATTTACATTTATACATTCAGACTTATAACTATATATTCAGATTTATAAGAATACATTCAGATTTACATTTATATATTTAGACTTATAACTATATATTCAGATTTACATTTATATATTCAGATTTATAACTATATATTCAGATGTACTTCTATATATTCAGATTTACATTTATATATTCAGACTTATAACTATATATTCAGATTTATAAGAATACATTCAGATTTACATTTATATATTCAGACTTATAACTATATATTCAGATTTACATTTATACATTCAGACTTATAACTATATATTCAGATTTATAAGAATACATTCAGATTTACATTTACATATTCAGACTTATAACTATATATTCAGATTTACATTTATATATTCAGACTTATAACTATATATTCAGATTTACTTCTATATATTCAGACTTATAACTATATATTCAGATTTACTTCTATATATTCAGATTTATAACTATATATTCAGATTTACTTCTATATATTCAGATTTACTTCTGTATATTCAGACTTATAACTATATATTCAGATTTACATTTATATATTCAGATTTATAACTATATATTCAGATTTACATTTATATATTCAGACTTAACTATATATTCAGATTTACATTTATATATTCAGATTTATAACTATCTATTCAGATTTTTATATAATTATTTCCTCTTTGGCACCTCATAATATATACATATATATATATATATATATATATATATATATATATATATATATATATATATATATATATATATATATATATACACACATATATATATATATATATATATATATATATATATATATATACACACATATATATATGTATGTATGTATGTATGTATGTGTGTATATATATATATATATATATATATATATATATATATATATATATATATATGTATATATATATGACTCATTTTATCATTATTGTGTGATGATTAGTGCGTATACATATATAGACTATTGTTATTGGGTTACGGAAGCATTACACCCTGCAAATGAACTTTTAGATGTTCTCTACATTTGTTCAGACAGTGAGTAAAATCACTGAAATTCTGCTACCCAAGAGTCCAACATTGCAATACTACATTTCCCTAAAAACTGTCCAAAATGTCTTATTTCTGCATTAGTAGCCTCCTACAACAACATTTAAAATGTGAAAGAACATTTTTTTTTCTGTATATTTGGGTCTTTGAGGGTTAATGGTAATGCTGCTTATGGTTAACTTGATGGCTGAAGAGTCACATTAAACAGTATGGTAACTGGTTAGCCTGTAGCTTATTAGCATGCTAAGTTTACTAGCAAAAGACAATAAACACAGGCACAGTCAACTTCTGAGAGGTATTTCTCTGGAATGGAAGTGAATATCAAAATTATGTTTAGTCATTTCTGATCATCTGATCTGATTTTGGACAAAAGTGGACAACATTTGTAGTAGGAGTACCGAGGAAAAAAAAAAAAAAGTTTTTCATTTACTTCATTATGGCGGAAAGGCACATGAGCTAAAGACTTCCTCGGATTGATTTCCCCCACCTAGCAGACAAGGACCAAACTGAGATTCCATCTAAACCCTTTTGACGTTTGTTCCTCACAGAACACGTGCTCATGTTCACAGAATGGCACAGAGACTGTCTTTACACATACGCACCAAAATGATGCCAAAAGGACTTATGAACAAATGTCATTCTGTTGCATAACTCCACATCATGTACATACATTTGACTATCATGTTCTAGTCACTCATTGTGTATGTCATTTGGAATAACTAGTTTATAGGTTTATAGCCTTGTTTAGTATGTGCGTGTTTGAATCTTCTTGCTTGAAACATTTCTTCCAATGAGTTCCCTGTAAAATATACCAGATTCTTGTTATAGAAACCATTGTCCAAATTATTCTCTGCAAGAGCGGGAAAATTCAGACCATGTGACCCTCCAGCGGACAGTGAACACAGCTGCAAGGATCATCGGTGCCCCTCTCCCCTCCATCCTGGACATTTTCCTCACACGATGCTCCAGCAAAGCCAACAGTATCGTAAAGGACTCCACACACCCCTCCCACAGTCTCTTCCAGCTCCTACCATCAGGTAGACGGTACCGGAGCATCAGAGCCCGCTCTGCCAGACTGCTCAACAGCTTTTTCCCCCAGGCTGTGAGAGCCCTGAACTCAAATCACACCGCCCCTCTCTGAAACCCATACAAACTCCCTACCTCCTGAAACATGGACCATCTGGAGCTTATGGAACTTTGTTTGTGCAATCGAAGGGTGCTACAGGTGAGTGGGCCTGTACAAACCACCTATAGTAGCACACTCTCTTCCTCTATGCGCACTAGTCACTTTTCACACACACTGCTGTGTGTACACAAATCCCACAAAAAGACTCAGTAA
Source organism: Spinibarbus caldwelli (assembly GCA_039654775.1). Classification (NCBI taxonomy): domain Eukaryota; kingdom Metazoa; phylum Chordata; class Actinopteri; order Cypriniformes; family Cyprinidae; genus Spinibarbus; species Spinibarbus caldwelli. The sequence goes on from CM077221.1 coordinate 34,062,502, forward strand.
TATATGTATGTTTACATGCTCATGCACTACAAATCATCCTGCACTGTTCCCCAGCCAGCTGCTTGAACTCACATTGTCTCTCTTTGCACATGTACAGTATTTATCTGAAGCATTCGTATAGTTTGTATAGTTTGTATTTTTTAGTTTATGTATAGGTAAATTTTTTATATAGATAGTATATTTATAGTCAAAATCTATCAGTAGGATAGTTTGTGTATAGGTTTATATTGTTTTACTTCATTGCTGTATGCCTGTATTTATGTAGCACCGTGGTCCTGTGAGGCACGACATTTCGTTCCACTGTATGCCCCCGCATGTAGCGGAATGACAAAGCTCAACTTGACTTGACTTGACTTGACTTGGTAAGATCACATGTTTATTTATGCATTAGGAGGAGAAACATAACAACACCCCGTGCTAAGACAATGTCTAATTAGTCAAGATACCATTTGGGATTTGTCCAACAGCTGAGTTTAAATACTCAGGACACCAACAAATTCTGCTTTTTGCCTTTTCGGCTTTTTCGCCACTGCTTTTTGCCACTGCCTTTTGCATCGATTTGCATCGAGGTTACACAAGTGCCTATCGAACGGTCTCTCCCATTGCGTGAAATGTTTCTGCTTCATGACTGGCAGTCCCTTGGAGCGGCCTCCGAAGCATACAAAGAGCTGCTTTGAATTCCTGACAAGGCTAGATGACTCAACATAGACTCTGAGTGCTTGCACCGGGCAGAGAAGATTGGGACCCTGCTTACTGTCTGCAATGGGGAGTGCTAGATGGGTGATAAATTGAGCTTTGAACAGAGTCGAGAGCACTTTCGGCACACAGCCCAGAAAATGGAGCGCAGCTGGAGGAAAACAAAACTAGAGGTATTTCGTATTGCATGGTGGGAAGGTACCCTATCCTACAGAAAATCATTAAAACTGCTAGATCTAATTACTTTTTGTCTCTTTTAGAAGAAAACAAACATAACCCCAGGTATTTATTCTATAAAGTGGCTAAATTAACGAAAAATAAAGCATCAACGGGTGTTGACATTTCCCAACAACACAGCAGTAAAGACTTTATGAACTACTTTACTTCCAAGATCGATACTATCAGAGATAAAATTGTAACCTTGCAATTGTAACCATGCAGCCGTCAGCTACAGTATAGCATCAGATAGTGCGCTATAGATCCCCTGAGGAACAATTCTACTCATTCTCTACTATAAGAGAGGAAGAATTGTATGAACTTGTTAAATCATCTAAACCAACAACGTATGTTAGACCCTATTCCATCTAAGCTCCTAAAAGATGTGCTTCCAGAAATCATCAATCCTCTTCTGGCTATTATTAATTCGTCATTGTCATTAGGATATGTCCCCAAAACCTTCAAATTGGCTGTTATTAATCCTCTTATTAAAAAAAAAAAAAAAAAACACAACTTGACCCTAAAGATCTAGTTAATTACAGACCAATCTTGAATCTCCCTTTTCTGTCAAAGATACTAGAAAAGGTAATATCCTCACAATTATGTTCCAGCTTAGAGAAAAATGGTATCTGTGAGGATTTCCAGTCAGGATTTAGACCGTATCATAGTACTGAGACTGCTCTCATTAGAGTTACAAATTACCTGCTCTGATTATGGTTGTATCTCTGTATTAGTGCTACTGGATCTTAGCGCTGCGTTCGACACTTATCGACCACCACATTCTTTTGAATAGACTAGAAAACTTTGTTGGCATTAGTGGAAGTGCATTAGCATGGTTCAAATCGTACTTATCTGACTGCCATCAATTAATAGCAGTGAATGAAGAGGTATCATTTTGATCACAAGTGCAGTATGGAGTACCTCAAGGCTCAGTACTAGGGCCATTACTTTTTACGCTTTACACGTTACCCTTCGGAGATATCATAAGGAAACACGGTGTAAGCTTTCACTAGCTATGTTTCCATCCACCTATTTTAATGCGCATTTTGGACTATCGCATAAAAAATTCGCTGGATGGAAACGCCAAGATGCGCATAAATTCAGAAAATGCGCATAAAAAACTTATGCGCACAACTGAGTAGGATAAACTTTTTATCCGATAAGAAAAAATGCGCATAAACTTCGATGGAAACACATTTACCGAATAAATTCCTCCATGCGCATCAAAAAAGTCATGTGACTTTGCGCTATGAGACGGGATAACTTGACTAACCAGCTGACCGATCTCGTTCACAGCATCTATAAGTTGTTGTAGTCACTCTGAAAAGCCTGAGCAAAGTCTGTCATCAAAGTATTTCTGTATAATTGTCTTACACGACTGTGTTCCCAAACAGCTGGCATCCTCCGAACGCAGTGACAGCATTTATTGTGTTACGTCTGCTCTCTCTGAGGCACAAGTAATTTATATCATATATGAAAATTATTATAATATTCAGTGGCACTAAATATCACTATATTCTTAGTGATATTTAGTGCCACAGTTTACCAGGAAGTGACGATTTTGTTCTCTTTGACTCGTTGGATGGAAACGGTGCTTTATTCGCATATGTTTTATGCGATATTCCAGTTTTGCGCATAATTTAAATTCGAATCTTTGGATGGAAACATAGCTACTGTTATGCTGATACTCAGCTCTATATTTCTTTGCAGCCCGGTGAAACATACCAAATTGAAAAACTAATGGATTGCATAGTCGATATAAAAAAAAACTGGATGAGGAGTAATTTCTTGCTGCTAAATTCTGAAAAAAAAAAAAAAAAAAAAAAAAAAACAGGTCTTAATTATCGGACCTAAAACTTCCACATGTAATAACCTAGAACACTGTCTAACACTTGATGTCTGCTCTGTCAATTCTTCGTCATGAGTTAGGAACCTAGGTGTGCTATTTGATAGCAATCTTTCCTTTGAAAGCCACATTTCTAGCATTTGTAGAACTGCATATTTCCATCTCAAAAATATATCTAAATTGTGACCTATGCTCTCAATGTCAAATGCAGAAATGTTAATTCATGCGTTTATGACCTCAAGGTTAGATTATTGTAAAATATTGTTTATTGGTTAGTTGTTCTGCACACTTAATAAACAAACTCCAGCTGGTCCAAAATGCAGCAGCTAGAGTCCTTACTAGAACCAGGAAGTATGACCATATTAGCCTGTTTCTGTCAACACTGCACTGGCTCCCTATTAAACATTGTATAGATTTTAAAATCTTGCTAATTACTTATAAAGCCCTGAATGGTTTTGCACCACAGTACTTGAGTGAGCTCTTATCGCGCTATTGTTTTCCACGTCCGCTGCGTTCTCAAAACTTTGGCAATTTGATAATACCTAGAATATCAAAATCAAGTGCAGGCGGCAGATCCTTTTCCTATTTAGTGCCCAAACTCTGGAATAATCTTCCTAACACTGTTCGGGAGTCAGACACACTCTGTCAGTTTAGCTCTAGATTAAAGACCCATTTAACCTGGCTTACACGTAATACACTATCACATTTCTATTATTCAGATCCGTTAAAAGATTGTTAGGCTGCATTAATTAGGTCAACTGGAACCAGGAACACTTCCCATAACACCCAATATACTTGTTACATCATAAGAAGAATGACATCTACACTAATAATAGTCTGTTTCTTTCTTATTGTGAGGTCACTGTAGCCACCAGATCCAGTCTGTATCCAGAGGAGAACTTCCAAGGTTTTTTCTACATTCTGTTACCGATGGAGTTCTGGTTCCTTGCCGCCGTCGCCTCTGACTTGCTTAGTTGGGGACACTTAATTTCCAGCGATATTGTCGACTTGATTGCACAGATACTATTTAAACTGAACTGAGCTGGATGATGACATCACTGAATTCAAAATGATGTTAGTCACACTGGTGGGGAGTTACAGAGGCTCCCGTCAAGGGACCACACATGTAGGGTCCACAGTTCTGACCTGGGGTGCCAAATCATGCTCTTCGCTTGGGAGAGGAGGTCCTTCCTTAATGGTAGCAGCCAAGGGGCTGCTGATAGCAGCTGGATTAACCCAGGGAACCATATCTGTAAGATTGTGCAGAGGACTCATCTGGTTCCCATGATCTTGTCCCGATGGCCATCCAGAGCGGGGCCACCAGAAGGACCTGTGGGTCATCAGCAGGGCAACTGGGGGGAAGGCTTACAGTCGAGCGCTGGGCCATTCTTGGGCCAGGGCATCTTGCTGTCTGGAAAAATAGATTGGGAAGAGAGAGTTGTCTTCTGAAGTGAAGAGGTCCACCTCTGCCTTGCCAAAGACCAGCCAGATCATTTGAACCATTTGGGGATGTATTCTCCATTCTCTTGAAGACACATTGTCCCAGGACAGCATGTCAGCCCCTTGATTCAGTGTGCCCGGCACATGAACCGCTCTTAGTGAGAGAAGTTTGCCTTGTGCCCATAACAGGGGGCGACAAGCCAACCTGTGGAGAGAGCATGCCCTGAGACTGCCTTGGTGACTGATGTAGGCTACCACTGTTATGTTGTCCGAGCAGACTAGGGGTCGTATGCACAAAATGGGCATAGAAATATGCGTATGCACTTTTCAAAGCACATATCGGGATTTATAAAAAATAAACTTGGCCTAAATATGTACACACCATACAAACATTCTAGACAATGCCTACAAACTCTTTTTCCTGGACTGAGAAAAGTAATAAAGTGAACAACAATTTTAAACTATTTTTTTTTTTTAATTTCGATATACGTATAAAGGAAATGGATATACAGTGGGTACAGAAAGTATTCAGACCCCCTTAAATTTTTCACTCTTTGTTATATTGCAGCCATTTGCTAAAATCATTTAAGTTCATTTTTTTCCTCATTAATGTACACACAGCACCCCATATTGACAGAAAAACACAGAATTGTTGACATTTTTGCAGATTTATTAAAAAAGAAAAACTGAAATATCACATGGTCCTAAGTATTCAGACCCTTTGCTCAGTATTTAGTAGAAGCACCCTTTTGATCTAATACAGCCATGAGTCTTTTTGGGAAAGATGCAACAAGTTTTTCACACCTGGATTTGGGGATCCTCTGCCATTCCTCCTTGCAGATCCTCTCCAGTTCTTGTCAGGTTGGATGGTAAACGTTGGTGGACAGCCATTTTTAGGTCTCTCCAGAGATGCTCAATTGGGTTTAAGTCAGGGCTCTGGCTGGGCCATTCAAGAACAGTCACGGAGTTGTTGTGAAGCCACTCCTTTGTTATTTTAGCTGTGTGCTTAGGGTCATTGTCTTGTTGGAAGGTAAACCTTCGGCCCAGTCTGAGGTCCTGAGCACTCTGGAGAAGGTTTTTGTCCAGGATATCCCTGTACTTGGCCGCATTCATCTTTCCCTCGATTGCAACCAGTCGTCCTGTCCCTGCAGCTGAAAAACACCCCCACAGCATGATGCTGCCACCACCATGCTTCACTGTTGGGACTGTATTGGACAGGTGATGAGCAGTGCCTGGTTTTCTCCACACATATCGCTTAGAATTAAGGCCAAAAAGATCTATCTTGGTCTCATCAGACCAGAGAATCTTATTTCTCACTATCTTGGAGTCCTTCATGCGGGCTTTCATGTGTCTTGCACTGAGGAGAGGCTTCCGTCGGGCCACTCTGCCATAAAGCCCCGACTGGTGGAGTGCTGCAGTGATTGTAGAATTTCTACAACTTTCTCCCATCTCCCGACTGCATCTCTGGAGCTCAGCCACAGTGATCTTTGGGTTCTTCTTTTACCTCTCTCACCAAGGCTCTTCTCCCCCGATAGCTCAGTTTGGCCGGACGGCCAGCTCTAGGAAGGGTTCTGGTCGTCCCAAATGTCTTCCATTTAAGGATTATGGAGGCCACTGTGCTCTTAGGAACCTTAAGTGTTTTTTTTTGTAACCTTGGCCAGATCTGTGCCTTGCCACAATTCTGTCTCTGAGCTTCAGGCAGTTCCTTTGACCTCATGATTCTCATTTGCTCTAACATGCACTGTGAGCTGTAAGGTCTTATATAGACAGGTGTGTGGCTTTCCTAATCAAGTCCAATCAGTATAATCAAAACACAGCTGGACTCAAATGAAGGTGTAGAACCATCTCAAGGATGATCAGAAGAAATGGACAGCACCTGAGTTAAATATATGAGTGTCACAGCAAAGGGTCTGAATACTTAGGACCATGTGATATTTCAGTTTTTCTTTTTTAATAAATCTGCAAAAATGTCAACAATTCTGTGTTTTTCTGTCAATATGGGGTGCTGTGTGTACATTAATGAGGAAAAAAATGAACTTAAATGATTTCAGCAAATGGCTGCAATATAACAAAGAGTTAAAAATTTAAGGTGGTCTGAATACTTTTCGTACCCACTGTAAATACTTACAATTAATTATGATTAATTACAATTATTTATATCAGCTGCAAGTGGTAACTGTAGCAGAATTAAATTGCCATGAACTAATCTTTTCGTCCAGAGAACATTCCGTGTAAGTTCATATCAACTCCAAAAAAAAAAAAAATATTTCCGTGACCACAGAAAATACTTTCCTATTAATGCATTAGAGCATGTAGCAAGGGTCAAAATCGTAAAGGGACATTAATTTGCAAGGCAGAACTAGAAACTCATGTAATTTATGCACAAAACTTTTATTAACTAAACGCTAACACACATAACTACTCTAAACAAACAAACGAATAAACATACACTCACGCGTACATACAAAGGGGAGCTAAAGTGGATGAATGAAGCCATTAGAGAAACCAGAGAATGCAGTTATGGAAAGAGTCAGTTAACCACCTGAGTAAAACCATCAGAACCATTTATAACAGGGTCTATAGCTTATACAAAACCTCTGTTTCGTTTAGTTAAATGTACGATACTTGCATTGCCTTTGTTGTTGATGAGTGTCCGGATGCAGTCTTGGATGAAAGTCTTGATGGTTTCAAGGTTTTGGACTCGCGATCACGTTCTTCCGGGTTGAAGAGTGATGAATTGTAAAGATGTCCTGACTCGATGGTGATTGGGAGTTTCTTCCCAGGTAGAAAGTGAAAAAGAGCTAAGAAAGAGATCTGCTGAGATCCGAGGATCTTTGGTTGAATAGAAAGTCAAGGCCGCAATGCCTGGCGCAAAACGTAAGGGTTGCTGAGGAGCTCATATACTCCTCATCCTCTTAGGATCTAAAAGAACTGCAGACTGGAAGGCGGGTCACTGATGTGAGAGCTTTATCTGCTATAGAGTTCACTCCTTTCGGGTGTCAACGAGCCAATGGTGTCTTGAACTTTTGGAGGGAAAGTTTACGACTCTTTGTCTCCAAGCATGGTAATTTGCATGTGTAAATGGATCGGAAGTTGATATACAAACTAGTAAAGATTCTTAGAACACTAATATGTTGCATAGGTATCAACATATAATATACACTCTCAATTAGATCATCCAAACACGAATTGATAGAGACCAAACATGGTATAAGTGAGGTTATATTAACTAGTGATCTATAAGCATGCATAAAACAGTATACAATACACAAGAACATATATAAGAACAGTAATAATATACACAATGACCTGAAGGATATGTGTGTTCATTCAAAGAAAGGTTTTTCTATGAATTAATTAGAGAAGAGTCCATTTTTACGGCATAATGTCTTTCCTAAGGTTCAAAGATGGTGAGCGGGAGAGCTCTCAACATGCCATTAGGTCATAAATTTTATCTGGTCTGGCTGAAGTGTCCTGGTTGTCATGGTAAGCGGGGGCCTGGAGTCATTCACAGACATACTGGCACCCAGTATGTGTATTGGGTGAGGGGTCTGTGATTATTTATTAATCTAATGGCTAATTGATTTGTTAAATCTAATGAAAAATTCTGTGTCTGATTGGTCCAAATGCTACAGTGGACACTGCTGGATTTGGTGGTCGAACGATCCATTGTCCAGTTTGAATAGGACCAATGATAATAGCTTACTGTACAATCACAGCTGCACAGAGGTGTTGATGTCATGTGAAGGGATCTCCACAACTTTATGAAAAATACCACTGTATTTGAAGGATACAACTGGAAGAAAACGGATTTGCAAGTTTCATTTTTAAAATACTTGTCAGTGATGCGCCGAGTCAGACAGTACACTGCAATAAATATAGGCCTGTCTGTTTCCACTAAAAATAGCTAAAAGATGTTAACCTTATTAGCAAAACTGCATAAATTTAATTTGATTTTGATTGTTTAAAACAACTGAAAGACTGTTTGGCCAGTGGAAAATAATCAACTCTAGAGATGAACTATATTCTAAAATATTTATCTGAGAACTATTTTAAACAGTTTTGTTTTTATGGATATTTTGATATATTTATTCTAAAACATAACAAGGATACTGGATTATTTTTAGCAATAAAAATGAATATGGCATTTATAGTCCGTATCTCATATTTTCTTAATGTATTGTACCTTTGACAGTGCTAAACACGGTGTCACGTGGATGAGAATATGCATGGAAATGATATGCAGATGAGGTTAGTAAAACTAGGCATTTTAAGCTCCATATATGGTGATTTTGGGGAGGAGACGGGGTGGAGATGCACATACGCACAATCTTTCCCTGACTGGGATTTATAAAGGGATTTTTGCGCAGGTCCTGGCGTACACATTGTTTTATAAATCTGAAAACTTTTATGCATACGCAAAATCTAGCTTTTGTGCTTATGTACACTTTTAGGACGAAAACTACGGAAAGTTTTATAAATGAGACCCCAGGACGTGGTGCCCCTTTAAGGTTGGAAGGAAGGTTTGTAGGGCTAGTGTCATGGAAATTCTAATTCAATAAAGTAATAAAATAATTGTGAAGACTGAGAATGAAAAACCAAACAGAGTTTTGTCTTTGTCTGCTTTAATTCTCTGCAGAGAATGATCAATCTATTCACAGGAAAAAGAGCTGTGAGCAGAGTGATACCCCACTTTCCCAGCACCTGTTGTTTATATCATCCAAAGAGATACATTGTTACAAACAGATAAGGACCTTAACCAATCATGTTACTCAGTGCACATCACCCCATAGTCTGCTCGTTCCTGGTACTTTTCCATCCCAAAACAGTTATACACACAAGTTTCATGAAAGAACTCAGTGCCCCTATGGACTACATACTACCTTGATCATCGTATGTTTAATTACTGGTTGAATGATTACACTCAACAGATGTATGTAAGATAAATGTATTAAAGAGATCAATGCAATCAATGCAAATTTAAAAAATTCCATAACACTCCTCCCTTTTGATCATTGATCACTTATATTGAATAATATGCATTACATTTTTATTGGGGTGAACGAATGTCTGGCGTTCCTCCACAGTGTTTCTGATCCAAGTGCTCCTTGTTCCCTATCAAAAGCTACTCTCGATGCTGCGTTTCAATAACGCTGATGAGAACATTCTTTGTTCAACCGGTTGTGAAGCACGTGTGTCAAACACGCCAAGAATTGGCTTAAAGAACCTCGGTGGGTGACGTCATTGATCACGTACACCTGCAGGTTATAAATAGACGTGAGACGTACACATCTTCAGGTTTCTTTGTCTTCAGAGACCGCATTGTGTGTGTGTGTGTGTGTGTCACGCTGAAAGCAGTATCATTATAAAGTGAAAGTGAAAGTTAACGCTTGTCGAGTCAATCCGCAAGAGATGCGTGCCTCCTTATTATGGCTCATATCTGAAGATGACTCGCATGAGTTTTGTTTTGAGTGTTTGGGGTAAGAGCATGCTGCTCTTGCGTTCGAGGGCGGTGACTGTGAGCACTGCGATTCACTTCCTATCCGTGTGCTTTGTGTTCGGCTCGCCTTCTTTTACAAAGAACGAGCCGCTGCGCCCTCGTTAAGATCGCTCTTTGATCTGGCAGATGCTCGAGAGGCGGGTCCTTCTCTTTCTCTCGTGCTCTCGCCAGATCGGGGGGATTTTTCGCACCCGCTTCCAAAGCGTGCCCCGGCATTTCTTCGGATCGGGCAGCGAAGGCTGCAGCTTTGATTCTGTAGTTATGGAAATTGAGAGCGCCGCCTCACGAGCGCTCCTTCCGCGATTGTAACGAATGAGGAGTTACTCGAGGTGATGACTCGTGCAGTGTGAACAGATTAAAGCTGGATTGGCCACAAAAGCAGTAGACCCCTAGACGCTCCAAACTAGATGACAGTTTTCTGTCAGGTGGTCTGGGGGAGGGACCTCAGCCATGGTTTCTCCCCTTCTTTGGTGATCTCCATGATGAGACAACTTATTCATGGAGTAAGCCGTATTTGTCCTGTGTTTGTTTTGTGCCTCAACTTTGAATTTTTCGATTATTGTGGATTCAAAGGCACAGGGCTACATGATGACACCCCAGGTAGAAGAGACGCTAGCGTGCTATTTCTCCCCTGGGGGTGCATCATCACTCGAAATGTCAACGCTCCCTACCAAGCCATGCAGAGCAACATCTACACTTGTAGGGAGGGCGTTTCATGCAGCAGGTCATGCAGGTGCTGCCCTGCACACCACGGCGGTTCTGCAGGCATATCAGACTGATGTTCATAAAGATCTGAGTGCAGGGAGGCAAGGAAGCTCGAGAAAGCTTTCAATAAGTTTCTCCCCCACCGTGCTCTAGTGTCAGGGCTGTCGGCCACCCAGTCCCAACACGGCCCAGCTCCTCTGAGGCGAGAAGCCAAAAAGAGAGTGCGCGAGCCATGCGCCCCCTCATAAAGACTGGGGAAAAGCTCGTAGCACTCAACAGCCAAGAGGGAGCTGGACCTAAAAACGGTCTTTACGACCAGAAGGAAGTCCTGAGGCTGTGCCCAGGACAATGGGTGTGTCCCTTCGGGGAGGGCCACGGAAAACTCCAATGAGGAGAGTAAGGGCTCCTTCCTGGCACCCTTAGGGGATCGCTGTACAACTTCCGCCACCACTGGTGTTTCGGGGGTCAGCAATCTCCAGTCATATGTTACATGTTTGGTTGTTTCCTGCCGTGTTTCAGGACACTAAATATTTAACATTCCCCCCAGCAAAACAAAGTGTCACCCCTTTCAGAGAATTTGGCAGCGTGGAAGCTACTGCCAAATAATCTCTCCTTGGGTCGTTAGGACTCCATAAGAGGGCTACAGGATACAGTTTGCGTATCATCCTTTGTGTTTCAACGGCGTGGTTTCCACTACCGTGAAATCAGAACAAGCGTATTCGTTGACACAGGAAATGCAAGCTCTGCTGGACAAGGAGGTCGTAGAACATCTCTCCTCCTAGACAGAGAGTTGAGCTGCTATAGCCAATATTTTCTGGTTGCCAGAAATGATGGGGGGTTGCGTCCAGTCTAGATCTTTGGGGGCTAAACCACTTTCTAAGAACGTACAAGTTCAAAGTGCTGACAGTCTATGATTGCTTTCTCAGATCCAATCAGGGGATTGGTTATCAACAATGATCTCAAGGACGCATACTTTAATTTAGACATTTTGCCACAACACAGGAAGTTCCTGAGGTTTGCTTTTGGGGGTAAAGCTTACCAGTATCAGGTTCTTCCATTTGGCCTAGCCTTATCACCCCGCACATATGCAAAATGCATCGATGAAGCTTTAGCATCAGCGACTGGCTGATTTGGCCCATTCTTAAGAGCATGTGTTTCGACATCGGGATGTCGTCCTCTCTCATCTTAACTACGTGGGATTGAGATTCAACGCCAAGGAAAGGGTTTTCTCTCTTGCCCAAGGGACAATGTATTTAGGGGTTAACAGGATTCTATCATAATGTGGGCACAGCTGTCTCCTACATGTACTGAATCCATTCTGAACACCCTGAAGGATTTCAGTCTAGGACTGAAAGTTACTTTCAGAAAGTTCTAGGTCTCATGGCGACTGCATCCACGTGAAATCTTTGGACGTCTTGCACATGAGACCATTATAGTTGTGGCTCAAAGCCAGGGGATTTAATCTAAGGGCCAATCCCCAGAGGCATATAAGGGTTACGCGCTAGGGCCTCGTACCCTTTCTATGTGGTTCAGACCCCAGTTTTTGACTTTGGGTCACACTCTAGGCACGTGTTGTCGTCGTAAGATGCTAACGACAGACGCTTCCCTCACGGGCTGTGGTGTGGTCTTGGGTGACCGTCCAGCCCAAGGGATCTGGAGAGGTCATCTTCTTGATTGGCACATCAATTGCCTCGGAATGATGGCTGTATTTTGGGCCCTGAAATACATCCTCCAGCAGGGGCTACCATGTCCTAGTGCGGGGGACAAGATTGTGGTAGTCACTTACATAGGTCGCCAGGGTAGACTGCATCCGTGCCGCCGGAACAGGCTAGCACAGCAGCTTCTGCTTTGTATGTGGAACAAGTTCTAGTCCATCAAGGCGATTTACATTCTGGGGCATATGAATGTGGGAGCAGATTCACTGTTCGAATTTTGGAGCATGCTGTTGCTGCCCTGGAGGACACTGAGTGCAAACACTGTAATCACTTCGATCGGAGTGCTCCACTCGAGGCTCGCTTTCTTTCAGAAAGGGACGATCCTCTGCGTCCTCGTTGCGATTGTGAGGCTTGCATGTCGAGCTGGCTGAGAGACGAGGGGCGTGCGAACCACCGCTCTCTCTCACATTCTTCGCGATCGCTCTGCTCTCAGGAGTCCTGGCCAAGGTTTGTCAACGAGGGTCTCACCTCTGACTGACAGCGCCCCGTTGAACAACCATTTCGGCTTGCCGTGTTCTGATTGATGGTGTTTCTGTGGGAAAGCACCCTCTAGTTGCCCACTTCATTCATGGAGCTCAGCGGTTGAGGCCGCCCATCAGACTTGGCCTTAGTGCCCAAAGGATCTGGCTGGGACCCCATTTTGAACCACTAGAGTCAGCGCCTGTCAGGTTTCTGACTCTAAAGATGGTTTTTCTCATGGCTATTATTTCTCCGAGGAGAATTGGGGATTTGCAGGCTTTGTCAGTCTCGTCATCCTGCTTAGACTTTGCCCCTGGGCTGGTATTTTGCATCCTCACCCTATTATTTTCTGGTCATTCTTGAAGCTTTATGACCTCCACCAATCATGACACCGGAGCAAGAAGGACTTCATTTACTGTGTCCAGTACATGCTCTTCAGATTTACATCCACTGCATTAGCCAGTGGCTTAAATCAGAGCAGCTTTTCATGTGCTATGGCTGCCACTAGACAAACAATGTCACATCAGGTGAGGGATGCTATTACCCTAGCCTACGAGGTGTGCGGCCAAGCTTCACCTCTAGGAGTTAGGGCCCATTCAACCAAGTGGGTTGCATCCTATGCTAAGGCTCTGGCAAGAGGTGTCCCCTTGCATCAAGTGTGTGGTGCAGCAGGCTGGTCCTCTCCGCACACATTTGTCAGACTCGATAGTTCGGATGTCCATGCTACTCTGGGCTCGCATGTCCTTGAGTCAACATCCTAGAGTCATGTCTGAGACCTCTACAATATTTGTGCGCACACACTACACAACCTTGGGGGGTCCGGACACATCCAGTGCGGCGGCGTTGGTATTCTCGTTCCCATCAGCATTATTGAAACGCAGCATCGAGAGTAGCTTTTGATAGGGAACGTCTCGGGTTACTTGACTGTAACCCTGTTCCCTGAAAAAGCGGGAACGAGATGCTGCGCCTCAATGCCGCACTGTAGGCGTGCCTGGACGTCTCTTCAGACAAAGGTTTAACCTGAAGATGTGTACGTCTCATGTCTATTTATAACCTGCAGGTGTACGTGATCAATGACGTCACCCACCGAGGTTATTTAAGCCAATTCTTGGCGTGTTTGACACACGTGCTTCACAACCGGTCGAACAAAGAATGTTCTCATCAGCGTTATTGAAATGCAGCATCTCGTTCCCGCTTTTTCAGGGAACAGGGATACAGTCAAGTAACCCGAGACGTTCCTTTATGGTGATGAGAACTTGTTTCCTTGTTGTCATTCGTTGGCCTGCACTGACCTCAGATCACCCCCACACAGTGATGTTGCTGCATGTTGAGCTCCCTTACACCACTGTATGTTTGTTCACTCTAGTCAGCCAGATGTCCCCCTTGGCACGGGGCAGCGGTCAATCACTTCACTGATCTGTCGCGCCCTCTGGTGGCGCTGGAACCTTCCTGCAGTGACTTGCGTGTACCCACGTAACTCTCTCTGCCACTTTCACCGCAGTGTGTTATCAGCAGGACTTGGAATGGGCCGTTCCACCTCTTAGATTTCCAATGTTTCCTCCTCAAGTCCTTGATTACCACAAAATTGCCAGGCATGATGTCATGCAAGACTCCTTCCGCTGGGTTGGGCAGAGCGTCCTTGAACTGCTGAGATATCTGAGATAGAACAAGAGACAAATTTCGACAATAGTTTAGCATGTCATCTTCACACAAGGCTGTAGAGGGCAGTGGTTGTGGTTCTGGTCCTACTCCAATGGAAGTTGGCCTGCCAAACAAAATTTCAAAAGGACTCAAGTTGGACTTTTGTTATTTTCCTCATTCTCATGTCCATCAATACAATGGGGAGTTCTTTTACTCAAGACAATCCTGTCTACTCACAACACTTCATTAATTTGTTCTTTAATGTCCCACCTGAGTGATGGCTTCTTTTGCAAAAGGTGTGCCATTGTCTCTACTAATTTTTCTTGGTATTCCCCATCGAGGAATAATTTCAAATTAAATATTCCCCCTTTACTCACATGATCTAGGCCATGTAACAGTTTTGCATAGTTTGGGAAAAAAGTGTTTTGGCAGACATGGTTTGCCTTCAATACTCAGCCAAAGGTTGTTTTCCAACTTGCACTCGGCCTTCAACCATTGTTTCTTCTCCTCCACTGTCGCAAAAGCTTGCATAGCTGTGAGAGAATCAGAAGGGAGTGTGAGAAAGTCATTGTTGACTGTTACACATGTTAAAGCAGGTTCTGTTCTCACAGCTGCGTCCTTCCGCGTTTGTAACCTAGAGATACAAAATAATCACTTTTAGAGTGTGCAACACATTTACAGATAGCAATTGACTTTGGTAGCAAAATTGCTTCTAACAATGCTGCTATTTTATCGTGGTTCAGAATGGGCTTACCATCAGACTTCTGTTGGGCATCTGGTAACTGGTAGGACAAATGGTAACTGTTTGTCCTTCAGCAATTTTGCAAGCCTCCGCCAATGCTACTAATTCAGCCGCTTGCGCAGAGCAATGCGCGGGGAGCACTCCAGATGTTATTGTTGCATATGCAGTGGTTACAGCACAACCTGCTCTGTTTTTGCCAGTTTTTGGATCTATAGATGCTGAACCATTGACAAATAGAATTAAGTCAGTATTTTCTAAGGGGGTTTCTTTAATATCAATTAAATTTTTCAGAGTACAGACGAATCCATGTCATGTGTAATAAAACAAAAAAAAAAGTAACAACAAAAATTTAATTAAAAAAAAAAAAAAAAACTTTAATAAACATTTCCCACTTAAACTCAATTGATTAAAAACTAGGACTCGACAAGGTGAACTCGGATCCAACACTGGTACCTGAGCCATCTGGCAGTTGACAAATGGGATGTTTTCTGTTCTAACAGGATCATTGAGACCGCGTGCTGCATGAGTAGAGTTACATCAGAGTGCCCCACAATTTCCCTTGAAGCTAAAATAGCTTTTTCTGCAGATGCAACAGCTCTCAGGCATTTTGGCAAGCCTGCCGCTACCAGATAAAGCTTACTCGAGAAATAGGCCACAGGTCTTCCCCCCGTGATCCTGTAACAGAACAGAAGTCATGAACCCATTTTTCTCATCAACAGTTTGTACAAAATTTCACTCTGGGTATGGGAGTCCCAGGGTTGGTGACATTTGTAACAGTATTTTTAAATTCTCAAATGCTTTCTCTGCTTCTGGGGTCCATATCAGTTTGTCATGTGGCTGCAAGCCCTTCCTGTGAGCCAAAGCACTCAGGGGCGATTCTTCAACAGCATAATTTGGAATGAACATTCGACAATACGAACACATGGCCAAAAATGACATGTTACTTTTTTTGTGACAGGCTTTGGAATCTTTTGAATTGCCTCTTTTCGTTTCTCAGACAGAGATTTTCCATCTTTAGTGATGACATGACCTAAAAATGTCACCTCCCATTTTACAAATTACAGTTTTGACAAATTGGCTTTGTGACCCTCAGCAGCCAAGTGTTTTAAGAGTTTTACAGTGTCTTGTTCGCATGTTTCATTATCTTTTCAACAGGGAAATAGGTGTATGCACAGGGGAATTCTCACAGGACACAATTACCCCAGCTCCTCTCAATGATTCAAAAACTGGCATTATCCCCTCAATAGCCTCTTATTATTATTATTTTTTTTTTTTTTTCAGGGGATACTGTGAGGTCGGTAATCAGATTTTGGAGTGATTTGGACTAGTTCACAATTTTAATCAGCCCCATGTTAAATTTAGTCAAATTTAGACTAGGCCCAGCGTGTTTTAGGGACCTCTTTAAGAGCTGGATGAGCTTCTGCTTCCTCTGCTGAGAGGAGGGAGTGTGTTAGTGTTGTCATTGCATCATCACTCACACAGACTCTGCATACAGCTTTAACAGCAGGCCCATGCAAACACATTCAGACAGCATTGGATTGTATTTAACATCTTCCTCTGCTGTCTCCACCCAATTCACATGAAAAATACACATTTTTACAAATAAACCAATGTCTTCCCAATGATCATTGTTCTTTTTGGACTATGAGACATGTGGAAGAGAATCAACAACATCAGAAAACTTTTGCCGTTCATTTCTCAAATCAACAGTAACAGCACATCTGTTTTCTGTCCAGATTAACCCTTGTGCGGTCTTCTGTCATTTCTGACCGGAGAATTTTACATTTAGAATTCTTAAAAATCGTAGCTTCACCAGAATGGTATGAAACTCTGTGACTTTTATGGCACTTATATGAACACACAACAAACTAAGGGGATGATTCTAAAAAGCAAAGTGGTCGTAAAAAAAATAGTCACACTCATGGTCTTCAGTCAAAAGTGACCAACCATAGGAAATGAATAGGAAATGGGGAAAAAATAAAAAATACAGAACATTTTTGTGTGTACAATCTACAAATCCCCAACAATGCAGAAAAAAAAAATTGCACAGCAATGAAGGGGTGAAACTCTAAAACATCTAGAGTGCAAAATCAACACATCCACTAACACGCGCGCACACACACACACCCCTATGAGCTGGTGTGCCTGTAACACAGCAATTATGTAAAATAAAATCAATAATTCAACTACAATGCAGTAAAAAAGTGGACAGCAAGGGATGGGTTATACTCTAAAAAATCAAGAGTGTAAAACAGATACATCCACTCACACACACTCACAGACACACACATAGCCACACATACACAATTATACACACTCAAATGAATTGGTATGGCTATAACCATATAGCCAAAATGAGTTAGAAGACTGAAATAAGAGGTTGAAATCAGATCAGACCCAGAAGGATTAGGCTCTGATAAAGTATTCCGGTTCATTGTTGTTGTATTTTTATAGAGTTTTAATGTTTTGTGTAACAAAATGCTTTCTGTGTTCAGGGTTGACTGTAGTAATAATAATGCAAAAACCTGTATAATAACCTATATAATAATAATAATGCAAAAAAAAAGTGTATGTATATATATATATATATATATATATATATATATATATGTGTATATATATATATATATATATATATATATATATATATAAACCTTGAAAAAAAGTAGTCTTTGAGAATGCCTAAATATACATTTATATCCACAACCTAATAAAAGTAAACAATTATGTCTAAAAACAACTAGGGAATTCACAAGCCTCTCTATAGAGTCCTATACAGGCAACTAGTAGTTACACCATGAAATTGCATATTTTTTTCTTTCTTTGCTCGCACCAGGAGGTGCTAATCTGCAATCAAAAATTAGATTTTAAAGGCCTAGTGTCTATTTTCATCTGAAATACTGCATAAATTGAAAAATAATAAAAAAAAAAAATAGAAAAAAATGTACTATTTTCAATGGGAAAAACTGATAATAATTATTGCATAAATATTAATTAGTACCATAAAATTCTCTCAAAATACAAAATAAAAAAGAAAAAAATATTATTGAACAAAAATATATTATATTGATTTTACTGAAGAAAAAAAAAAAATTACATTTCAGGTGTCCAGTCACTTTTGAACGTGAAGACCATGAGTGTGACTCCCAAATGAGGAGCGCACAAGGGTTAACCATTTCAAGTCTATCATATCTGTACACTGAAACCATTTCTGTTGAAACATTTCATCTCTTCCAAATGATACATGTGCTGAGCAATGTAAATCAGAGAATTGCATAATTTCAGAATTAGGTGAAACTCTGTCTTTTGCAGAATTGACAAGGTTTTCACATAATTCATCACCTTTCAGTTTCCACTGGTAAATATACAACTGCGATTGTTGGATTGTGGCTAAAGTCTGAATCTGGCATTGGGCCACTTGAATTCCATCTGGGCTAGATAACAGAGAAAAACCCAGTTTGCACATTAAATCTCTTCCTAATAAATTTTGAGGGCAGTTTTCTGAGAGTAGAAAAGAATGCTTGAAGTGCCATTCTCATCCTCACATCTCAATGGTACAGTGAAATTTTTCTCTCACAGTGTGACCAGATGCAGAAGTAGACCAAACAAAATTTCCACTTATTTTTGGAATTGGATCTATTTCATCCATTCTAATTACAGGATTACTGTCAGCCAGAAAAATCAATTCAACCCCTTTTACCCATAATCTAATTTGTGGCATTTGTTTATATGCTAAATCATTCAAATGACTATATGTGCCTATTTTCTTAAGAGAAAACTTGTCATTTTCTAGTCTTACAATGTGATCATGTATCAAAGCAAGCAGATTTTCTTCATTGAAGTTAGCATTGTTAGTAAGTGTGTGTGTGTGTGTGTGTGTTGGTCTTATCTGTTTCTGCTGAGTGGCCTTGGTGGACTCTGCTCCAGACTCCCCCTTCCTTCTCTGGCTTTTGCTGTGAAAGTCTCTGTTGTCAGTCCGCCTTAGCTTTCGCTGGTCCAGCTGCCGTTTGATTGATCAAATGTGGACAGTTAATTTTCCAATGCCCGCTCTCCCCGCAGTTGAAACAAACATCTGGATTGATCTGAGACAGTCTTTGTCCTCTGCCTCTTCCGCGCCCCCGTCCTCAGCCTTTGTAATTCATACTTTTTCTCGGCGGACCTCTGAACATCGTCAGAGCCGTCAGCTGAAACTCTTACTCCTTTTTCTTTCTTCCACTTTCTTCCAACAGTCTTTCAGCATGGAGGGCATGCTGTCTTATCTTTTCCAGTTTCTCATCCTCCCATCCGATGCAAGTTTGTTTGATGATTGCAGTTATCTCAGGTTTCAAGTCCACTCATGAGGCTGCTTTGCAGATGAGATTCCCACATCTGTGGAACTTCTCATACAGTCACACATAATAGTCGTTGACAGACTTGTTTCTTTCCTGTGTGCAGTAGTTGATCTTGGTGGTGTCACTCTGACTGGAAAGTCATCCTTGATGTGTTGACACAGTGTTTCCACTGCTTGACGATATGCTTCATTGCTGTTGTGGTTCCAGTCTGTGTTCTTCCTTTGGGCATTGCCCGTAGGGAAATGCAGTCTCACTTTGTGCCAGTCTGTTGCCCCCAGTTTGAGCATAAGCAAACATTTCAGTTCTTGCACGGTGGGGCTGAATTCTTGACAAAACGTCCAAATCATTTGCAAACCTTTCCCCAGAGTCTTTGGGGTGAGGCAGGTGTGTCATAGCCTCTTTCAAATAACTCATTCCATGGCCAAAAAACCGTCACAGTCCTGTTCGGCCCAGCCACTTGAATCATGGGAAAATTCCTACGTGCTCTTCTCTTTCCTCCAGTTCATCCTCTTCGAGGCTGTCCTGTTGCAGTGTCACTCTCTGGTGGTGACTCCGGTCACGGAGTATTTCATCATTCTTACGCCGTCGCTGATGGCAGATGGTCTGGATGATGATGATGTTGTTGAAGTCATTGTAGTGGCAGGTGTTTGATCTTCTTTCGGCAGTTCCGTGCTTGTCTTTCGTTGGGCAGTGCGAGCACTAGTGCAGTTGCAGCTGTGTTGTAGGATGGAGGCAGCGGTGGTGACTGCGGTGGTAGTTGAATCTGAAGCTGCTGCGGCATTTGTCGATAGGGGTGAGGCTAGGAGTCCAAATCAAAGTCCACTTTGGCACACTGCAGTTCTCTAAAAGGATAAAGAGAAGCATTTTGAGCAGTATAATCTGTTCCTTTGTCAGCACTTGCTACAGAATTATCAATTTTCTGTTCGTTTATAAATGGCAGCTGTTTTGAAGTCTGCGTTTTTTCTTGGCGTTCTGCTTCTTCACGCCAGTGATTAAAAAAAATAAATAAATAATCCCTATTTTTCTGAAACGTGTCTTTTCGTTTGTTTTTCAGCTTTTTCTTGTCTCTTAATTTTTCACATTTTTTCCAAACTTCATTTTACTCTGTTCAGAGCCGTTACAATAAACATACCCCTTTTTGGAAAACCATGATTCTCAACCAATTCGGTTATGACTTTAGTAATTCTTTTCCCATATTTCTTTTACATTTCATTGTAAATTGGACCGTCCAAATCATCTAGATCGATCTTAGACTTGACATTTCCAGACCCCGTTTTTCACAATCCAAGACTTTACCTGGAACGCGTCCGCTTTCCCTCACACGTGGTCGTCACCACCGTGTGGCTTCGCACTTACTCGCACGAAGTCTTGTCACCCCCTTGTCTTGTTTCCTTGCAAGCAGGGGCGGATCTACCGGGGTGGCACTGGGTGGCAAGTGCCACCCTAAGAAAAAGCTATGCCACCCCACCTGCCACCCCAGAATTATCACAGAATAAAATATAACTGTAAACAGTGTTTCATGTGCTACTTTTCAGCCGCGGCGATGACAGCGCACGATGGTTGCACGCGCACGCAGCGCGCCCAGTGTAGTCGGCTTCATTAACAAATGACTCTTATGAACCGGTTCTTTTTGAGTCAAAAACACAAAGCAGCCCATAACGAATTGTTTTTGCATTTGTTCGTGAATCAGATACTGGTTCTCGGTTTATTCAGAAGTCCTCTGAGAAATCTAATCCCGTCTGATATGTATGAGATTCATCGCGTAATTGTTTGGTGATCTGATTCTCCGACCGCTCGCTCTACTTTCATCATGGATAGAGGTCTTTCTGCCATATCGGACAAAACAATAACATGAAATCAATAAGAAGATGCCGATCACGAAAACTAATAGTAGAGTTAGGTAAGAATCTTGTATTGCAGTTTTCTCTGTTGTTAACATAACTGATTTTAGTTTTGTCAAATCATTAATTCAATTCTCAAAACAAAGACACATTTCTCAGAAAGTTTAACAATGAGTAAGTTAAACATTAGGTAGCAAAACTGATGACACCAATCAGAATCTCCGCATCCTAACAATGGAGAGAGGAGAGAGCTGAACGAATAATATACATGGGTTTTATACTTACACATTCAGTATAATTACAGTACAGTACCAGTACATTAGATGATGATTTCACTATTCTATACAGTAAACTGTAGCACATGTTGTACACCTTCAAACGTGTGACTGTCAAATTTCATTTGTAACCATTTTTTATGTGTACTGCATGATTGCAGAACTGAGAAATGACTGTCTAGAGATGGCTAGTCTTGTGTCAGGAGACCAGGAAACTGTTGTATACTGTAATGAAATTTTACCAAATGTGCAGTGGATGCTGAATTTACTTATTTTTATTTTTTACTGTACTGTATTGTGGTGCATACCAAGTTCATATACAATTCTTTGGTATTTGAACTTTTTTAGTGTTTTTCATCTACTGCAAGATTACTTTACAGTAGTAAAATGAATATTATCAGTTCCCAAAAGTTCATTGCTGAATTATTATTATTATTATTATCTGTAATTTATGTTGTATACTGTAATAGACATTGAGCTGCAATAATAATTCCTGAATCCTAAGAGTTTAAGTGTTATTGATCTCATGAGTGTTCACTGGGCAGGAAAGTCATCTGTGTATTTGAATTGTGTGTAAGCATTTAAGAATACCTGTAATAACTAGATTGAAAAGTTTGAAAGACACATTTATGCTGGCTTGTCTTGAAGTCTTGTTTAAGAAACATAAATAGTTTGGTCAGTTAGATGTTCTAGATGTTTGCTAAAGTGTTGCTAGTTGGTTGCTAGGATATTCTGGGTGGTTGCTAGGCTCTTGCAGTTGCTGGGGTGTTGCTAGACTATTGATAGTGTGTTCTGGGTGATTACAGACATTCCCATCTCTGGTAATAACAGAAAATCAAACAATGTTTTCAACACTGATCCAGTTTCAATGCTTTGATATTATTGTATTTCTTTCTAATGTTAGGAAATTCAAAAGTGTTACTCTTAAACTTGCTCTTAAACTTGCACTAAAACGTGATTTATACCATCTAAGTAGCCTATGTAATATTAATAGAACCGCATGTCTTCTTTAATGATACAAGGTCAGAAACATTTATAACCTCTTTAAGTTTTTTATATTGTGTATTGACTTGGTGCTATGATGGATATTGAAATGTTATTTATTTTTCATTTTAAACAGTATAGATGATTACTTAATGGTAATGTAATATTTGTTAACACAACTGTGCATGTCAGACAATAAATCCCCAAAAACTATGCATGGGGGCTTGCTTTGGTGTTGCCACCCCTCATAGACCCCATGAAATTATTTGCCACCCTAAAAATTATTTTCTAGATCCACCCCCGCTTGCAAGACGGTCCTGCTTACTCGCAGACCTCTTTTTCACTTACCCGTGAAAAAACCTGTTTCACTTACTCGTGAAACCAATGGGTGGCTTGGACTTGCTTCACAAAGTCTGGGAATTTCAAACCTTAATTTTCTAAATCAAAACCCACTTTTCAATTTTAAATGAATCATTTGGTTTTAAGACAATTGGATTTTCAAAATCAGTCTCACCGTTTGCAGCATGCGTTTTCTGATCCATTGAGAGACCAGCAGTGAAGGTCCACGAGCCCTCAGACGTCAACCCCCTCTTCCCTGAAACCTTTCGGGGTTTAGGGCTAAACCCTTTGTGGTTTTTGGGTGATCAGCCAACTAACGTCCTCAGGTCCTGGACGATCAGCTGTGGAATCCCATCCTCGTTGCCAAGTTTGTCGTGGACATTCTAATTCAGTAAAGTAATAAAATAATTGTGAAGACTGAGAATGAAAAACCAAACAGAGTTTTGTCTTTGTCTTGCTTTAATTCTCTGCAGAGAATGATCAATCTATTCACAGGAAAAAGAGCTGTGAGTAAAGTGATACCCCACTCTCCCAGCACCTGTTGTTTATATCATCCAAAGAGATATATTGTTACAAACAGATAAGGACCTTAGCCAATCATGTTAATCAGTGCACATCACCCCATAGTCTGCTCGTTCCTGGTACTTTTCCATCCCAAAACAGTTATACACACAAGTTTCATGAAAGAACACCCCTATGGACTACATACTACATGGACTACATAGAAGAATGCCCCTATGGACTACATACTACCTTAATCATCGTATGTTTAATTACTGGTTAAATGATTACACTCAACAGATGTATGTAAGATAAATGTATTAAAGAGATCAATGCAATCAAAGCAAATTTAAAAATTTCCATAACACTAGACAAACTGGCATCATCTCGAGACAGTTGATATGCAGGCATTGCTCCAGGTCTGACCCAGGTTGGAGGCATCTGTCATGACCATCTTCCGTCTGGCGGTCAATCCCACCGGACACCTGATTGAAACAGGCGAGGAATTTTCCAAGGGGCCACGGCTCTGATGCAGTGGTGGGTTACCATGACATAAACCCAGCCCAGGCGCCAGGCGAGGGACGGGACATGGGCTTTGAGCAAAAATTGGAAGAGCCGCATGTTGAGCAAGCCCAAAGAAATCACAGAGGTGGCAGCTGACAAGAGGCTGACCATCCTCTGGAAAGCCTGACGACTGTCTGGGAGACAAACAGGTCTTGGCTAAATGGATTTTCAACCCAAGACGGTCCAGATGGCTGAGCAGCAGCAATCTGTGAGCAATGGGTTCTGGCTAACACCAGCCAGTCGTCAAAGTAATTGAGAATGCAGATTTGCATCTGTCTCAGAGGGGAAAAAGCCATGTCCATGCACTTCGTAAATGTGGGGCCAGAGACAGTCCGAATGGCAGGACTGTGTATTTGTAGTCCACTCCCTTGAATGTGAATCTCAAGAACAGTCTGTGATGATGGGCTATCTGGATGTGAAAGTAAGCGTCTTTCAGATCCACCGATAGAAACCAGTCCTTGGGGCCTGTTTGCACAAGGATCCATTTCAAAGTTTTGAAACATCTGGAATGGCCATCTCATAAGAGAGTGATTCAGATGTCTGAGATGTCTGAGATTGAGGATGGGTCTGAGCCGGCCATTTTTTTGGGAAACGAGGAAGTAGCTGGTCTAAAAGCCTGACTTGCACTTTGCTAGAGGAACTGTTTCCACGGCTCCTTTTGCAAGCAGTGTTTGTAATTCAGACTGGAGAACGTGAGCATTATTGTCCCATACAGAAGTGTGGATAATACCTCTAAAACGAGGTGGCCTGCGAGTGAACTGAAGTGAGTAGCCTTGTTCTATGGTTTTCAAAACTCATCTTGACACATCCAGGACCCAGATTTGCAAGCGGTTCTAATTTTTCGAAAAACAGTTCGCTGCACTGGGGTGGAGAATTTATATTCATGATAGTGAAGAGAGGAGATTTGCTCTTTTGAGTACGTGGGTCCACTATCACAGTGGTAGCTTGTGTGGGCACACACTAAGTGAGAAGGACGTGCCAAGCTTGAGCAGAGCTTCCATCGCTGAGCAGGGATGGAGAGCGAGTACAAGCTTTCTTTGAGGGAGCTGTCGCCTCGGCGAGAATGGAGAAGGGTGGAGCAGAGAAGGGTGAGACTCATGCTCTCGCAATGAGAGCACGATTTCACAGTGAGCGGAGTCTCTGCATGGGCGCTGCCAAGACAGGCAAAGCACTCACTGTGCTCTTCTGCATCATGCATTTGAAACAACGTCACGAGGGGAAATTTGCTCAGAATTCACTTCTTCCACTTCAAGACCTCTTCTTCAGTGGCAAGCAGTTGGCTGAGCTTCTTCCATCTTCTTGCTTCAGCTTCCTGATAGTAGAGTCAGCAAAGAGACGGTCTCATTGCTGAAGGAGAAAATTCTGATGAAATGGCACTCTGAGCTGACTTATATAGGCAGTCGGCTCCTCCCCTTTTGGCGGGCTAGAGTGCCATTGGTCTGTGCAGCTACACAAACGTGAACTAATCAGGCTTTAGTAGTGGAGTAAACAGGAGTTAACCCCATAGCATTTCACGCAACAGAAAGACCGTTCGAAAAGGAACTGCAGTACACTTTAAATTTTCCAGCTGTTTCAAGTCACAAATATTTACATATTCACAAATTGTTTAATGCCGGTCTGGGACAAAATTTCAGCCAGGCTAGGAGACTCACACTCATCCAGGCCACTACAAAACCCTACAGCTCTTGTAAATATAATTTATTACTTTTAAGAATAATGACAGAAATGTTAGCATTTTTATCGGTTTTATTTTGATAAACATGACACAATACGCTATAGCATTAATATAACATGAAAAGAGTTTGCAACCCTATAAAGGATGATATGAAATACAATGAGTCTGATTAATGGTGAATTAGCTGTCATCATCAGAGCTCGTGCAGATGTGGCATTTTAAATTTCACATGAAAACACACTATCCATGTGTTCCTCTTTTTAAGATCTGTAATGTTCAAGTAATATTTCCCCAAATAGTTAAGAGCAGCAGTAGGCCAAAAGCAGTATCTAAAAAAAGTGTTTCACAGCAGATTCTAAAATAAGTCCCCCTCACTGCCATGAGGAAATCAGTGTTAACTGAAGACAGCACCAAATATAGGACGGCCTACTCAGTCCTGGTCTGTACATACATGCACATAGTGTAAGCATGCACCCAAAAAAAATAATTCCAAGTACAGAACAAATGCAAAACCATTACACACACAAAACATAGAAGTACACTTTTAATCTTACAATGATCACTTTCTCTGACAGTGATCATAAGATGGAGGCATGCAAGTTGTGCATCCTCAGAGACTAATAAAAAATAAATAAATAAAAAAAAATTCAGTTTAAATTGATTTGTTGAAAGAAATTTGTATCAATAACAATCTTATCAGTGGTGGTTGCTAAGACAAATGTCACTTACTAGGGCCCATACTAGGGTTAGTGTTAAACTTCACTTTTTGGGCTAATGACATAAATGACATATCAAATCATGAGTAGTGTTGAGGAGAGGAGTGTTATTACTTTTCTAAGACTTACAAATTTCACCTGGTGGATAAAAAGATCTCATAGCATAGTGACCCGAATATCATAAAGATTTTGGTCATTTGGCGACCACCTAGCAACCACGCAGAATATCCTAGAAACCAAGTAAACACCCTAGGTAGTAAACAACTTAGCTATGTGCTAAAACCCTTCAGAAACCCTTCTCTGTAGCAACTGTGTTGCAATGCCCTAACAACCACCCATAACACCAATCAGTGTCCCCACATAATACATCATTATGTGGGTCATGCAAAATAAGTATTGTATTGATATTATATAGTATTATAAAATGGAAAGTTCCAGTCCTTGACTCTGATTGGTTGAGCCGTGTTCAAATCTGTGTAAATTACTCTACAAACATACACTTTGTTTACGTCTGTGTTGCTCGGCAACCACTTTGTTGCAACCACAGTCGTTTCTGAGGAACTACATTGTTTGGCGGAAGAATAATGTTTTTATTAATATCATTAAATTTTATTTGCTTTGTTTTATTTAGTGAAACCTTGCTACATATATGGAATAACCATTTTATTAAAGCAATAAGCCCCAAGAAGCCATGGTTTACAGTGAATTTATAACAGCTAAGGGGCGTTGTTAGGCACAACAAGAACCTTATTGCTTTAATCTTTGCCACTTGATATACCTGCTTAATGTATAGTTTCTGTAAGGTTTCAGTGTCATTTGTGCATAAATGTGCTCTGGTAGTTGGTTTGTTGACAGATTTTTGCATGTAATGTGTTCAGGTCCTGGCCACACAATGGTGAGTGCAGAGTAAGCAGAAGCCCCACCAGCTGCTCTCAGCTCCATTGTTGTGGATGGAATATGCCAGTGCTTTGGCACAATACACCCCCACCCCTCCAGTTTAGGGACTGGAGGTCAACAACAACTCCTTTTTTCCCCTTTTATTTTCCTTTCTTTTCTTTCTTTCTTTTTGCCCACATCCCTTCCACAGCATGGGCTCGGGGAGCAGGATTAAGTTTGCTGTTTGTGAGGTGCTGCAGTTTGCCAGTTTTTGTGTTCCACTTTTTATCATAATGCAACGTTTTGCCCTTATTGTGGCTCAAGTAAAAAGTCAATTGCAACCAACTGGTGGAAATTCTACAACAGCGTATTGGCTAATTGTGGCTTCATCTGTGGCCTATGTAACATCAGTGGCAATGCTGATTTGGCTACCTATGAAGTATATGGTGTTCATGAAGAAGAAGGCACTGGTTGCTCGGAAGAAATGGTGAGAGAAAAATGAGTGATTTTTCTTCTGGATTTCATTAAACATACAAATAGCTTTATAGAGAACCATCGAAAAGCTGAAAAAAAGAAAAAGCTTACCATTGTCTCTTTTGGATATACTACCCTCAAACTCAAATTTTAGCGACAAATTATTACCACATGATATTGTGATATTAATTAAAAGTATATTGTTGTATTATTTGAAGAATCTTGAAAAACCACATGAATATGAGAGTAATTTGTTATTATGATACTAAGTATGATACTATGATAAAACAGTGCCATAGTAGTAAATGATTATGATAGATTATGATAGAATGACATAACTGTTTTTCATCTTTCAGGAGACCTGTTGCTTTGGCCTTTGTGCTGCTCTCAACACTGCCCTGTTTTGCCTTCCTCATAGCCAGCTCTGAGGTAAATACATATTTGACTATTCACAGAAAACAGAATAAAAGAGATTGAAATCTTTTGCAACAATATACACCGCCGTTCAAAAGTTTGGTTTCATAAAAGTTGCATACTCTTATTCATATGTTAAGTATGTTAATATGTTTATATGTTGATATGTTAAATTGATAAAAAGTGATAGTAAAGACATATTGTCACACACAAAATAAAGTTGAATAAAATAAAAAAAAAAAAAAAAAAAATATTAAGCAGAAAAAATATTAAGCAGTGCAACTGTTTACAACATTGATAATAAATCAGCATATTGGAACGGGGTGTGTGTGTGTGTGGGGGGGGGGTTATTCGAGCCCCTGCCCCTTTAATAGTCGACTCTAAAGTGCCCTTTCAGTCCAATCCATGTCCCCCAGATTTCTACCGAGGGGGACGGCCATTTCCAGACAAAGCATTATAAAATCATGTAATTATGGTTTGTGATGCAGCTGCAGTCAGACCTAGTACTGCTTCATCTTTCAACAAATGTTTCTTTATGAACTCTCCATGACACTGTGCCTCGTTTACAAAAATGACCTGGGATGCCATTAAAAATAAACTATCCATGTGTTCCTTATGCTGGGATCCTTCTGATATCTGCACAAAGACACGAATGAGCTGACGTTTGTGAACGCAAACGCAAACATTCTTTCACTTGATTTGTCCTATTGACAGACTCTAGCCCAGCCAACATTCTATCATGGGGCCCATGTGGGCCCCATACGGGCTGTAAATATGGGCTATACATGGGTTTGTCCATGGGTTCCATGTGGGCCCCATCTGAATTAGCCCATATGAATCTCATATGGGGCCTGACTGGGGCCCATGTGGGCCCCATACGGGCTGTAAATATGGGCTATACATGGGTTTGTCCATGGGTTCCATGTGGGCCCCATCTGAATTAGCCCATATGAATCTCATATGGGGCCTGACTGGGGCTAATGTGGGGCCCAACTGGGCAACACATACAAGACCCATATTGGTCCCACTTATGAAGCACAAGTGGGATATACTAGGGCCCAGTATGGGTACTGGACTGGCCCCACATAGTGTATATGAGTGTTTTGATTAGGTTTTTTTGAGGCATCTCACCTGGACAGTATAATTATAAATAATTATTTACTATATTGATAAAAGCAACATCAGTATTTCAGTTAGGTAAATGTTAGTTTTCTGCATGAACATTCCACTGTTTATTAATCTACAAACTCGCAAAACATGAAAGTGTGCAATTTGAAAAATCATACATTAAAATGTTGTACGGGTTCAATATAACACTTTATTATCATTTTATGACACATTTTTTTATACTTTTCAGGTTTTTGTAAAATGTTGAACATTTTGATAAACCAACAGGGTCATACCATTTCAATGTAACTAATCTTACATAACATACAAATTGACAGTTAACAGCTAAAAGCTTAATTCACCCAAAAATGAAAATTCTTTCGTCATGTCACTCCAAACCCATAAGAAATTAATTTTCAGAACACAAATGAAGATCCTTTTTTTTTATCTGAGCGATTTCTGTTGCTCTATTGAAAGTTTACTTCCCCAAAACTCTGATGCTTCAAAACATTCATAAAGAGATTGTAAAATAAATCCATATGAATCGAAGGGTTTAATACAAGTCTTCTGAAGAGACATGATCACGTTACATGGTAAACAGATTTATATTCAGCCTTTATTTACATATAAACATTGATCAGTGAATATATAAAGAAGTTCAACAGTACTTGTACGAGAACAAACTTCATTGGTTGTCACGCTTCAAGCAAGCAGGCTTGACTTTCCGTTTATTAAAACTGAATGCTGTAATCATTGTCCACTGATCAGTGTTTATATGTGCACAAAAGCATAAATTATATCTGTTCATATAAAGTGACTGTCTCTTCAGAAGACTTAGATTAAACAGCTCAATTCAAATGGATTTTTTGTATGATCTTTTTAAGAACATTTAAAAGTGTCAGTTTTGGGATTAGACTTTTAATGGAGGGCATCTTCATTTGTGTTCCAGAGATGAATGAATGTCTTATGGGTTTGGAACAAGTAAATGAGGGAGAGTAAATGATGACAGAATATTCACATTTGGGTGAACTATCCCTTTAAGAAACATCAGTGATCTTCTAAATTTGACACACTGACACAATGAAGAAAGACAAAAACAACAAACTCACCTGAACTTACAGTATAATAATAAAATATATGTGACCCTGGACCACAAAACCATTAAAGGGTAAATTGTTCGAAATTGAGATTTATTTATTCAGCTTTCAGGTGATGTATAAGTAAATAAGCTTTCCATTGATGTATGGTTTGTTATGATAGGACAATATTTGGCCGAGATACAACTATTTGAAAATTTGGAATCTGAAAGTGCAAAAAAAATAAAAATAAAATAAAATAAAATAAATAAATAAATAAATAAATAAAAATAAAAATATTGAGAAAACAAAATATTGAGAAAATTGCCTTTAAAGTTGTCAAAATTAAGTTATTAGCAATGCATATTACATATTAAAAAATATGTTTTGATATATTTACAGTAGGAAATTTAAAAATATCTTCATTAATGTCCTAATTATTTTTGGCATAAAAGAAAAATCAGTAATTTTGACCCATACAATGTATTTTTGGCTATTGCTAAAAATATACCCCAGCAACTTAAGACTGGTTTTGTGGTCCAGGGTCACATATTCTGTCTCAAAAACTACACAATTTAGAAACAAACAAATAAACAACACAAACTGATAACACTCCTGGAGACGGTCTTTCTCATGCTGTTCTCTAATCTCTTTCCACTCGTCTCTGGTCCCAGTACACCACTTGGAGCCTTTTCTGCCTCCTTCTGCTTCACATCATTAATCGTAGTATTCTTCCTCAGTCCACCTATAAAAGCATAAATTTAGATATAAATGTCCAGCTGCAAATTTGGGTTACACTTTATTTTACAGTGTCCTTGTTGCAGTGCAATTTTAAATTTAAGTACTGAGTAGGCTAATATTTATTAACATCACATACTTCCTATATTGTTGAAGTTTTTATTTTATTTATTTATTTTTACTGGTTTGGGTGTTTTATATATTTATATATTAAGACATTTACAGATGTTTCATGATTAATGATTATGGGAAACCGGTTAAAAATATTCTAGGTTCAAAAAAAGTTAACCTCAATCAACAGCATTTATTATATCACAAAATTTCACAATGTCACATTAATTAATACCACAAATAATTTTTATGTTAGGTTTTATGCACCTTGGCGAAACCTCTCGTTATAATCATTGAAGCTGTGCACACTATAAAAATTAATCTCTTACTTGCATGCTATCTGCATTGTTGTGTATGATGAGAATGCAGAATTCAGAGCGCGAAATTCAAAACTCCGGTGCGATGTCTAATCTAAACACTGATTGGCCACTACATTCATAAGCTCAACATGAACATGTGTGATTGGTTTTAAGGCTTAGCAACATAAGCAGATTTAATGTAATGCCGCAATCGACACTTATCTTTCATTTTTAACTTTAATCACGACAGCCATAATGAATTTGGTGGTACACAGCCTGAAAGCCTATATTTCAGAACTTAACTTATGTCAGAAAACAAATTCAGAATTATGTCATTCAAAATTAGTACTATATTGGCTGGAAATTTATTTTTCCCTCAGGGGAAAATTGACGGCTACAGCCACAAAATAAAGCAGGAAAGCCTAAAATACACAAAATTTGGCTATACGACTTGATAAATGTCAGGCAAAAACAATATTACACGTCAGAGTCAACAAAAATGATCTCAATTTTAAACCTAAAAAACATTTTACGTAATTAACTGTTACGCCCCCCCAAAAAACAGATAGATTTAAAGGTCATTTAAACTGTAAAAACAAAGTTTCCGATGCTTGAAAACACATATTAACAAAGACATGTTTAGAAAATCTGCATTTACCTGCATATTTTCGCCCTGCATCCACATCTTTGATTTTCTGAAACGATTGAGCTGTCCTATCTCCCGCTTCGACGGCGCCGCCGTTCCACTGCTCTTGGAGGAAACTGTATCCTTGCGCCGGGGTGGGAATTCCTCTACTTTGAACATTTTAAATCTTTTACATTTTAAATGTCCGCTTATTTTCAACAAAGATCTATGATATTATGATATGAAATTATGTGGATAAATTCGAAACGAAACGCTGAATTCATCAGGACTACTTTGTCAAGCGGAAGGTGTTGTCAGAGACGAGATAATGTTGAGCGTGTAGCTCTCATGTAAGACCCATATAAATTTTGGAATTTGTGATCCTCCCTGCTAAAATGTGTAGGCTACAGTAAAAGAAAACAAATACATTTTGATAAATGCACAAGCAGGCTAACATTATAATATTGATAATTCAAACAAAATGAAACATCACAATTGAAAATAATGCATTTTCATTTAAAAAGTAGTTATATTGATCAGATCCATAAAATCTATATCCGTTGTTAAAAAGTGACTATTAACCAAAATAAATAAATAAATAAATAAATAAATAAATAAATAAATAAAAAATAAAGGTATAAAGATGTATTTTAAGTGTGAAATAATTTTGCCCACATAGATCCCATAAAGGTCCTATATGTTCAAACCTATATGGGACCCACATTGTGAAACACACATGGGACCCACATAAATTGCCCATTTTCAGCCCATGCCCACATAGATCCCATGAAGGTCCCATATGTTCAAACCTATATGGGACCCACATTGTGAAACACACATGGGACCCACATAAATTGCCCATTTTCAGCCCATGCCCACATGGAACCCATGCTGCCCGGGAATAAGGCCTATATGCTCATCGAGTCGAGTCGAGCTTTATTGTCATTCTGCTACATGTGTGGACATATAGTGGAACGAAATGTCGTGTCTCGCAGGACCACGGTGCTACATACTAGTTAAACATAAGATAAACATACAACAATGCAAGTATAGGAAAAGCAAATATCGGAAAAGCAAATATCGGAATAACCCATATCGGGCCCACATGTGGACTGTGTCAGAAAGCGAACATGCATGTGTATACTGAATCCAGTGTAGACAAGGTAGTGGCAGTGATAGTAATTTCTATTTGCTTTTGACGTGACGCGACACTCACATTCAGCGTAATCAAGTGTCAGCCATTAAGCAGCTGAACAGTGGGCGGGGCCTACGGTGAGAAGAGGACTATTCATAGATGTCTTGCTGTGGAGGGAGTGTTTATGCAAATGTTTGTGCCCAGGTGATGTCATCTGGCACCTCAGATCCAAACGAGCCAATTTTGAAGCTTGATTAAATAAACGCTTTGTTCATAATGAGGAGGACGTTTTAAGCTATGAAACTTGCAGGATGTTTTAATGGTACAAAGACCTCTTATATGCCAAAAGATCAAGGCAAATTTGATTTGTCATGTCATGACCCCTTTAAGATTGAAAAGCGTTATTTTGTGATAATATTTCACAATGTTCCTGTTTTACTGTATTTTTGGCCAAATAAAGACAGCTTTAAGGAGCAGGTTCTTATGCAAAGAAAATGGTCTTGCTGATCCCCAAAAAATCTTACTGATCCCAAATGTTTGAACGGTAGTGTGTCTGTGTAATATATATATATATATATATATATATATATATATATATATATATATATATATATATATACATATATATATATATATATATATATTAGTGCTGTCAAAGTTAACGCGTTAACGCAAATTCATTTTAACGGCGCTAATTTTATTAATGCGCAATTAACGCAGCGCACATTTTCTGTTTGAGCAGTGGCCTAACCCGTGGTTGGAGAAATGGATGGAGATGCTGTCAGTGTTGCCAACTTAGTGACTTTTCAGACCCCTTTAGCAACTTTTTTATTTTATTTTATTTTTTTTTTTCAAAAAGAGCCTAGAGATCAATCTTTAGTTTTTGCCTAAACCTTATTTAGTTTCTGAGACTAGCCAGTACTGTACATCGCACAAGCGCGAGGTCTCTCTTTCCCGCTGTGCACACACCTCTCTCTGTCTCGGTCTCTCTCTCTGCGTCTGCTCTGTTCAGCATGTAAATTTTTCTGTTTTCAGAATTTGCAAAATGCATATGAGCGAGTATATCATGAATTCATCTTCCAAACCACATTTTTGTCTTATCCCGAAACACTACGGTACACTTATAAGTGCTTATTTTTGGACTATTGTAGCCTGGTCTGGTTGTCACCGCTGCGGAGTAACACATACCTGCGTGAATCGCCAGAGACATAAACTTAGAGAAGTAGCTCCGGTTAGAATGTTCTTCCGTGGGATGCCTGCAGTTCTGTTTATTAACCGCTAGAGCGCCAAAGTGCTGCTTTAAAACCGATATTATGTCACTTCTCTAATTTTACATGCAAGTATAGCCGAAATCACAGAACAGCTATTGTCTTTATCTTATGTTTAGGCTATTTTATTTTATCAGACGACGGCTCGATTATGTAAAATGTAAACAAGGTCAATTTAGCTCAAAGGGAATCATTTATGATTTTATAGGGAATTTTGAACAGAATCACTGTTTCACGCCTGATCACTGAGTCGGCCTGCGATTCATTGAACAAGCCGTATAACATCAACTCTGCACTGGATATTAAAATCCAAAATATAGTGAAAACACTATTAATAAGCACAGTAGCAAGATCGGCAGATTACGACATTAACCTGTAAGCACAAAACACAAGATACTTCTCTTTTCAATATAAACAAGACTTTATTTATATAAACCTAAGACATGTTAACTAATCTAATCTAACACATGAACACACGCATTCACACATTCACATGTTGCAGAAAGAGAGAAAGTGAGGAAAGGATAAGTTTAAGAGAATGAAAATGTGAAATCCCAAGTTTACAGCAATATGTGCAATTGCAAAGACCTGAACCATCAATCACTTATTTAACCCTTGCATTGAGTTTCTCAATGAGACTAAAATTTATATTAAATACACCAGCTCAGCTAGAATCTGGAAGTTAGTTGCTTGTTGCCTTTGTGTTAAGGGATTCCCTTTTGTTGTCATCTTTGCAGAAAGGGGTTTCCCGAGGTTGCCGATTGGCTGGGTTCAGTGGTCTTTCGTAGTGAAGTCTTGGGCGTTGGCTCTTGATGCAGAGTTGGTCTAGGTTGAAGTCTGGGGCGGGTGCAGTTGGAGCTGGACTTTGTGGCAAACTTAACTTAACGAAACTCTCACGGAAAGACAAGAAATTAAAGTAAAAGAATAAAAGGATGTAACGAGACTAGATGACTTTTCTTCTCATCATGGTGTTAAGAAGCAGCTGGCATGTGGGCCAGAGCTCGCTCAAAGAGCGCTAAAAAGCAGCATCAAAACACGGTGTCAAAAGCAAAAAGAAGAAGAAGAGAGATCTTAGAAGAGAGTTTGATAGTGTCCTGAGTTTTTAAACTCGGCTTTCAGACCGTCCTATCTGGACGTCTTGACCAATTAGAAATGATCTTAGCCTAGGGGTGTTGCTCTGTTTCTTCCCCATCATAAATCCTGTATCAATCACATGGTCTGAATTTTCCCACTTTTGTAAAGTATAATTTTGGACATGATTTCTATAACAAGACTATGATACATTTGACAAAGAATTGATTGGAAGAAACATTTAAAGCATTATTTTTCAAACTCATACATACCAAACACGAATATGACGCTTTAAAGTCGTTCCATAGTTATTAAAAAGACATACACAATATGTGATTAAAACATGATAGTTAATTGTGTGGGTTACATACATGATATGGAGTTATGCATAAAAATGATAAGTCTTTTAAGATGATTTTAGGTGCATATGGAGAAGAGAGTCTCTGTGAACAAAGTAATTTCAGTCGGGTTCTATGTCTTCTATGTGGGGGAAAAGTCAGTCTAAGGAAGCTCGTGATTTCCATCGTGGAACACGTGTGATGGCCATCTCTTTGACCATCAGTCTTGATTACTTGCCACAAATTTGACCATCTCTTTCCTGCGTTGGACTTATCAATAAGTGTTACTTTTGTTTAAATGTTCCAAGCTGTTCTGTGAAAGAGGCTTGTTGGTAAGGCTTGCTCCAGACTCATGGCGCAAGGGTACCGGGGACAGATTTATGATGTTGTCCTGTTTTCTTGGGGCCTCTCTGGAATTTCGGCTCCTCATGTTTCGATGTTCTGATCGAGTCTTAAATTTGTCTGATTCACTCTCTGATATCTTACAATTATAAATCAGGATTTTTGTGCAGATTAACATCTTGGAAGGTAGAGCTGATTATGTAGTCTTAATGGGTCGCGTTTTAGTCACTATTTCATATTCATTCCGTTATCTGACAACAGAAAATATATCTATGAAAAAAAAAAATGAAAACAGTTTTATTGAGAATTTAGCTGCATCAAATTACAGTATGTGGGCACAGAGAGGCAAACAAATGTAATAATAAATAATAAATGTACATTTTGCATGTTCAGAAGAAGTGAGCTGCCCTGTAGTGTGAAAATGTAAACAGGCTTGTCTAAGTCAATATATATATATATATATATATATATATATATATATATATATATATATATATATATATTGAAACATGTCCAGTCTTAATGCTCTAGATTAACTATGGTTTCACTAATATATATATATATATATATAATGTGTTCTAAGAACACGTATTTGTAGTGACGTATAATAGGGAAGAGCTAAGCTGTCTTTGATTGCTACAATGTATTACAGTGATAATCATTTGCTCTTCTTGTTTTGGTTTACACAATTTTGAGTCTTCAGCCTTTCTTTCACTTCCTGGGTATGTTTAATGATCTTGTGTGTGTGTGTGTGTGTGTGTGTGTGTGTTTGTGTAGTGCATAACATATGTAGCATGGTTCAGTAAATAAAGTCATAAATTCAGCTAGACAACTTACAAGTTTATAGTGTTTTACAGTTTGTACTGTGAATTAGGGCTGTGCCCGAAGCCAAATACCTTATTCAGAAAGGCACGCATAATGGCTTCAAAAACGAATAACGGATAATGAATAATTCTGCCAGAATATTCGCCTGAGGCTGGCACACTCTGGCGTTTGCTAGATAACAGGTGAGCCAGGGCTACAATATGATACACGAATGAATGGAATAAGCCCAGCGAGATCACCAATTAAACAGCCACTTTGCCATCTCTGCGCGTCTCTCAAAAACCAAACCAATAATCAGCTTATATGCATACATTTTCTACTAGGCCTACAAGTTTGCTTCTTTATTTTTTGCTGGTTTGCGTGGCACACACACATTTGTTTAGTGAAGTTCAAAAAAATGACTGCTTAAAGAGTTCTGCGTAGTGAAAAAGTGTGTCTTGAATTAATTCAGTCATGTTCAGATGATTACTAAACGTTTTTTATGAAAGCTCTCTACTTGTATGATCAATTTATTTTTAGAAATTAATTTGTATATTTTAGAACTCTGAATATGTCAAATAGTCGTAACACAAATATTTTTCCATACTCTGTTCTCTTTTTTCCATACTTTTCCAGACCTGCAAATAACTTAAGTGAAATACTTTTTTAAACTATGCAGGAACCAGTGAGCCAAAGGAAATCATGTTGTTTTACATAAGCCTCTAAAATTACAATGCAGTAAGTAAGTGTGTGAAGTAAATGAGTGTAAACTCTATGAATGAAATAAGCGCAAAAAAATAAAATAAAATAAATAAATAAATATATATATATATATATATATATATATATATATATATATATATATATATATATATATATATATTAAACACGGTATATTTGTTCAGTGATAACTACGAATAAAAAAAGGCTGTAAAACTATAGACATAACGGTCTTATCAAGTATAACTGTACAAAGTTCCAGTTCAAGCTTCACCTACTTCCGATTTTATCCGAATACAAATACAGATAAGCCTTCTTAATAATGACCTCCGTATTCTGCTAAAACTTTAAGGTAGTATCAAAAATACTTACAAGATATTTGTACTCTTCTAATCTATCAGCTATCTTATCGTAATTATATACATAGGCTGCACCTCAGAGGCAACTATTATTATTATTATTTTTTAAATCAAACACCATTTCTTTTGTTTTTGAGGTATTTAGTTGCAGCTCCGCTCCATCACACCATGTAACAAACTCATTAAGTGCATGACTGTCATCACACACTGAACTTGTTAGCACAAATAGAAAAAAAATATCATCTGCATATTTGACCATATGACAGTTGCCTTGGGACAATTGCCCTGGGGGAGGTGGGGGGGTTTGTACATATCGTCACTTGATACATTTAATAAACATAAAATGTATCAAGAACAATTTTTGAAGGGGAACAAATAATACAGCCAAAATTGTACTTGTAAGGATTAGTGTTGTCACGATACCAAAATTTTGACTTCGATACGATACCTGAATAAAATATCACGATACTACTACTGAACTGATACTACGACAAAAACATAGAATGACAGGAAAAGTAATTGAAGAACAGATGATCTAAATTGAGATCGTAGTTATTTTATCTATTAAAACAAAGCATTTCATCCCCAATTTAAAATAAATAAATAGATATTAACAATCACATGCCAGTGCCACTAACAGGACTGTGGTGAGCAGCTACCGAGCCTACAGGTATGTAGAGATCTTTGCTACATTGGTAAGTTAGCTAAAAAGATAAAGCCAAATCTTATTTCATGATATGAACAATTTCTATCATGATATAGTCATTTTTGTTATTTTATCTTTGTTATTAATAATAATAACATATATGCAAGTAACAAACTAAAGGACAAATACAATAAAACAAAGATACAAATGAAATAAATAGGGACCTATCAAATCTGTTTAATTTTTCTCGATTCTATTTTAATGGTTACATTAAAAAAATATTACTCAAAAAGCATGTCTAATTAATTGAAATCGTGAAACTTGCACAACTGAACAGCAATTTATTAAAAGTTAAACAAAAATTACATGTTTTTTAAGGCCCTTTGAAATATGTTTTATTATTTTTCTCAACTTCAGTTTTATTTTTCTGTGAATCTGTGTTTCCATTAAATTTCTGGATTCCATTTTAATAGTTTCATTAAATTTTAATAATCAAAAGCATGTCTAATTAATTTATAAAGGATAATTAGATTTTATAAAGAATTTATTATATTATAGGCTATTAATTTCTTGTTTTTTTTTCAGAAATAATGTGTATTTACAATTTTCTGGTATATATATATATATATATATATATATATATATATATATATATATATATATATATATATATATATATATATATATATATTTTTTTTTTTTTTTTTTTTTTTTTTTTTCCTCTGGTAAATATTCCTTAAATATTGTTTTAATAATATTTTTTTTAGTAGTAGTAGTACTATCATTACATTAAGTAATATATTTCTGTCAAGTTAAACCAAACTTTTATTTTGACGCGTTGCTGTGAAGACCTTTAGGTTTCTGTTTGCACATGATATGATAATAGTTTTCCGCAAAAAGAAATGGTTAAATGGTCATGAAGTGACTCTCACAGCAGCTCTAGAGATTAAATGCATGTGTTCATGTACTCATATACTGAGGCGGCAGAGGCTGAAAACACTGCGAGTGTCAGGCGTGCTTCAGTATGTGTGTAGAAAATAAAATCTGTGGGTCTGCGCCATTCAATTGTACAGAGACACGCACAACATCCCAGCCAACATTTGTATGTGGGGCCCATGTGGGTTCGAGATAGGCTGAAAAGATGGGCCTAAAATAGGATTGTCCTAGTGATTTTTGGCATAAAAGAAAAATCGATAATTTTGACCCATGCAGTGTATTTTTGGCTATTGCTACAAATATACCTGTGCTACTTATGACTGGTTCTGTGGTCCAAGGTCACATATGTGGCACCCATAGCTCACCCAAAACTTAAAATTGTCATCATTTACTCACCCTTATGTTCTTCCAAACTAGGGGTGTGCGATATTGACCAAAAAAAAAAAAAAAAAAAAAAATCTCAATATTTTCAGTGATTTTATCAATATCAACAATTAGACAATATTTTGCTGAGTGTGTTATTGTGCTGATATCTTAAGGACTACCGTGGACTGACTCCTAAAGTTTTTGAAATTCTTCATATTCTGTGTGGTGGTCAGTTCACAGCAGTGATAGAAATTAATCTTTTCCAATAAGTTTAAATTGATTTTTACCTTTTATGGGCATTTTTACCTTTATAAAGCCATTTTTTTCTAAAAGTTTACATCATCTTTTGAGTCAAATTCTTACATTTAAGCAGTCAATTAGAATAATAAGACATTTGGGCTGTTACCAGGCAAATTAAATCAGTATCAACAAAATTCACCAAAATCAAACCAACCTTTATATAATTTTACCTGCAGCCGCATTTATCCTCATATGACACATCTGAAGGTCATGATGTTCTCCAGTGAATTCAATAAAGGACTGATGATGGTGAAAAGCTCTATCCCCCTTTCTTTCTGCAACTCCAGAGGAAGAAAGGCAACAAGTTACTCAGATTTTCTATCACCAGTGGAGGAAATATCTTACAAATGTTCTTATAATGATAATTAATATTACATATATTAATCCCAGTGTAAGATCTAGAAACTGTGGTTAAAACTGACTTACTGTAGTTGATACTGGAGTACTGATGATACTTCTGGATGTGTCTCTATTGGGTGCCTGTTCTCCCCGAAAAACATTCCAGTGCTTGATCCAAAAAATGTAAACCAATATCTTATCATTAGCAGCTATTAGTATTTGAAGAGGTGATGTAAAAAAAATAAAAAAAAAATAAAAAAATACTTAGAAACAGCCATCTATACAAGCATAACAAATTTAAGCCAAATATAACATTTCTCAACTCTCCTATAGATTCCAGTGTTTCTGAGTGTAAGTTACAGTTTTATCATTCACTTTACTTATTCTGATGCTCCTTTACTTCTTGTGAGTTTGAGTTTTACAGGGTATCTGCAGGATTTTTAAAGTCAAATTTCTGACTTTTAAAGACCTTTTTTAAAACCTACACAAATAAAATTAATACCATATGAGCAGGGTGGGGTAATGTCTATGGTAACATATTAAACTGTAAAATTATTATATTAATTAAATAATATATAAATACATTTACTCTCTTAATTGTTTAGATTTTTATAATGCATTAGCTTCATGTCAATCCACCAGTTCAAATTTACAACTCTGCGTGTTTTCAGTGTAAAAACATGAGTTTATTTTCACATTGGTCTAAACATAACAGTAATTATTGAAAATGCAATTCTCTGCCAGCAGATGTCACAGAAATACAGTGGTTTCCCTGGTAATGGCAGTACACAAAGCAGTACAGCACCGATCAAACGTGCATCGCTCATGTTTATTCAATGAAATCATAGCCTTTTGATGTTTACTGTTCACATTCAGCCATATTGCAATTCTTGTCTTTCTGTCCCCAAATTTAAAACCTCTTGAAATCATAATTAAGACTTTCTTGTCCCACCATATAAGACTTTTTATGGCCATACATTTGAAACAACTAAATTTAAGACTTTTAAGGACCCGCAGAAGCACTGTTTTAAGGGCCATTCCACAAAAAAATGGTTCCTTTTCCCCTTGGAAAAATTAGAAAATAAAATGTTTAATCAACATTATTTTTTAAATATCGATGAAATGAAGACACCTTAAAATGACAAGAAATTGTATTGTGCCATCTCAGGCTATGTAATTTATTTTTTATGACTATTTTTCTACCTCATGTTTTGGTATTTTTGTCAACCCTGTTACCGACACAAGCGTTACTAGATACTATAGTTTAATTAGAACTATGTGATAGTTCTCACATATATGAGCAGCATTTTAGTCCCTCTTTTCAAGAGAGACATTAAAAAAGGGCTTTGTCCAAAATAAAATATAGTTAAAGTTAATGGAGAAGCCTGGAAGGCTGTATCAAATATAATTTTTACATTTTTTATGAAATTAATGACAGTAACAGGATTGACATCAGTCACAGAACTGACAGGGATGGCAGCACACACATTCTTCAGCACTGTACAGTTTTACAACTTTAAATAGAATTATATTGTTTTGCACTTACTTAGCATAGTTGTATGACAAAAGTAAACAGTCAATTTTTTTTTTCAGTTGAAGTCAGTTCATTGTTGATTTAGCACATTATGTTTCTAAGAGATCTAAGGTTTTAAGGGTATTGTAATTAGATAATGTGTCCATCTGTTTGCCTGTGTCCCTTCACAGAACTTCAAATATACTGATCTGGTTCAATTATTAGGCAAGGAAGATGATCAGATCTTGGTCTTTCTGTGATCATCTGAAACCAGACCAAGATCTTGACTTTTTTTAACATTGCAAGACTGGGGTGAAGGTCTGCAGTCACCTTGCTGCTCTTGTATGTAACTGAATTTACATGGATGCATTATTGACAATGGGTTATGAGGGAAAAAAAAAAAAAAAAAAAAA
The DNA here is from genome assembly GCA_039654775.1 of Spinibarbus caldwelli. Lineage (NCBI taxonomy): Eukaryota > Metazoa > Chordata > Actinopteri > Cypriniformes > Cyprinidae > Spinibarbus > Spinibarbus caldwelli. The sequence continues at coordinate 34,104,958 of CM077221.1, forward strand.
GTTTTATTGAGACTGATCATCCTATCCTGGTCATTAACAACAACAGTAATAGTAACAATACCAATAAAACTAAAATGTAACTCCTGCTCATATGCCACTGATTGATATAGGTATTATCTCAACATTACACCCAGAGTGGCCTTTAAAAATGTAAAATGCATTTTACACAGACAATCTTTAAAAACAGGGTGACACCTAATCTATGTCATTCCTGTTATCCAAATGTCAAAATCTGTTACCCTGAAAAGTAACAGGTATTACAGTAACAGGTTTGACAATTTCAAACTAATTTGCTAATTTCTAGCTAATAGTCAAGTTCACAAAAGCACGTTGTACACTTTTAAAGGATTTTACTTGTAGATATTGATTATATTAAATGTAATAAATAATTGTTTAAATTTACATTTTTAAAAATGGTAACAGTATTGACACTGCATGATGGCCCCCTCTCAGTCAAGCCTCATAAATCATCAAAAATAGAACATTATAAAAGTGAGAGAGAAACATGCTTTTGTTTTAAGTGTAGGAATACTGGTTGAGAGATGATGTAACCTCCTAGAAGTGATGTCACTTGAATGTACATTATTTTACAAGGGTTTTTTTTAATGAGGGTAACAGGATTGACATGAAATCAGGGGACACCAATAAAAATATTTAAATTTTACGGAAAAAAAATGCATACTTTTGCCAAAAACATTGCTTAACAATGAGACTATATTTTAAACAATATGTAAATTTGATTTTTATATCATTTTGCAAATTAAAAGTCCTGCTGAAAAAGAAAAATCATAGTGAGAGACAGGTCAGAAACCTTACCCTTATCAACATAAATGCTATTTAAATAATATTTAAAATATTTTTTTATGTAATATTGATGAAAGAATACATACTATCATTGTTTTTAAATTGCAAATTTATTTGTTGTTATATTAAATCTATGTTTGATTAAGTCTTAAGTCTTAGGGATGCAAAAGGCACCGATTTTGTGGAATGAACCTTAAACTAGCTATCATTAATAACGTTACATAAAAACACATACATTGAAATACATGTTAATATCGCCAGAGAGCTAATACATTAAACGCGATCAGCCTTTCATTTTGAAGTCTTTGATAAAGCAGTATACACACAGAGATGTATATCTTCTGTATGTGACATATGTCCGTTAACCATTTGTAAACTATTATGTGTACAGAACATTTATTTTTAAGTTAATGGACTTCATTAACAAGATTTGTTTATATGCTTGATAATTTAATCTACCATGAACTATAACGCTCTAATTAATACCTTTTAAACATTAAAATATATATTTGTTGATCTATACCTGTTTATCTAAAGTAAAAGTGTGATAGGCTATATTAAGGACATGAACACAAAACATAACTTTACGTTGTTTAGACTGTTAAAGACTGAAAAATGTTTTGTTACCTGATATCGCCATACGTTTGCAGGACCTCACAGTCTGCCCCTTCCTCTGTGTTCACATTCCAGCTTCTGTTCTCTGCAGACATGTCACAACTCAAATTAGTTTAAAATAAGAATTTAACAGGCATATAATCAGGAACTGACCGAGTAATCTTGCGGATCAGTAGCATACATGGCACCAACTCAAACTGACGTATTTTCAAACTTGTCTAAAAGAGTGCGCAGAGTTTTCATTGGCCAATTTCGTGGATGACAGTCAGATTCACCAATCATGATGAAAGCAAAAAACCAATACTTGAAAGGTGAAAAAACCAATACTTGTGTCAGAGTGGTAACTTATTTTTTTTTTTTTAATAAAACAAAAATATACAATACTCTGTACACAATACTTTGATTAAGAATCGACCATGTAAACAGAGATTTTGATTACCTTAATCCGACTAAAGTCATAATCGAAGTAAACACAAATCGAATTAATTAATATTAATAATTAATAATAATAATTAATAATTAATATCTATTTTAGTCACATTATCGAGGTGCAGTATAGACATGTACACACTTTAATCACACTATTGCCGTCATGTAGGACATTTTGCAGCATTTAGCGGCAGGACACACACACGGCAGTGGTCAACCAACTGCTTGACGGCAAACAAATGACCATGACCAGTGCACAACATGTTGTAATCATGCAAGGAGAGAAGGTAAAGTGAAAGTCACTCCATTTCTGGAGCACCCTCCACCTAGACTTCAGCTTCCCAAAAACAATCTCCACTGTTGTTCTTGCTGAGCTGAGGTGAACGTTGAATGACTTTTTTATCTTTCTTGCAATTGCAAGTTTGCATCTCACAATTCTGACTTTTTCCTCAAAATTGCAACATTTAAACTTGTAATTGTGATGTATACAGTCAGAATTACATGATATAAACTCACAACTGTGAGTTAAAAAGTAAACTCGCAATTGTGACTTTTTCGCAATTGAAAGTTTATATAACACAATTCTGACTTTAAATCAGACAATTCTGACTTTATAACTCACAATTTTTTAGTTTATATCTAGGAATGCTGAGGAAAAAACTAAGAATTGTGAGATATAAACTTGCAATTGTGAGTAAATAAGTCAGAATTGTGTGATAAAAAGTGGCAATTACATTTTTTTTTTTTTTTTTTATTCCATAGCAAAAATTATAGCTTTTATAATGCTACCAGACAAGACCATGGGAAAAATATTTTTATGATTTTGATTTTGATTTCAATTGATTATGATTGAATTGCTCATTGAATTGATTATGATTTTGGCTCACATTTAACAAAAACCCACCAATTCACTACCTCAACAAATTAGAATACTGAAGACCAAAAAAAAAAAAAAAACCTTTTTTAGTGAATTGTTGGCCTTCTGAAAAGTATGTTAATTTACTGTATATGTACTCAATACTTGGTAGGAGCTCCTTTTGCTTTAATTACTGCCTCAAATCTGTGTGGCATGGAGGTGATCAGTTTGTGGCACTGCTGAGGTGGAATGGAAGCCCAGGTTTCTTTGACAGTGGCCTTCAGCTCATCTGCATTTTTTGGTCTCTTGTTTCTCATTTTCCTCTTGACAATACCTCATAGATTCTCTAAGCACACCAACACCATGGTCATTTAACTAACTTTTTGGTGCTTTTGGCAGTGTGGGCAGGTGCCAAATCCTGCTGGAAATGAAATCAGCATCTTTAAAAAGCTGGTCAGCAGAAGGAAGCATGAAGTGCTCCAAAATTTCTTGGTAAACGGGTGCAGTGACTTTGGTTTTCAAAAAAGGACCAGCTGATGACATTGCACCCCAAATCATACAGAATGTGAAAACTTAACTCTGGACTTCAAGCAACTTGGGCTATGAGCTTCTCCACCCTTCCTCCAGACTCTAGGACCTTGGTTTCCAAATGAAATACAAAACTTGCTCTCGTCTGAAAAGAGGACTTTGGACCACTGGGCAACAGTCCAGTTCTTCTTCTCCTTAGCCCAGGTAAGACGCCTCTGACGTTGTCTGTGGTTCAGGAGTGGCTTAACAAGAGGAATACGACAACTGTAGCCAAATTCCTTGACACATCTGTGTGTGATGGCTCTTGATGCCTTGACCCCAGCCTCAGTCCATTCCTTGTGAAGTTCACCCAAATTCTTGAATCGATTTTGCTTGACAATCCTCAAAAGGCTGCAGTTCTCTCGGTTGGTTGTGCATCTTTTTCTTCCACACTCTTTCCTTCCACTCAACTTTCTGTTAACATGCTTGGATACAGCACTCTGTGAACAGCCAGCTTCTTTGGCAATGAATGTTTGTGGCTTACCTTCCTTGTGAAGGGTGTCAATGATTGTCTTCTGGACAACTGTCAGATCAGCAGTCTTCCCCATGATTGTGTAGCCTAGTGAACCAAACTGAGAGACCATTTTGAAGTAAGTTCATTTATTTCAGTAATTCAACTCAAATTTTGAAACTCTTGTAATAAATAAATTCAGTGAACACAGACTGAAGTAGTTTAAATCTTTGGTTCTTTTAATTGTGATGATTTTGGCTCACATTTAACAAAAACCCACCAATTCACTATCTCAACAAATTAGAATACTTCATAAGACCAATTAAAAAAAAAAAAAAAAAAAAACATTTTTAGTGAATTGTTGGCCTTCTGGAAAGTATGTTCATTTACTGTATATGTACTCAATACTTGGTAGGGGCTCCTTTTGCTTTAATTACTGCCTCAATTCAGCGTGGCATGGAGGTGATCAGTTTGTGGCACTGCTGAGGTGGTATGGAAGCCCAGGTTTCTTTGACAGTGGCCTTCAGCTCATCTGCATTTTTTGGTCTCTTTGCAGGTGTTTTGAGTTGATTAGCTGATTGGCATGTCACCATATTTTAATTTGTTGAGATAGTGAATTGGTGGGTTTTTGTTAAATGTGAGCCAAAATCATCACAATTAAAAGAACCAAAGACTTAGACTACTTCAGTCTGTGCTCATTGAATTTATTTAATACACAAGTTTCACAATTTGAGTTGAATTACTGAAATAAATGAACTTTTCCACGACATTCTAATTTATTGAGATGCACCTGTACATGTTGGCTGGGATACAGGATTCATATTTAAATTATATTTTGCAGCTTAATGTTCACAGATACTAATCCATCGCGTTTTGATTTAAGTGTACTGACCTAGGCTACTTTTAATCTATTCATCCCAGTGTTTTACTCAGGAAATACGGCTATGAAAATGCATTCTTAAAGTACCGGTATAGTAAAATATAGTAAAGTACCGGTATATGTACTGTTTTTAAAAGCAAGGTATCGCAATACTTTTTTAGTACCGATATATTGTGCAACACTACTGTGCACATGACAATAAACACTTTGACTTTGATTACTCAAGTGTTACCTTGTCAGCCCACAGGAACTACTAGTGATCTGGACCATTATTTTAAAATGAAAAACATGTTAACAAGTTAAACAACTTAACCTGTCACTAATACTCAAGTGGGCTGACAAGGTAACACTTGAGTAGTTAGTGAGGGGTTAACGTGTTTTTCACTTTAAAATAATGGTCCATATCAAAATAATGGTCCATAATTAAAATAACTTTAAATGCATTACGCACCCATAAATGCAACACCCCATTGCCTTAACTTCAACTCATGAAGTAATTTGTTACATACATCCAATCCCCCTAAAATAAACGTCCCTGTTTATCCTTTAAAGCAGTGAAGGATAGAACAAATATCCAAATAACAATAATACACATTAACAATGTTAACGTGTAATACTTGAACCCATGTCTGACAATAAAACTGACTGGACCACATGACACATTAGTACAATTATCACTTACAGCTTTCGATTTTCTTCAACAGTGTTTTTTATTTATTTATTTATTTATTTATTTTTTCACATTAGTACAGCACAAAATCGTTTAAACGCCACACAGAGAAGTTGGTCCACTTTTGACTGGGAGTTATGGGCTATCGTTTGGGCAGTGAGAGAATTTAGACACTATCTCGGACTTTCTTCCTTCACCATCATTACGGATCATCGCCCACTTCTCACACTATGACGTATGTCCATTGAGGATGATCCCACAGGCAGAAGGGCTAGATGGCTTTTGGAGTTGGAACCGCTAAATTGGGTTGTCGTGCAAAAAGAGGGCAATCAGCACAAAAAATACAGATGTCCTTCAGTGCAGAAAGGACAAGGCAGACTCTGCCATTTTCCCAATAGACCTGCCACTTGTATTTTTATTATACTGTGTTGTAAATAAAATACAAATAATAATACAAATACAAATAATCAAAAAACCTCATTATTTTACTCTCCTCACACTATTTCTTGCCTGCCTCAGTCACATTCATATTGATGGCCCATTATGGGAGACCCTTTGTCTCTCAAGTGTGAATCACTAAATATTCATGGCCATTGTTACTCCCTCGCATAAGGGCATTCTTTTAGAAAACATGTTTTACAAATGTTAAATCAATATATTGTTTTCTGTGAATGAGTAAAAAAGGTGATTTTCACATCATTTTGTAGCAAAAACTCTAGTATACGACATCCAATTCTCAAAAGTCTTGTAAACAAATATTCTGTGTGTGTTTTATGGCCTTATTTCAGTGACTTAAAAATTTTAGTTTTTCACTAACCACGCATAAACATTGTTTTCTCAAAAACACAGACATGTAGATCTTCATGCTGCTCACATATTATTGTAGCCCAGTTTGTTCTGAATACAGTGTTATCAGACTGTAGCCATTAATATGTTTTTAAGATACTGAAAAAAACACAAATGTCAGGGCATGTCCAAAACTTCTCCAGGGCCCCAAAACACCCTCAGACCCCAGAGGGTTAAAGCACGGCTGGCATAGGCCACAACACACTCAAGTCCATCTTTTTCCTGTGCGAGTGCAGCACCCACAGCCCACTTATGGCGCTTTTCCACTGCATGGTACGGCACGGTACGGTTCAGTACGACTCACTTTTGGGGGGTACCTGGTACCTGGTAGTATTTTTAGTACCACCTCGGCCGAGGTTCCAAGCGAATCGTACCGTTACCAAAACGTGACGTGTAAACTCTGCTGATCACTGATTGGCCGGAGAAAATCGTCACTGCCTGCGTCATTGAACTTGCGGCACGAGACACAACAGACCCGCTAGATTTAAATCAGCACAGCCAGTGAAGGATCGAATGCAACTGTTTTGAACGAGCGCACATTTCTTTCAACGACCAAAAAATGGCTGTTTCTTGGTCTGTTGAGGAAGTACAGACGTTCCTCTCGTTGATATCCGAGGAGTGGATCCAGCGAGAGCTTGATGGAGCAACGCAAAATTAAAAAGTTTTTCAGGAGTCACGGCAGTAGAGGCGGCGCAACTATAACGACATGTGAATTATCCCGCCTACTCTAAAGCTGTACTAAACTGCAGTGGAAAAACAAATTGAGCTGAACTGAGCCGTGCCGCGCCATTCTGAACCGTGCCGAGCTGAGTCGTACCAAGCAGTGGAAAAGCGCCATTAGAGACATCTGTATAAAATTTGAAAGCCACTTTGAAGTCCGGCAGTATCACAATGGGAGCCGGGGACAGCACTTCTTTCAAATAGTTAAATGAGTTGCCACAATCTGTACTCCACACAAAAGGCACATTTTTGCCTACCAGCTGGTTCAGCGGAGCTGCATCTTTAGAAAAGTCCTTGACAAAATGCTGATAGTACAAACACAGTCCCACAAATGCTCGAACCTCAGAGGGAGACTGTGGAACTGGCCAATTTTGGATCTTCTCCGTGTTTCTGGGGTCAGGTTGGAGACCTTTCTCTGAAATGACATGGCCCAAAAATACCACATGATCCCTGGTCAAGTGGCATTTTCTGGGGTTCAATTTCAAACCTGCAATTCTTATTCTGGAAAACACCTCTTTTAGGTATAGTGTTCCACTATAAATCAAAATATCGTCTAGGTACACAATACATATTTGCCATGGGAGCCCTCTCAGAAATAGCTCCATCATCCTTTGAAACGTGGCGGGGGAGTTAGAAAGTCCCATCGGCATGAAGCGCCATTGATACATACCCTGACCTGTAGTAAATGCTGTTTTTTTTTTTTTTCTCTGTCTTGTTCGGCCACCTCCATCTGTCAGTAGCCGTTTGAAAAATCCAATGTGCTGAACCACCTGGAGCCCGCTAATGCATCCAGAGTGTCATCCACGCAAGGCAGAGGATGAGAGTCCTGAATAGTTACACTGTTCAAACATTTGTAGTCCACACAGAACTGCCAGGTGCCACGTTTCTTTTTTACAAGCACAACTGGTGATGCTCAGAGGCTACAGATTTCCTCGATGATGCCATCAGCCAATAGACCTGCCACTTGTCGTTCTATTTCAGCTCGCTTTTCGGGTGTTGTACGGTATGCACGCTGCTTAATAGGGGCATGTTCCCCAGTCCTGATATGATGTTGTACCAACATGCATTTTCCTGTATTCTTCCCTGAGGAGGTGAAGATGTCACTGTACTCCTGCAAAAGTGATGAGAGCTTAATTTTGTCTGATGTTGAAATCGGCGACTCATTTAAAGATATAGGGGGATCTGTGTCACGTGGGCTAGAAACAACTCTTTCACCTGCATCCTGCTTAATGGGCTGAATATCAGAATAGGCTATGGAATAAAATTCGCCAAGATGTGTCCCCTTGTTTATAGGGATGTCCTGTCCTGTTGGATTCAGAATTCGTGCCTTAGTTTGTCCATTGTGCACGTTAGTGAGTATATGTGCCACAACTAGGCCAGCCGAATCAGACACATTAGATTCCAAATACCCCACAAAGTCACTAGACACCTGGGCCGTGCCAGGCAGACCAATCCTAACTGGCACAATTGACCCACTGAGGGGTAGAAATGTCATGTCCGTGGCCAGAGACACATTGCAGCACATCGAAATAAAATCTGCAGTAGTAAGGAGTGGAATGGAAATGTTCCATAACTGTAATTTAGCATGACTAACATCCAGCAGAGCATGATTTTTCACTAAAAAGTCCCATCCCAGCAATACAGACTGTGTCGCTTCTCTCACTATATGAAAAACATGTTGCCAGGTTTCAGTAGCCAGCTGCAGTGTCACAGTAAGTGTGCCCAGCGTGTCCAACATCTGTCCATTTATGGCACGGGCCGCAATATAGTCTTTCTTAAGAGGTCGACTGCGAAATGCAGGGATTGACATTCGAAAATCAGAGCTCATCAGTGATACACTAGAACCAGAGACAATAAAAAAAGGAAGTTCAGTGCCCTCAATTGTTCCGTTCACATATGATACAAATGGCCCCTGGTCAGTGTTTGTGCATGCCTCTGTGTCCAATAATACAGATGAACTGTCATCAGGGTTTGGGCCCCTGGGTTACACAGCTGGTGTTTGGGCCGTAACATCAGCTATAGCCCGTTTCCCGACTCATAATGCCTGCCCTCACTGCTCGGGGTCATGAAGCGCACTCCCTGTTTCCTAGTTTCCTCCTCATAACTGCCTCGTCTCCGCGGGCTGGGGCTAGGGCTGGAAGCGCGTCTCATAGGGCTACGAGTCGAATTACGGTCCTTTCGACTATTAAACTCCTTAAACGGTTTTCTTTCAGAAGAGCGGCCTCTCTGTGCTTCATATGTCTGTATACGGCAAGCATGCCCCTGACATCACCATTGACCTGTCTCACGTGACGGGGAGCGCACTCTACTCCATTCGTCCCTGCCGCTACGACTCATTTTCTCTTTCAGTCTGAGATTCTCGACCTCCAAACGGTTAAAAGCTACTTTCATGTCTCTCACCTCATCAATTAATCTATCAATTGCTCTGTACAGTCCACCAATGTCCGACACAGAGTTCACATTGGCCACAGCTCCATCAGCTGTTGAATTATGTCCGACATTAGTAGCCATATATCCTGCATCAATCGCATTCCTTAAGTTCTTGCACCAACCTGCAATTATTACAGCCTCCTCCATGTCCGTCACCATGTTTCGTCCTCAACACTGGGTGCAGGCCTGCCACGAAACGGCAAAACTTTTCCTCCCTCTGGGCCCTGTCGCCATACTCGGGGAAAGCTTCATCCACTAGGCGGCTTATATCTGCTGCATACACCTCTAGACTCTCACTTGCTGCACGGGGACGGGCAGATAAACTGGCTCTGAATCGCTCCATGAACTGTCTACTTCCAAAAGCTTCTTTTTGTCTACTTCCAAAAGCTTCTCTTTCACTGCATCATAGTCCACTCTAACAGCATCAGTGGGACTGTCCCATATGGAGAAAGCTGCATTGTTTAACCATGTAGGTAAAATCCTTCAGTTAATAGTTGTAGGAAGCGGTTCCGCTCCCTTCTGTGAGCGCTTTGACAGCTACTTCAAACTGTCTGGCCCAGCCCACAAAGCTTTGTCTCTCCTCCCCAGAGAACGGCAGTGGCTATTCAATTTGCACGCTCCTATGGCTTCTGTCACGGTCCCGCAACGTACTAAAACTGTCCTCGTCTTTGCACAACATAATGACGATCCATTGACCGCATTCACTACCTCACTGTAAACTTTAGAAACTAAGCTAACTAGTTTAACAACAGTTGGAACACTTTAAAACACTAACTCAACTTACTCAAAACAAAACCGCTGCCACCAATGTAACCGAGCTTCCGTATCAGGTTTGCCTAAACATGCACTGTAAAAAATGATTTTGTGGTCAAGTAAATACTATATAAAAACAAATGTAATTTCTACATTAAATAATTTAGTTCAGGCAATAATTAAAAAATTAAAGTAAATTCTATATTAGTACTCAATTTAAGCTTGTAGAAATGAAAGTTTAAACTTATAAGTATAGTTTACTTGAAATTATTTGTTATGTTTAAGAGGATTCTTTAAGTAAATATCAAAGTTATGATCCTATTTTTCCCATCATGCACTGGGTCATGAATAATTAAAAAGGTTAAATTTTTCACTGTTTTCGAGTTTTATTTACATTGTTTTATGGTTGCTTTTGTTGTTAGATTTAGTAACTTACTGTTTTGTGACATCTGGAGTTCATTAAATTTACCCATTCATTCTCGAACACTATTCACTGATTGTTACCATCAGTGTGTTTGGTGTACCAAGTACTGAGGTCTCTGTGTTCATTTGAGTAATAATTATATTGAGTGGACATATTATTTTAAAAGGATAGCATGCTGTCTACTTGCTTACATACAGATTTTACTTAATTCAATACTTAAATTTTACTTAAAATATATGTGTGCAAAAACTTGGCAAAATAAAAATTAAGTAAATCTTACTTATTGTTTTTATTTATTTACTTTTTTCAGTGCAGTAAATTGCTGTTATTTAACAGCATTTTTTTTTTTTTTTTTTTTTACTGTGATAAGCATTACTTAAGTAAAATTTACAAAACAAAGAGTCAATAAAATTTACTGGGAATTCCCAAGTAAACTTAACTTAAACATTTCTATTTAAAGCTACTTATAATTATGTTTAATAATATGTTACTGTTAAGAAAGTTTTAGCTCTTTATCTTTCGATGCCGTCCGACTATTCTCAGTCCTTGCATTCATGAAGACATGGGCCCATGGAAAGAATTATGAACAAGACGCCAATTGTCTTTTCACAAACTTCTTCCAAGTTTATTGTTACATCCATACATTATATAGTCTCATTGCTAGGGGTGGTGCAGTGGTACATCCAATGAGAATTATACACCACATCTGTGGTACTCAGGCCAAGAAATATACGTTATATAAAATGGAAGTCTGGCCAGGAAGTTCTGGACGTATTAGGGATACACGGAGAGAACTACATCTTTATACCAAATGTCAATAGTACAGCCTAAACTCAGTCACCTCCGAGTTAGGAGGCACCCCCTGCTCAGTTGAACATTTGAACCTGGATGTATGTATGGATAAGAGAGATACAGTCAAACAGAAGAGAGAGAGAAAGCACAGACGGGAGGAGGGAGTAAGACAGAGAGAGAATGGGGAAAAACACGTATGGGAGGAGGGAGCGATCAGAAGAGGAAAGGAGTGAGAAGGGAGGAGGGATTGCATAGAGGCAAACTCACAGAAACATCTGGCAGAGAGCATGATATATTTTAACAGTTCCCCCATTTGTTTATATAATAAACACCATAAAGGCTCTCTGCCCAATTCCCCTTCTCTTAACATTCAATCAACATTTTTCTCATCCCACTTAAAATCAGCACATATAACAGTTCTAGTCATCAAGGCACTTACGAGCATCTTTTACCAACTTGTAAATCAAGACAAAAATCATTCTGAAGTATTCGCTACTTCCCTTGCCTACAATTCCTAAGCATTCCTAGACATATTCAGTAAACCTTCATTAAGCAGCATCCGTATCAGGGATGTATGGGATGTATGCAACACAATATTCCTACGATAACACATAAGCCTTGTAGCTTTTCCTTGGCCTCAGATTTAACAATATGGTTGGCTGGTCACTAACACGTTCATAGCAGATGTATGGTATAACTTCATTATCTAGCCAGTTTTCCTCACCCATCTCTTCAAAGAACTATGTAGAGGTGAGCAGGCTTTCAGTACAGCCAGGCATATTACCAGTTTTGCAGCCATGGCCTAATACTTTTAGTAATAGTCTTGCAAGTTCTAATTTCCTTCACCTAATTCCCTATCTAAATATTATATTTTAAATTGCAAAATTTCAATGCTTTACATTACATTGTTCACATCTTTGGTTTCTAAGAGATTATGAATACCTATTTATTACCAACTAGATATTCGTAAGGTATGAGACCTTAACCAGGACAATCAGATTTGGGCCAATTTAAGAACTAACCCCTATGTCTCCTGGACTTCTGCTGTGTCGAGGACTTACTACAGCTCTCATATAATGTATGCTACCATTTTAATTTTAGCCTGTGATAGTAATGTATCCAGTGTAAGTGTCAAGTTAATCTAACAAATTAACTTTTAAAGTCTATTTCAATACTATAGACCTATGCAGGAACTCGAGTCAGCTAAAATAACAACATTATCAATAATGTCAAACAAACAGACAATCAATCTAAACCACATCGCAATCTTCATTCCATGGTGTATCAGAATGAGGTCAGGATCAGGATTATTCAATCAGTCTCTCTTTCATTCTCCTTGTTCTACTGAACACTGAGTTGCTCCTCAATCTATCCTTGATTCCGGCAGGCTCTTTATCAGTTGGAGCAAACAGCGGGCTTTTAAGCCACCAGATGAGTTTGCTCATTCTCCTCGTTGGTCCCCCTAGGGGACTCTTCTGCCCCTGCCAGGGTTAGAGGCACGCCTGGTGTGAACTCAGGGTGTTTCTCCTTTCAACGATATTAAGGTAACACCGAAACCATGTATCTCCCTCTGTCAGTCCAGATTAGCAGAGTAAACCATCCTTGATATCAGAAGAACTACTTCTACCTGTGAAAGGAGATCTTAAAAAGCTTTTGTTAGAGACAACACATGTTGACTCCTCACCCAGTCGATCCTTGTTGTAGTGACCTGTGAGGAAAAAATGAATGTGGCCTGAGGGCTGTCCATTTTTCCTATAACACCAGTAGATTGACAGGGCTGGGACCCATATCATTCCAATTTCAGTCAATATCATTTATAATCTTATCTGATTTCTTTCATATTCCCCCTGTATACCACGTCTAAGTGGTATACACTGAATTTAAATTCATCTCAATTATTTCTTTGTTGTTTAAAGGTGTCTCACTATTCATCAAATAGTTTCTTAAACATGACTTTTTTTTATTCAGGCTTCTCACTAATATCAGTTTTTTCTGTGAAACACTCAGCCCACATGTAACATGTTAACAAACACAATGTATTTCATACATTTGACACAGAATCAATTTGATGAAGTCCATCATGACATCCTGAAAAGGAAAAAAGTTAAATATGGGGTGGACAGGGCAAGCCTTCTTGCTCTGCCTTCCCATGTTTTACCCTGCGCAGGTGTGGCACTTTTGCTTTCTGCCACAAAAATGTCCCAGGCCAGGATAATTAGCCAAATTAATCCATAGCCAATATTTCTCAGGCATAATCTACATTGTATGCCCTCTTTGAAAATTTGAAAACAGCTGTTCATGGCAGTTTGTCTGCCTTGGTGCACCATCACTCACACACTTTCACACACTCTCACACACTTTCACACACTCTCACACACCCCTCCTCTGGCCAGAGCATCATCTCATTTGGTCACTGCCTCCGAAGACAGTAAACTGAATGGGGAATGTATGTTGTTAGGGTGGAATACCACCAAGTCTACTCGAATAAAACAATTTCGATAATGACAGACACTACTCAACGTAGGCACTGTGGCTTTCCCCTTGCGACAGTGTCTAAACGTTAGACTAAAACAGCTGGACAATGTCCATCACAATGGGGTTGAATTTCATCTCGCGGTCATGAACCCAAATATTTTCAATATTTTGTCCAAATAAACTTTTAGGCCTAGGCATGCCATAATTAAAAGAACCAATTTTAATTTCTGAAATGTAATTCATTATTCAACTGTGCACTTTTCGCCTTTATTATCTCTTCCTATTGCTCATGAGCTGCTCTAAAAAAAATTGGAGATCTCCGCATGATCTTGGATCCATGGCCAATAACATTAACATCGTGTTACCGCAATCCCTGGGTAGGACAGCATTTGTGATTTTCCGAATTTAGAATTTTAGAACTATTACTGAAATTCAGCCCTAGGAAATATCTATTAACCAAGATGGAGTGACCAGCTTCATTGTTTTACCATTCATATTTTGATCTTGGACACTTTGTGCCCCTCTATTCCCTTATTTATTTATTTATTTTTATTTTTTTTTAAAGGAATCCTAGAATGTTTATCAGCTTGACAAGAAGCTCTGTCTTTAAATCAGAGTCTAAACTCTCTCTGTATTTTACAGTATCTCCTCTCTATGCTAAATCCAGTCCAAATTTTAGCTGATTGAGAAATCAGGCAAACACATTCCTTCTTTCTATGGTGTTGGACTGGTGCCTATTAAAAGAAAGCAGTGTGTTGTTAGTTGAACAGATTACAAAGAACTGCTATAAAACCAGTGGATTATCAAGTTGCAAATTAATATGCCAAATTAAAAATTGAGGCGGTCTCTGTAGTGATCATTGTATATGCAGTACCTGCCCACGAGGGAAGAGATGAAAGTCTCTGATATCATCAGTCAGTTGAACATGTTTTGGCTGTTTTAGCGTCTCTCTCTTCATGCAGTGTCTTCCGGTCTGACACTCGGTGATGAGGATCTGGTGGGGCATCGGAGTTTTGACTCGGAATGCAGTTATCTTCCTCTGTGCCTCTCATGGCAGGTATTTCATGTCTGCATTGTTTCTCAGTCTTTCTCCATTCTAACCCCTGAAGTGTCGGATTCCTCTTATAGGGGGGTTTAGCCGATCGCCCATCAGCTTTTCCTGTTCTCCACAGCCATAATGTCTCTTACTTCATGTTGCGTCGCTCATTGGCAGCTGTCCCAGAAGTCATCTGGTTTCTTCTATAGAATGAACACTCAAGAGAACCGCATTGTAAATTTTGACCACAACTGCATATAAGCAATCTGTGCTATGGTCAGTCATCTTGTGCAACTGTCCAAAATTTAAGGAATCTCATCCAGTTAACAATATATAGCAGTTCCTTATTTCATTTTAATAAAGCAAGTTCTTCTTTGCGAGAAAAGAGCAAACAATTCCTTCTTTGCAGAATGCAGAAAAGAGCAGTAACCTATTCTGTCTGATCTGAGCATATCATACTTCTATAAGCCTTATAAATACATCAGCATGATGCATTGTATTATAACTTCAGACTGAAATCTTGTAAATAGTCTAGCAAATGTGACAATCAAAGTCAAGGAAAAAAATTATTTTCTTCTTTTCTCTTTTTTTTTATTATTATTAGCTGAAAACGGCCGTTTAAATTAGTCACTCAATCTTGTTGTCATTGATCACAATGCACAAGTTATTTCAGTTAACACAAACTAAAGTCTTAATCTCTGCACTATATCACATTTCAAGCTGTCCCCCAGGGATAACGGACAAAAACTTTATACATCTAAAGATAACAAGATGTAATACAAACTAAATCTTTGAAGACCTGTATTTAGCATTATACTGTTTCTTAAGTTATCAACATAATTCTCTACTGGCTCCCACATTTCATATAAAGTATAACCTTTAACTTTTCGGAGCCAATACATAACTCAAATCTCATGAAAAAAATCTTTTCATCCAAGTTATCCAAATACAGTTGTAAATCTCTGCTCTATACATTGTCATCCACATAATCAACCGTATTGTCTCCTAATTTTAGATTTGCTGGTGACTGACAATGCTTTTAAAAATAGCAGCGCACTTGATCTAACACAGCAGAGACAGGACAAAGCAAGAGTAGATTCATTTAAAAACTTCACTAAATCCTAGTGAACTGAGAATGGCAAATAGCCAGTTGAATTTGTACTAAACAATTTTCTGAAACATACTAATCTGCTGTTTCATCCATCCTATGCAGATCAAGTGACAGACAATTAGAAGAATTGTTATTTAGCAGTTTATTTGTTTTAGTGCCTTGCAAGGACTTCACTATACCAATTTTCTTATTGCATTTAGAAAATCATTCAATCTTGAAAGGACTGAGAATCTCAATGTGAGAATAGGTAACAAAGATAGCTTTTCACTAAGCATCCATTCCTGTTTTTATGAATGGGTAATGAAAAGGGTATTTTGCAAAACATCTATTCTCCTTCCCACATATAAATTGTGAGGATAATCAATCGGTCGCGATCCGATATCCCATACTATAGCCTACGTCCTGTATATCTTAAAATACGAGGATAATACACTCTGCCAAATATGGTAGAGTGTAAATTCACGGCACGAAAATGTGCTCAATTTCTTAACAGACAGTAAGAATAATTCATTAAAGATTATTTCTCACCTGTCTGTAGAAATTCCCGGAAAGACGAGCCCCCATTTGTTAAGAAAGTTTTAGCTCTTTATCTTTCGATGCCGTCCGACTATTCTCAGTCCTTGCATTCATGAAGACATGGGCCCATGGAAAGAATTATGAACAAGACGCCAATTGTCTTTTCACAAACTTCTTCCAAGTTTATTGTTACATCCATACATTATATAGTCTCATTGCTAGGGGTGGTGCAGTGGTACATCCAATGAGAATTATACACCACATCTGTGGTACTCAGGCCAAGAAATATACGTTATATAAAATGGAAGTCTGGCCAGGAAGTTCTGGACGTATTAGGGATACACTTGGACGGAGAGAACTACATCTTTATACCAAATGTCAATAGTACAGCCTAAACTCAGTCACCTCCGAGTTAGGAGGCACCCCCTGCTCAGTTGAACATTTGAACCTGGATGTATGTATGGATAAGAGAGATACAGTCAAACAGAAGAGAGAGAGAAAGCACAGACGGGAGGAGGGAGTAAGACAGAGAGAGAATGGGGAAAAACACGTATGGGAGGAGGGAGCGATCAGAAGAGGAAAGGAGTGAGAAGGGAGGAGGGATTGCATAGAGGCAAACTCACAGAAACATCTGGCAGAGAGCATGATATATTTTAACAGTTACAAATTTTTGTAAATTAACTAGCCTTTTCTGAGAGAAAATTGTTTCCAAGCTTTTTTAAAGTAAATCCTACTCCAAATTTTTTTCAGTGTGTATAGAATAATAAAATAATGAAAACGAGACCGAAAAGTTCGCTGAAAGGTGCACACCTTTTATTCTCCTTTTCCACATGGCACAAAACTGGGGGCGCTCTCTCAACTCAAGTGCGTGCCCATTCTCTTGCCTACGGCAAGCCCCAAGGGACATAATGCATTACACACAAATAAATGCAACACCCCATTGCCTTAACTTCAACGCAGGAATTAATCTGGTACATCAGCATAACTTCATAATTATCTAAAATTTTGAATGAATTATTATCATTATTATTATGCTGTGTTTAAATTTGAAATAAATTACTCTTTGTTAAGTAGTAGTCACAAACTCGACCTGTAGCCAACTTATTTGGGGTGATATAATATTCATAAATTAGTTCCCACAAAGAATCCATTTAAGGTGCAAGCCTCTTGAAAAAGACATTTATGACAATGAAAAATCTTGTGAATTCTGCACTCTAGTGCTAGTCCGGGTTTGGGTGAAGGCTACAGTTTGTCCGGTCAGAACAATGATGGCTCACTCAAATAATCCAAATTGTCTTTATTGAATGTGCATAGATGTGTGGTTCTGAAAATATAAAATATAAAACATAAGTATGGATATACATATATATAATACACAGCACAACGTTAATAAAGCTTATTTGAAATCACTGTTCAGTGGGGATAAATGTAACATACAATATAACAACCAATGTCTAAAACTACTTATATAAGTGGAAATTAGTGTCCAGTGCAGGGGCGCCGCTAAGGGGGGAAAAGTTAGGACGATTCTAAGGGTCCACACACTTTTGGGGTCCCCAGAGATCTGTTTTATTAGTAGTAACAGTAGTAGTAGTAATTTAATAGAAATTATAAATGTATCTACCAAAGAGTTACAAATAAAACAAAATTAAGGCTTATTTCTGCATCTCCAGTAAAATTATCTCCCCCCATTCACTGCATGGTTTCGTCCCGTCCTACGTAGCCTACACTCAAAAAAATGATTCTTGGCACAATTTTTTATTAAGTATTTGCAACTATTTGATTTTATTTAAATAATCGTTTTTTAAAAATGTATGTACTCCAATTACTTAGAATCAATGTAAATCTTTTAACTGTCAAAACTATTAGATTTAATCAGTTAAAAATTATGAATAGGGTTTAAATAAAGCTGGCTCTGATGCAAGTTAGGTCAAATTAGCTAAATTGTATGAGATTGGTTTACATACAGATGGAATCGTTTACCATCCTCCAGTCGGTAGGTGGCTGTACTGCACAATGACGTGTCTAAAATGGCTTTGATAATACACGTGCAAATTCAAAAAAGCAGCGCCAGAAGAAGCGTTCTCCTGAATATCTTCACCAGTTTGCATTGGAGCAGCCTGGATCATAATCTATTTGCAAGGTAAGATATATCGTATCTGTACTCGGTGTATATTATTTGACAGATTTCATTGCACATACATGTATTATTAGTGCGGCTGATATCGTATTACACTAATATCAATGCACGGACTATCTTTATTTCACTAGCTAGCTAATATGGTACTGGGCTGATTGAAATCTGTTTTTCGATTTTAATCGTTTCTCATTGTATCGACAGATGCTGTTTTTCACTCAATGCCTGAACAAAACTTAATGAAACACAATACATCACAGTAAGTTTTGTTACTTGTGATGTGAAACAAAGTGTCAGATTTCCGATTCTGTCAATTGTATCACTAAAGTTAAACAGTAAATACAGTTTTGGTGTAAAATGTAATGTGAAAGATGATTTTAGTGCCTCAGTACAAGCTGCAGTGCAGAACTCACATGAACCGATCATCTCTTCCTCTTTACTTCTAGTTATCACAGCAAATAAACATGAATGACCATCAGAAGGTGTTGAAAGAAACAGAATCACATCTCATGTAATCGCTCAGTCAGAGTTTCAAGACGTCAAAGAAGCGGCTTGTAAACAATGTCACAGAAATCCATTGAGTGAGTATAAACTCTAAACTTGTTACTTAACTAGAAAAAATAAATAAATATAAAAGGATAATTTTGCTAATATATGCACTAGATAACATTCAGTATATTTTTTACTTAACCTGTTCTTCAATATGTTATGCAATTTTGAATAAATTAGTCTTAAAAAAACAAAAAAACAAGCAATGACATCCACTTTTTAAATGTTTGTATTTCAGCAAACTGGAGAAGAAAAATAATGTCATTAGAAATATTATTTAAATAATAATAATAATATAAAAACAGCCTTACATGCAATTTAAAAGTTTCTTTACAAATCACTGTAATATACTAATGTACCAGTTGACAGGGTTTATTGTATAGTTGTAGCATTAGTTGAGCGAGATTTTTAACTCAGCTTTAGCTTTATGTCTGAGTAAATCAATGACAAATGTTGTTTTTGGGATCTTGTTGTTCTGCATGTTTGAGAATGAAGACTAAAATCAACTGCAATTACATCCCGAGGAGCCCAAGTATCTACCTCAATGAAGACATGGAGACACTCATTAAAGAATATGTGGTAAGTGTATGTCAACCTGCTCGTTTTACATTATAAATTTCTTATGGATATATTTACATTGATAGTTATGTTAATTTTCTTATTGGCATCAGCCTCGCTTTGCCCAAGTCTGTGTAGTATGCAGCAAATTAGCTAATTTTTGATTTGATAAAACTCACTATCTCTTAGTAGAGGTAACTAGAAGTTAGTATGAAAACTTGAGTATTGGTAACTGTTTTACAAGTTCAGTCAACTTAAAGATTTAAGTACATTGAATTCAAAACAATTTTCTTAACAAGCTTGTTCTCTACAGTTAATTTGAGAAATAATAGCACATTTGCAGCGGTTACAAATTATGACAATGCAGAGTAAAGTTTAATACAAATAATTACAAAGAAAGATTGATTAATAAATTAAAAAAAAAATATGACATTTTGAAGTAAAATACTGAAATGGTGTTTTCTTGTAAAATGTACTTTTTTTTTTTTTCTAATGCAGTCCAAGTGATATCAAGCCACTTGACCGTCCTGGAACAACACGAGTGCTCATGTTTTTAAGCTTGGCTGTGTTCAGTTCCATCAGAATTCTCTTCTCCTTAAGGTAGTATAGTTCAAAATAACTGGCTGTACATTTAATTCTTATTTTACACTGCCAGGCCAAAAAAGGTCACTGTCTGGATTTAAATGAGTAAATACTCTATATTTAAGGATTGACTCATTGCTTGAAGTGATTAATATGTTTATGGCATGATGTGTGTTTGGCAACAATTCTTTTAGCCCTAACTGATGCAGTGTGTAGCCTTTTATTTCTCAAACAACCAGGTCGGAAGTAGTACCCATGTCTATATTCATCAGGCTCAAACTGTGAAAGATTGTCCACCACAGAGTCCTGACCAAATCCCTATGGAAAGTCTTTAGGATGTGCTGGAGTCGACTTTACATAGCCTGTCCAAAAAAGAGTTGCACACTCTAATATTTCATTGGACCACCTATAGCTTTCATAACATTGTGCTTTGTTGTGGCATTGTTAAAACAACATTATGCAAGATCACATTTATTTCCATCAAGAGTTGCATTTTATTTTTGGCCTGGATCTTGTATTGACAATGGGAGAGTCTAGCCACTCTGTAAAGTCGACTCCAGCACATCCTCAAGACGTTAAGTAGAGTTAAGCTCAGGACTGGTGATCAATTCAAACATGAAAATGATTCCTCGTGCTCACTGAACCACTATTTCCCAAATTGAGCCTGATGAATTTTATTATTGTCATGCTGGAATGTGCGCATGGGTACGTCCTCCGACATGGTTGTTTAAGAAATGAAAAGCTACACACTGCAACAGTTTGGGTTAAAAGAATTATTGTCAAAATACAACAAGCCGGAAACATAAAAATCCCTGCAATAATCATCCAATTCTAGACTCTTCAGTATTTGCTTATTTAAATCCAAATGGTGACTTTTTTTTTTTTTCTTTTTTTTTTGGACCAGGCAGTGTACATTTGAACAAGTCTACATATCCAAAATGTCAGAGTTTGTAAACAGTGTGCCCTTAAAATTTCTGAATATGACACTGTGACTGGCATTGGAACACTACTTTGTTTATCCTCCAGGACTGTGAAAGTGCTGAGGCTGAGTCTGGAATTGCACAGACAAGAGTGGGCATGTACATCTTTCGTTCAGAGTGTGCTGGTGTTGGTCCTGGAGACCACCCTATGGAAATTGGTGTGGAAGTTCTGCAGTGTCACTCTTGGGTGTTTGATGCTTTTTGGACTGATTTATGTGCTTAACTGAAGCTACGCAACGGAGCTCAAGTGTACGTTTGAAGAAAATCCTGGATACAACCAAGCTGTCACCAAAGAACTCTTTAAGTAATGACAATTCAGATGTCATTTTTGAGACGTCAGATTTTTGTACTTGAGTCCATTTAAGTGTTAAAAGTATAAAATGTAGATGTAGAATGATCCATTCATACTCATGTACTCCTAACATGTAATTGAATATGCATGGTAAGTCTGGTGGTGAGCCTTATGGAATTTTTTCGGACCATTTTAGTGCAACGTAAGTAGTACTGTTATCATTGATTTACCTCATGTATCTGTCTACCTCAAATTTGCACAGTTCTTGAGGAAACTGGTCTTATTTCTGCACTCTGTTACAAATGGTTAAAATTGTTATTTTTTCTGTTAAAGTTTTTTTTTTTTTTTTGCATTTATTTCTGCAGTATGGTTGATTGTGGCAAAACTGTTTGAAAATAGTGTTTAACCTTAATGTGCATGTGAATATGAAGGCACTTTTTGTTTCTTGTTGCACAAGTGTATGAACACTGTGTAGTATGTCTTGCTAGCTCATATATAGCCAAATGCTTTGAAGCATTAATAAATTGATATAATGTAACAGGGTAGTCTTGCTGTTCTTTTTTTGTTTGTGTTGTAGTTAGATTTTGTTGTAGCACAGTGTGATTGGGGTGGGGTAGGATTAAATATATGAATTGGGTTTATTGATAAAAAAAATATTTAAATGTGATGCATTTTAAGTACATTGGATTTATTACCTAATAATACATATACATGTTTCTTATGCATTTAAAACAAATTGGATTTATTGGTACTATTACATAAGTCTTATTACTTGTTTCATTTACATAAGGGTGGCAAATTTGCTTCACATAAAGTTTATTAGTTTAAGTTAAAAAATATGTAATCAAAATGGATGGAAATTTTACATGCAATTGAAATACATAAATCTTAAGAATTGGGCCTAAATATTTTTTTGAGTGTAGAGTCACTGTGTTACGGGGCTGACGAGACGAGAGACGTGCGGATCCATGTGCAAGGCTTTATTGTGAAACATGGTCAAAACACAGGCAGGGTCAGACGATGGCAAACAGGTATAACACAGGCAAAACAAAGAGTAGTCCTAGGGCAAGCGTGGGTCGACGATCGGCGAACAATATCCAAAGGGCAAGGCAGAGAGAGTAAATCCAGGTAAACAGCAATAATCCAAAACGAAGGCAAACAGAGTCCGAACGGCAAGGCAAGGGTTAATCCAGGAAACACGGGCAGAAATCAAAACACGGGGAAACAGGCAAGGCAAGACTAAGACAACTCGGAGGGCTTTGTAGGGTAGCTATCACTAGGATATTTGCGTACAATACTCGGCCGAGACAGAGAGGAAGTCCAAGGTTTATGTAGCATGTGTGATTGCGAGATGGGTATCAGGTGTGAGCATGTGATTAGGGAAATGGCTGCTGGGAAATGAAGTCCTGGGTAATGTGTGACAGTCTGTGTGGTGTGAGAGTCAATGTGACGACTGAGCGACCTCTGGTGGCGAACAAATGGAAGTCCATGGACCAGATTCATGACACACTGAGTGAGATCAGATGGTAAACTCAAATTATGTCTTCGAGTTCGAGGGGTGGCAAACCGAGCCGGACGATTTGGTCAGTCGCACTTTTAAACACATTTTAGTTTTGCTATAGAAAACAGTGTTGCCAACTTCTTTCAATGGAAAGTAGCTAAAGTCTGCTTGAAAAGTCGCTAGATGACGTCATACGCTAATTAGCATATTCATGATGTCAGTGCGTCGTATTGTCTTGCCTCTCTGTGCTCACATTCTGAATTTTAATGAAGCCAAATTCTCAACAGAACTGTTTTCATTGATACATTTTACTGTTTCTGTTGTCAGAAAACGGGATGAATATGAAATAGTGACTGAAACACGGCCTATTAAGACTAACCAGCTCTCCCTTACAAGATGTTAATCTGCACTAAAATCCTGCTGATTTATAATCGAGCACATAAGATAAAGACAATGGCTGTGCTGTGATTTCGGCTATGTTTGCATGTAAAATAGATTTAGAAGCGACAGAATATCTATTTTAAACTGAAAGCACTGCTCCTCTCTGCTGCTTGCTGAACAGATCAGACGCAGAGAGAGGTGTGTTCGTGCTAGGAAACAAGACCTCGCACTCGTGCGGCACTACCAGCTGGTCTCAGAGATTAAATAAGGTTTGTCCAAAAAGTCGCTAGATTTGTCGCTAGGCGCTTTTTTGGAAAAAAGTCGCTAAGGGGGTCTGAAAAGTCGCTAAATCTAGCGACAAAGTCGCTAAGTTGGCAACACTGATAGAAAATCTACAAATTCACTCTGATTACACACACAGAACAGCAGCAGGAAGCGAGGAGGTTGTCATGGCAACCAGATACACTGCACGTGAATTATTACAGCTGCGCTTCTATTTTGCCACACTAAACTTAGCAATAAACACGTTGAAAATAATACACAATAAACATGTCTGTCAAAACGATCTCAAAGGAGGCTTTTATTAAGCAAATCAAGGAATGAATTACTCAAAAAATACTTTAGCTGGGTTTCCACAGGCAGGGTCACAATTATCAATTATCACAATTACAGTGTATGAAGCTAAAGGTTTTTGGGTTAAGGTTCACAATGTAGAACATTTTTAACATTGTATGCTGTATGTGCATAGATAGCTAGCAAACAAGGAATACAGCTGTTAAGCTAATAGTCACATTTAGCTGAGTAAGATCATGATTGAGAAATGTTGGATACTGCTGGAAATGCTGGTGTCATGGGGTATCTTATTTATTATTTTAGGTTTTTTTTTTTTTTGCCCCAGTGAAGCATTTCTATTAATATAACTGATTAAGTAGTCAAACTCATTCCATATCAGCAGAATAGTGTGGTACAGAAAGTCTATGTCCATAGAACAGGTATTGAATGAATTATGTTACTGATACCTAATGGTCAAAAACAATAAAAAAAGTAATAGGTCAATATTATTAAATTGCAGACAAAGATTTTGAATAGCTAGGTTGGCTTGTACACTATATTGCCAAAAGTATTGGGACATCCCCTTCTAATGAACAGGTTTGACTACTTTAGTAATTTCCATGAGTACAAATCTTAATGTTTAAGCATTTAACAATGTTCTAGGGAATTGTGTGCTTTTAATTTTATACCAATAGTTTGGACAGGACCCTTTTCTATTCTAAAATGACAATGCCAAACACCAGTGACATGTACATATGCGTACAATCATTTTAGACACTTCCAAAACTGTGGCAACAAAGATGGAAATACAGTTTTTAAATACATGAATTATGTTTCCATCTTTGTTGCCACAGTTGGAAGTGCCTTTTTCTGTTCTAAAGAAACAGGTGTCCCAATACTTTTGTCCATATAGTGTATGTACAAGTCATTGGTGTTTTTGGGGGGGTAGTAGGGCTCCGGTCCAAGTGGGCGGGCTGAGGGTCGAGGCCAAGGCCACGGAGGCCATCCCGCCATGGCGCCCCGAGCTCCCAGCTCCGCCATGGCGCCCCGAGCTCCCAGCTCCGCCGTGGCCTCCCGAGCTCCCTACTCCACTCTGACTCCCCGAGCTCCCTGCTCTGCCATGGTCTCCCGAGCTCCCTGCTCCACTCTGGCTCCCCGAGCTCCCTGCTCCACTCTGGCTCCCCGAGCTCCCTGCTCCACTCTGGCTCCCCGAGCTCCCTGCTCTGCCATGGCCTCCTGAGCTCCCTGCACCACCATGGCCTCCTGAGATCCTTGCACCACCATGGCCTCCTGAGTTCCCTGATCCACCATGGCTCCCTGAGCTCCCTGATCCGCGCCCACCCCCCCTTCCCGGTGGATATGTTACGGCACAACGCGCTTTCCGGGAGGGGGAGGTAGTGTCAGGGAGACTCTGTCACCGGTCATCAGCTCTGGACTCCATGTCCCAGAATCCTCCCTGGTTCACACTTGTCAATATCACCATCACTCGATTCTGATCACCTGCCGTCTCCAATCAAGTCACCACTCATAAGCATGCTCCTTCCAGTCACTCACCGTCCAATCTACCATTCACTACCCTGTACTTAACCAGACTCCCTTTATGCTACTTACCTGTCTCTAATTACTTTTAGATCTCCAACGACCTTCCTACGTTGCTCTCCTCCGTTCCTCCATACCTGTCAATAAACCTGCCTTTCATTCACTTATCTATTGTCTCCGGCTTGATTTGTGACAGCATAGGCAAAAACAATTGATTTTTTTTTTTTAATCACCAATACATTTTTAGTTTTCAGGATTTTTTTTTATTTATTTATTTATTTTTTTACCAAACTTTGTATAAAGATGATTCTCAGCTATGTTATAATAGAATGATTTGATATACCATTTTTCTTTATGCAAAATGTGTGTAAAATGGCCACACGGGCTTTCTCATTATATACAATGTATCTATAAACTAAATCTAATTTGCATATTGATTAATAATTGACAAGATTTTCATAATAATATATAATATTTCATAGGAATATTGAAATATAATTTCTTTCCCTATTCATTTGTTGCGTATCCCAAAATGCATAATAAACACTCTTTTAGTCCCGATGTCCTCATATGAGGACATGTAGGAAATCCATATCTTGTTTCGAAACAGAAAGTCATATTTTGATTTGAGACCCCATAACATTTTCCTGAGATGTTGATTTATGACACACAGTTTAAAAATTAGTCAGATTTAAATGATAATTGCAAATTGTTATCATATTTCCATAAGAGTGTCAAAAAATTAATATCAGACATTTCTGAAGACCAAGGAGAGTGAGTGGTTATGGTGAAACATCCAAACATTTGGTATCTCTGAAAAGCCCTGAATGTGCTCTGTACAGGACATCCAGACTTAAAACTGTGGCATGTATAGTCTCAGAGAAATTCACTAAAATATAATGTCCTCATATGAGGATGCAGGGTCTCTCAGGAAGTTAAATGTAAATGGGTCTCTGGAATCTTGTACATTTTCAATGAGATTTTGTAGTATTACCCTACAAGAGGTGAAATGAAAAATGCAACTCAATTTTGACAAAATGTCAGTAACAAACTTGAAGTGCTCTAGGGTATATTGTTGAAATAGAATCACAACAAAGCATTATATATATATATATATATATATATATATATATATATATATATATATATATATATATATATATATATATACTGATTTGTATAATGCTTTGTTGTGATTCTATTTCAGCAATATACCCATAATGACAGAAACATTACTCACCGTGTTCTCCACCATGTTGTTATGTTTTAATAACTCTGCTCCTCATTTCCAGCCTGATATGGGTGGCCTGGTTTACGTGTCCTGAAACATGTGGCGCTGCGAGGCTGCAGGTGGATACTACTGTCCAACTGTGGCACAATCGGTAGACATTTTTTGGATCTCATGACGTATAGGTGGCATTGTTCCCAAACTTTGACATTTATCTTCAGATCAAGTTAAGGTGGTGTCAAAAAAAAAAAAAAAAAATTTTTTTGAAGCAAAAATCTAAATTCTGTTCAGTCATTTCTGTGCGGCTCACACATTAAAAAAAACAAAACAAACAAACAAAAAAAAAAAAACATAACTTAGAAGTAACAGTAATTTTGTGTCCTGTTTTGAGCCCCTTTATTGGAACACTCTGTGGCGGATTGTAGACTCAGAAGTAAATGCATTGGTATGATTGGCTAAAAGTTGTGTATGTTTGACAGCCTGCATCCTTCATAGATGGACCCTGCTGTGTTTCAGGTTAAAAATGTATAAATACTCAGTACATGTCAAATTATCGGTAATAACAGACACAAAAAAAGCAATAGTGACCACGTAATTAAAATAGTTACTCACACTTGTGTGGTGCGACATTACTGTCAGATCCAATATAGTCGGTACAGTATCGTCTTTTAGTTTCAGTCTTTCTGAAAATCCTGCGTCTCATTTTTTGAACAAAGGACGCTGTCTGGAACTTCATTAAAAGTAAAGTTCATCCACTCATTCCTAATGTTGGGATCAGAAGAAAGGCAATGCAAAGACTTTGTTTTTCAACAACTTGGCACTGCACAGTGTCTTCTTGTCTTTGGAGTCATCTTTATAGTTTGGTTTCAGCGTAGACCTGCGTGTGCCTCTCGTTATTTACGCTACATGCGCAACTCGGTGGGCGGGGCTAAACACGCAGTGATGCAGAAGCAGGCATTGATCTTCTTCTGTTACTATTACGTCATAAAGTGGCACATTCCACAGCCTGTCTTTTTGGCAGATTGGCTTCAATACAAACTGTTTTTAGACTAATGAGAAACTTTTGAGTTCTGAAAATTACAGGATCTTTTTATAGTACAATTCCCTCTTGTATGTCAAAAGATCAAGGGAATTTTGATTTCTCAAGGGAATTTTGATTTCTCAGCTTATGATCCCTTTAATGTAAGATACTGAATATGATCAGCATTAGAAGAGTAGTCTGATAAATTTATATTTACATTTATACATTTAGCGGACACTTTTATCCAAAGTGACTTACAAAAGAGGAACAAGGCAATTCATCAGAGAGCCAACAATATTCATAACACACAATGCCAGGTTTATTAGACAGCAAGCTAGAGAATCTAGAGGATTAGTCACTCTGGTTGGAAGGCTCACCAGCAGAGCATTGCAGTAGTCCAATTTTGAAATTACAAGAGCTTAAATGAGGAGATATGCCCTGTGTTCTGACAGGAAAGTCTGATTTTCTTAAAGTTGTAAGGCGTGATCTTGCCATGCCTGGGCAGTTCTTTACATGTGTTTGTAAAATATTAGGTGGTTGTCAGGTTCCTAACAGAACAATGAAACTGCAAAGTTTGTCATCAAACTTTACCTATATAGTTTTCATGGTAAAGATTAGAAGGTTAGTACAATTTTGAGCCTAAAGAACGCACAGGAGAATGAGAAAATATGTTATACTTCCAGGACCGAATGAGATTTAAGTGTTAAAGCTTCAGTAGTCTACATTTTCAATAAAAAGAAAACATAAGCATTTTATGTATTTAACTCAGCATACATTGCACTCAGAATAATGGAGGGTCAAAAATAAATATACAGGTGCATCTCAATAAATTAGAATGTCGTGGAAAAGTTCATTTATTTCAGTAATTCAACTCAAATTGTGAAACTTGTGTATTAAATAAATTCAATGCACACAGACCGAAGTAGTTTAAGTTTTTGGTTCTTTTAATTTTGATGATTTTGGCTCACATTTGGCTCACATCTCTCTCTCTCTCTCTCTCTCTCTCTCTCCCTCTCTCCCTCCCTTTTTAGGTACAGATTAGACATAATCTGAGGTTGGACACTTTTGCTGAGCTGCCAGTGTCATTGGTTCTATTTTCCCTGATCTGCATTGATATAGTGGAAAGAATCCGACATTGCAGACTTACTGGTCAAGGTAAAAAAACAAAGATGAAAAATCTTTTCATTTAACTAACACATTCAAAATATAAAAACAATATAAATTAATCTAAATGCATGGGGGCTTGATGTTGGCTGCCTTTATGGTACCTTACTTGGTTATACTGTTTGTAATTTTTGAAACCTGACAGGCTCTGCTGTGTCTTGCCATTATAGTGTAAAAATCACAGTAGTGATACACATCACAATATAGCAACTATGAGCCAGTTTTACTAACAGCTTGCGCCAGCGCAAACCGTCTTTTGGTGTTAAAATAGTACTGTCAATTTTTACTAAAGATGCGCGATGACGAAGTAGCGCTGAAAAGGTGTGGACACAGTTGTTTTTGCACCTGACCTTACTGAATTTGCATTTGTAGGAGTTTCCCTTTAAGACGCAAAATTTATGGGAGGAGCTTATTCAAACGCAACGAGATTTACTAACATTTGCGCTCGTCAAATTACTGGTATTTGTGCCATTATTTAATGCCCAAATAAAGCATGTCTTAACCATTTTGTGCTTGAAATGGCTACAAATATTGTTGCTAGGAGAGGCACAGCAGAGAACAGAGAGCGTGTGGTAGAAGGGAGAGGATTTTTTCCACACGTATTAATTTATTTGGAATGCCAGAAGAACACATTATCCGAACATATAGTTTGTCAGACCATGTTACATTTAATTTGCTTCAGAAAATAAAAGACGACTTGGAACCCCCAACTAGGAGTCCCGCAATACCAGGTTTATCAAAACTTCTTGCAACCCTTCATTTTTTGGCCTCCGGTTCTTTTCAATGTACTGTGGCTTCTTTATTTCTGTATTTTTTATTTGCGACTATGCTAATTTGCACTGCGCTTTGTATATTGTGTTGGTCAATATGTAAATGAGATGTTCCGTTTGTGTTCTTTAATTTGTGCAGTTGTTAGTAAATCACCCACAGAAATTTCCAAGCCCATCTGCGCTGTTTTGGAATTGAGCTCTCGCACTAATTTGCCCTGCTTAGTAAAACTGGCCCTAAGTCTGAAATGAGTCTCTATACCAAAATACTAAATTAAATTAAAACCTTGTTCTGTATTTATCAATATCCTCTCATGAATGACTGCTGAATAAACTTGAAAACTGTTAAACTCACATCAGACTTTTCAACAACTGGCAAAAGTCAGAAGCATTGTCATTCCTTATTCATTTTTATCTCATTCTTTGAGATATTATTTCATTTACTGTGCTTATGGTTACGGATTTGTTAACTGATTAACCCTGCCTGTTGCTGGATTTCTCCCTCATTTTCTTGTGTGTATATTTCCCCATTTAGATCAGTTCTTGGTCTGTTCTCACCAATGTATAGTTTCTTCCTGTGTTCCGCTTGTGCTTCCAAGTTCTAGAGAGTTTTGTTTTCATTTAATGAATACAGTTTGCATCTAGATCAACCCTGAAAAAAAAAAAAAAAAAAAAAAAAAACTCACCTTCCTGTAGCCTTAGTAATCCCGAATACCTTGATTTGCTTGTTCAGATGTGTTTGATTAAGGTTGGAGTTAAAAACTGTAGGACAGCAGCACTCCAGGACCGATATTGCCTATCCCTGATCTAGATCCTCACACACAATAGAAGTGGATTCAGGAGTGGCATGCTTCTTTATTGGTTAGCATATTTATCACTTATTATGGCCTGCTTAACCCCTTAAAATGCATTCAGTCAATGGAATACTACAACAGTGGTCACAGGAAACTGGTTTGATGCTCTTGGTATATCAAAGGAAGGAGTAAACAGGGTACTGTTCTGACAGAATAATTTCTATTGACATTGGTTCCACAGCTACCCTACATTGCTCATTTCTTCACAGCATGCCCAGTTCCCTTTGCTTTTACGGCCACAGCTTGACAAGGAGCTGGACAAATTAGTGGCTTAAAGAATTTGTGGACCTTTTTGACATGCAAAGTGGGCCACACCTATCCACCGTATTTTTCCTATAAGAGCAGGCGCAGCAATTTGTATTTATTTATTAATTTTCTTTCCTTCTTTTTTGGGGGGGGGGGGCTATTTTTAGCTGTACAAAACAGCTCATTTTGCTGCTTGATATTGCAAACTGATGTGTTTTACTGTATTATTGAAATTTATTATATTAATTAGGAACACACTGGTTTGTAGTGCATTTTTTTTTTTTTTTGAAGTGCTCAGTTTCATTTTGGTTTTAGAAAATAAACATGATTGCTCTCCTCATGAATCAACTCTTTCTTGTTTTTGTTACATGGTCTCTGTGCCTTGTCTTTGACTTTTATTTCACTTCCTGTCTCCCGTGGTGTTTGTAGTCAGTTTGTAGTCCGTTTGTTCATTGGTTCCCCTTGATTAGTTTCCCCAGGTGTGTCTTGTTATCTTGTTAAGATTGTTTGCCCCTTATGTTTATATAGCCCTAGAGTGTCTTTAGTTCTTTGTGAGTTGTTGAATGAAATGGTTGTAACGGGGCGAACGAGACGTGAGACATGCAAATCCATAAGCAAAGCTTTATTCATAGACATGGTCATACACAGGCAGGGTCAAGCATCAGCAAACAGATATGTAGAAGGCAAGACACAGAGTATTCCTAGGGCTGGCGTAGGTCATCGATCGGCGAACAAAATCCAGAGGGCTTGACAAGAGGGGAAATCCAAGAACACGAGCAATAATCCAGACGAGGTACAATCAGAGTCCGAACGGTGAGACAAGGGTTAATCCAAGATACACAGGCAGGAATCAGGAAACAGGAAACAAGGCAACACGAAATGACTAGACTAACTAGAACTGGAAACTCGACTCAGTAATAAATGCAGAACAATACTAGAGACTAAACAGAAACACGGAATGGCTCGGTAAGGCAGCTAACACTAGAGTGCTAAATGCTAGAACAATACTCGGCCGTGACAGAGAGGAAGTCCGTGGCTTATGTAGGGTGTGTGATTGTGTGATGGGTCTCAGGTGTGAGCATGTGATTAGTGAATGGCTGCTGGGAAATGTAGTCTTGGGTAATGTGAAACAGTCTGTGCAATGTGAGAGTCAATATGATGGAAGGGCGACCTCTGGTGGCTATCGGGCGGAAGGCCACAGACCAGATTCGTGACAGTTGTCTGTTTGCCCGTCATTTTGCTCTTTGTTCCCTTTGCCCTTTGGCTTTTTGCCTTATTGTTTGTTCTAGTTTTTCCATTAAGTATCTGCACATAAATCCTTGTCTTTGCCTGTTTTCCCCAGCTTCTCCACAACCTTAGTTTTTCACTGGCATGTCTCTTTGAATAGTGCATCTTTGAGCTTATTTTTATAAAAGTAAAATACTTAAGTACTGTTAAAATCAGATACTCTAAGAATTGGTGACTTGTAATGTGTAGTGGAGTAATTTTCACTGTAAGGTATCTGTACTTATACTCAAGTATGGTTTTCAGGTACTCTTGACACTTCTGGTGCAATCAGATTTACCATTTACTGCACTTTGTTATTCTTCTCGTTATTTCCCTACAGTGGCTAATGAACTGGAAGCAGACACGTGCACACATAGACATCAAAAGGGGCTTGAGCACCTGCCCTTTTTGTTCCTCGAGAGAAAGTGCCCTTTTTTTGAACAAAAGACTAAGCTACCTGGGTCTCAAATTTACAGCTAATTATCCAAAAGACAAAAGACAAATATAGTTAATTTGTCTTGATAACATCCATGACTCATGAGAGAGCTACCATGTTCATCATGCGACTGAACCAATGATTCGGTTCAGTCGCAATGACTCACTTATTAACAGTGACTTGCTGCCACCTACTGGCAGTTTTAATTTCACATTTAAAGTATCTTTTCATTTTCTTAAAATAATTTCAAATTTCAGTATTCAAAGTTTTATGTTTAAAATATCAAAACAGTATTAATGCATTTGTAACTGCAGGTTAAAGCATGCATGTCCTGCATTAAACAGTGTGTAAATGCATCTAAATGCCACTTCTAATGCAGCTTCTGTGTTTTCTCTGCATTGCAAAGATTAATTTAGTCAATATTTCATTCGCTTGGTAACACACTGATTCAATTTAAGAATTTGACTGAAAAGATGATGCACACTTTTAGAAAAAATGGCTTTATAAAGGAAAAAATGCCCATAAAATGTAACACTTATTGGAAAAGATTAATTTCACTGCTGTGAACTGATCACCACACAGAATATTAAGAATATCAAAAACTTCAGGAGTCAGTTGTCCAAGGTAGTCCTTAAGATATCAGCATAATAACACACTCTGCAAAAAATCATCTAATTATTGTTATCAGTAAAATCCCAGAAAATATTGAGATATATTTTTTTGACAAAATCGCAAAAAAAATAAATAAATAAAAAAAAAAAATAAATAAATAAAATAAATATGAGAAGTGCCCTTTTTTTCCACTTGGGCCCCTGCCCCTAAAAATGTCTGTGCACGTCCCTGACTGGAAGTCTTCCACTTTCACAGAAAATGGCTTACTTCCACATTGGAATAGTGGATAGTTGCAGTAGGGAGTAGTTTTCACCAAACTTGATGTGAAACATTTAATTTAATTTATTTATATAGCAAAAATAAACACAACAAGAGTTGACCACTGTGCTTTGCAGAGTATTATATTAAGACATGATAAAGAAAGAAAGAAAGAAAGAAAGAAAACCAGGAACACAAAAAGCATAACAATGACTTGATAAGAGATATTAAAGAACATTTTAATTCCAATATTAGCTACCTGTGAAGCTTAATGTAAATAACCATTTATTAATGAATTATAAATGTTAATAACGTCTAAAAGTGAACCATAATGTAAAGTGAACACCTGTGAGCCATTTATTAATGAGCTATAAACATTAGTAAGCTGTGAAAGTACACCTTCATGTAAGGTGAACACCTGTGAACCATTTATTAATGATATATAAACATTAGTAAGCTGTGAAAGTACACATTAATGTAAAGTGAATACATGTGAAACATTTATTAATGAGTTATAAACATTAATAACCTGTGAAAGTGCACCTTAATGTAAAGTTAACACCTGTGAAACATTTATTAATGAGTTATAAATGTTAGTAATGTCTAAAAGTGAACTTTAATGTAAAGTGAAAATCTGTGAACCATTTATTAATGACTTATAAACATTAGTAAGCTGTGAAAGTACACCTTAATGTAAAGTGAACACCTGTGAACCATTTATTAAGGAGTTATAAACGTTAATAACCTGTGAAAGTGTGTCTTAATGCAAAGTGAACACCCGTGAACCATTTATTAAGGAGTTATAAACGTTAATAAACTGTGAAAGTGCACCTTACTGTAAAGTGAACACCTGTGAAACATTTATTAATGAGTTATAAACATTAGTAATGCTAAAGTGAACCTTAATGTAAAGTGAACACCTGTGAACCATTTATTAATGTGTTATGAACTTTAATAACCTGTGAAAGTGAACCTTGATCTAAAGAACCATTTATTAATGTTAAAAACGTTAGTAACCTGTGAAAGTTAAACTTAATGTAAAGTGAACACCTGTGATTTATTGAGTTATGAACATCAATAACCTGTGAAAATGAACCTTAAAGTGGACACACTAATCATTTACTTATTAATTATTAATGCACACAGAAGAGAGTAAAACATTAAACAATTCAGAAAAAAAACATCAAGTATTTCACCAAATTATAACTAAGCATTGCATCTATACAACAAAAGTATTTGATAAATGCAAGCTCAATAAAGGCACCTAAAAAAAAAAAAAAATAATAATAATTATTAAAAATTTTTTGAAATAATGGGGTTTATAATTTTAAACCCCATTCTCTGAACCAAATTCTCAATAGCCTAAACCAATTTGTCAAATAAATTACTCTTTCTGCAAAACCTTAAACAAGTTCCGGCGGTTTAGATGTTGTTTGCAGATCCCATGCACTGTTTTTGCAAAACTCTAAACACATTCTCACTCACTAAGACACAGTTTGCACTGTGATGAACTTGTGATACAAAACTCTAAACACAAGAAAGCAAAAGTTAAGCATAACTGCAACATGGCTGTCATCGTTTACACACAATAATTCAAAATTGTTCACACTTGTTTCTAAATATGTGAATATGCAAAATAGACCATGTTCTGCTGGTTCACAGGTGTTCACTTTACATTTAAGGTTCACTTTCACAGCTTACTAACGTTTATAACTCATTAATAAATGGTTCATAGGTGTTCACTTTACATTAAAATTCACAAGTATCTAATATTGAATTTAAAATTTTCATTATTAATATCTTGTGAAGTCATGGTTATGCTTTTATTTGCCCTATCAGTTTTTAATAGTTACTGTGGATAGGCATCATGAACATATGCAGAGAATCAAAGGTAAGATACAGAGTAGCTTCTGGTAAGAAAAATCATAAGAAAAGTGACAGGAGTCATGAGATATAATTGAGGAAAAATAAATAAATACATCATTCAGTCTTTCTATAATAGTCTTTGCTGCATGATGAAATAAATCAGGAATCTGGTTTTGAGTGAAAAAAGTATGAATAAATATATTTATTAATCATTTATAACACGTGAGTTAAAAATGGCTCACTATTTGGCAGGTATTGCATTAAAATTACCTTTTTTATTCACGCATTTATGACTGCTTATCAATGATTTTTAATGCATTTGTAAATGAGTTATTAGTCATTTATGAACACCTTTATAAAACATTTATAAAGAGAACCTTAATGTAAAGCTTTACCAAGAATTACAATAATCCATGCGAGATTACTGCGAGAACGAAAGCATGTCTAACTCTTTCAAGATCATTGGGGGATAGAAAAGACTTTACTCCAGATAGAAGTTCCAAGTAAAAAAAAGCTTGACTGAACTACTGTGTTGATGTGATGAAACTTGAAAGAGGAATCCAAAATAACTCCCAGATTTTTCACAGTTGGTTTGATATAGGAGTACAGATTGGCAACATTAACAGTATTTATTTATTTTTTCTTTACCCACACAACCATAATCAGAATCAGAATTAGTTGTATTCACCAAATATGTGCAAACACACAGCCCAAACATAATTGCCTCTATTTTACTCGCATTTAGGTGTAAAAAAATTTGAGGACATCCAGGATCTTATATCCTTTAGACAAACAAGCAAGGTTTCTAAACCTTTCCAAAGGCTCCAGATATGCAGATAGATTTGAGTGTCATCTACATACAAGTGAAAAGACACTCCATGCCTCCTAAGAATAAAATAAAAACCTAGAGGTAACGTACCTATAATAAAAACAAAGTTGGGGACAAAATGGAACCTTGGGGAATGTCACAGGTAAGAGGAGCTACAGATGAGAGAGCCTCCAATGCCAACTGAAAAGGCTCTATCAGGAAGAAAAGATTGAAGCCAACTAAGGGCACTCCCACGGATACCCATATACTGTTCAAGACTTGGCAATAGAATCTTAGAATCAACAATCTTAATAGTGCAGATACAGTATTGTGGTTAGTCCTAAAACCAGACTGGAATTTTTCAAGGACACTATTCGCATCTAGGAAGCTCTGTAACTCAGCACAGTTTTCTCAAGGATCTTACCTATAAAAAGGTACATTTGAAATAAAGAAGATTGCTAGAATCTCAGCATGTACTCCTCTTATTTGAATTTCAAGAATTGAGTTTTTTTGCTCTTTTGTGGATTCTAAGTATGTAAGGTTGGCATCAAGCCAACCTGTAAAAAGCTGGAAGCTATCCAATAGGCTCTGTCCCCGCAGAACAAAACTGAGCAAGGCTCAATATTATGACATTTGCTTTTCACCCTGTAAATGCTAGCCTTGGGAGAATCATGGTGTTAATTTTCACTGTTATGTTGATTTTATTCGTCTCTATATTTCTTCGCAGGCTGACAAAACATATCAATTCACAAAACTAATGGAATGCATAGTCAATAAAACAAATGGGATAAGTAGTAAATATCCTACTACTAAATCCAGAAGAAGAAGAAGAAGGAGGAAAAAAAATATTCACAGGTTTTAATTATTGGAGCAAAAATCTCTGCATGCAGTAACATAGAATACTGTCTAACACTTGATAGCTGCTCTGTCAATTCATTGTTTTCAGTTAGGAATCTGAGTATGCTATATGACAGTAATCTATAATCTGAAAGCCACACTTCTAGCATTTCTAAATCCAAAGTTTTCCATCTTAGAAAAAAAAAAAAAAAAAAAAATCTAAATTATGACATGCTCTATGTATCAGATGCAGAAAAGGTAATTCATATGTTCATGTCCTTAAGGCTAGATTGTTGTAATGCTTTACTGGGTGGTGACCCTGCAAATAAATAAATAAAAAAAAAAAAAAAAAAAAACCTAGTCAATGAAGCTATAGGCAGTATGTGTTCTGCACATCAGCATTTGATGTCCAGCAAAAATACTATTCATTCATTCATTCAGTGGGGAGTGTTATTTGCTTTTATCCAAACTGAATAAAATAGATTTAAACTAGAAATCTGTCACAGTCATGGACTTTTGTTTGTGTTTTCTTTCCCCATGTGCTTTGTGACCTAGTTTCTGTCTCTCATTAATTGTGTCATTATGTTCAGGTGTGTCTTGTCATTATCCTCATTTATGTTCCCCATATAAGTTGCATTCGGTTCAGTGTTTCTTTGACCGGTCTCGTCGATGTATACATGTGTTTGCTACCCTCCTGTGTTGGACTACCTCTATGTGGATTATTAAAGACTGTATACTGTTAATCTTCATCTTTGTGCGTTATTCCTGCACCACACCGTGACAGAAGACCGGACCCAGAAGTAAAGTACACGGTGTGTTTTACCAGCGTTTTGTTTTTCGTTCTCTTTTGAAAGTGTTTCAGTTGGTTTATTTTAGTTCTTTTCATAGACATCGCCCAAGGAGGGACAACAAATTACTAAATGGCAGGACAGTCTTCATTTTCTAGGACGGCCCTGACTTGGAGGACTATGTTGTGGAGTTTCTCAACACCTGTCACCGTGCCAGCTGCAACAACGTCTGCTTGATGGAGGAATTCTGGTGTGGTTTGGACGACGAGATCCGCTTCGTCCTGCCCATAGGAGATGCACACTGGACCCTTAAGGACTACACCAATTTCACGCTGTGGGTGAGAGCATCCACACTCACAGTGGACGAAGCGGATGTAGACAATAACATCTGTGTCCAGCCACACCTCGCAGACTTCTCGCAGCCAGACCCAGAACCCAGCCCACCATCACCCCGAACTGCGGAGCGTCAGCCCGAGCCCACCGTGGACGGAGAGCCAAAGCCCATCGCAACCCACGAGCCATCGCAAGAAGGAGCGACTAAGCTGGAGATTGCCCCAGAGCTAGAGCCTCGTCAATCGTCCGATCAGGTGCGAGAGCCGGCTACATCACACGTGACAGTGGATGTTACAGTGGAGCATGAGGGTGCTGAGGAAAGCCCCGCCCACTGCACCGTCGTTGAGGGTGAGCAGTCACAGGACTCTGAGGACTTTATTAATGTGGATATATATACAGACATGCCTGTTCTGCTTCCGCCTTCATCTGAACTCTCTAGCTACCTTGAACTGTCTACCTGCCTTGCTCCAAGTCCCTCCTGTCTCCGTCCTGGCTCTTGCCTCCGTCTGGTCCACCTTGGCTCCTCCTACCTTCATCATGGATCCTTCCTCCGTCATCACCACCTTGGACTCGGTTAGTCGTCCTCCTCCCGGTCATCCAGCCACCACCTGAACTTCCTCCTGCCTGTTTGTGCCAAACTTTCGCCATCCCTCCGTGCATTATTCCTGTAGTGCCTTATCGAACGGACACACCAAATAACGGCAGAACCAGCTCATTCCAAAAAGAGTTAAAGAGTCTTCTACCAGCCTACCTCAGGCCCGCAAAACCACGAGATCTGTAGCATGACCGACTGATGACTCCTGTGTGCTCCTCTCGGTCTTCAACTTTTCTCTTACAACAAAAGAAACACAAACTTACATAAATGATCTCTAAAGACAATCATTTATTTCCATTGCTATTAGAGAAAGTGTATTAACAAATAACATGTTTGATGTCTTATATATATGCTTGGTGTTTTATGTTATGCGTGGTGTGCTTTATTTTGATCTTTGCCTTATAACTTTCTCTTGAATAGATAGCCGTGTGTAGTATCATGTTAAAGCTTATTTCAAATGCAGGAAGTTGAAATGAGTTATGTCGATTTTCAGCTTCGTATGAATGATGAATATTTTTATAAGAAGTTATTAGAAATATTCCCCACATGTGAGATCATAGATTAGATTAAGTTTTGGGTCTAGTGGGTGGACTGAAATCGGGCCGTTTAAAAAAGGACACCCAGCCTGCTTGCTTGCTTGCTCGCTGCTTGAAAACTTTGGCTTCTCTCCCTGATTGCGCTGCGAAGCGCTCGCAGACTTAACATCAAGCTGATCATCCAAACTCAAACACTCCGTCAAAACTTCTTACTGAAGAAGCTATCAGAACCAACCAAAGCCGTAAGAACTCTAAAGAACTTCAAAGCATCACCACTCTTGCGTCACCAGGAAACCAACCACTCACAGGAGGGCTTCCCCCAGTGACATCACGCAACGAGACATCAGCAGCCCCGGAGATTTCCCAACCAGGAAGGAAAC
Organism: Spinibarbus caldwelli; assembly: GCA_039654775.1. Classification (NCBI taxonomy): domain Eukaryota; kingdom Metazoa; phylum Chordata; class Actinopteri; order Cypriniformes; family Cyprinidae; genus Spinibarbus; species Spinibarbus caldwelli. Next base: position 34,144,399 of record CM077221.1, read on the forward strand.
GGAACCGGAGAGTACCTGTCAAACTCAACTCAGTCGCAAGTAACCCAAACAAAGTTTTCAATCTCTTGCTGAACCGGTGCTAAATTCTTTAAGCAGTTAAAGACAAGCCAGATCTCTGCTTGTGACTTCCTCAGGTCGAATTTACAGAACTCTTGGAAAAGAGCATTAGAACCTTAAACTTTCTTCAAATTGCAATAACAGTGCACAACCGTGTGTGTGTGTATGTGTGAGAGTGCGTGTGTGTGTTTTCAGGTATAGTCTTAGTCTCATGTAATCTTAGAAGTAGTTCAATAAACTTGTTTCATTTGTACAGAGCAGTGTCTGTGTTTTGTATTTGATCAGTTACTGCCTTGAGCTGTCGAGCCTTTGCTACCTTGCTCAAAATTGATAAATTACTATTTTGTTTGTTTTTATTGTTGGCCACAAAGCAAGATAAACAAAATTGTTAAGATATACTGACTTTAATGTCTCGCTGGACGAGTCGTTAATAAAGTATAAACTATAAGGTTTGAATTAAGATCAATTCAATCAAATCAACCCTAGTCTTTAAGACTTAATTCTCTAAAGCTTAAAATTAAGAGCTAATTCTTACATATTGGTGGAGATATTCTGGGCAGCACAAACTAACTGTTCAAGTATAAAATCGACACATGCTGTTGTTTTTGTTCTATTTTATCCGGAAGAATAGATCAAAGACAGAGAAAACAGTTGTTGCGCTACTGGGGACTTTTATTATGGCATGCCAGTGTGAATGAACGAAGTGCAACTCTGAGTTATTGTTTAATGAAGTGAACTGCAGTAATGAAATTGTCTGTCGAAACAAAAGTGAGTCGCTCTAAAAGCGCAAAAGAGACAAATGAGCAGATTCCTCATTTACGTCTCTTAAAAGGCCTTCAAAAGTTTTGATTCACTAATGCGCATCCCATTTCTGATCGAACTATGCTGTATCTCCCCGGCCTGTTAATATAAGACTAGCTAACTTATATTATCTGCCAGTTAATTCACTAAACTAGTGAACGACAACGCGGCGCTCAGAAGGAGCTGCCAAAACGCGTTCTGTAAGGAGAGTTATTTATCTTGATCAAAGGAAAGGTGGGTGACGAAAATCCACTGTGATTTGGTCTGCCAGAATAAACTGGCAAAGTGATTGAGTGTTATAATAATTAATCAGTGGATTAATTTATCTCACTCTAAACGAGTTGAGATTGTCAGCGCTATAAAAGATAATAATCTAAACAGTTGTTTTTTGAGTGTTCAGTGTGAAGGGCATTGATGGTTCACTGATTTTCAGTATCTGTGTCCAAAACTGACAGGCTTCCTTATGTGGTGAGCGTCACCATAGTGACGCCACAACCCAGGAAGTCAAGTGTGCAAGCTCAGACTGTGAGCGCCATTTTGAACAGTTTATAAACAAAGCATAGCATAAGGCGAGCTAGCTAAAGCTAGCGCGTTTGCATTACAGTCTATGTAAAGCTAGTAGCATTGCTAGAAGGCTAGCTTATAGCATTTGGTGGATTCAAATGCGGTGTATGTTTGCAGTGTGTTTTGAAGTGATTAATCCATGTACATCTGAACTTTAACTCACACTAAGAGTTTCATATTATTTATTTCTCTCTTTTGCATTTATTCATTCTATCTCTCCTCCCATGTGAAAAGACTTTAACAAAGGCAAACTTAAATAAACCATTGCTGTGCACTGCAGCTAATTATCATAGGAAGTTAGCTAGCAATCTCACAGGTGGTTTTAATAAATATTTGTTTAAGGGTGTTTTAGTGGACATTAGTTTTTTAATAGCTGTTGGTTTTTATTAGAAATTAATGATGGGCCTTAGCCTCATTGTCAGGACTATGGACCTGTCTGTGTGTGTTTCTCCCTCGTGTTAATTGTTAATTTGTTTCCAGGTTTGTCTCGTTTTCCCCCCCTGATTGTCCTGTCCATAAAAGCCCCAGTCCATTCAGTTCATGTTTGTCAGTCCTTAAACGTCTTTCCATGTGTTCCTGTGTCTCCTACGTGTTTGGACTATTAAAGACTGTGTTTTTGAAGTACTCCTTGCTCCCCCGAGAAGTGTGACAGAAGGACCGACCGACAACAGTTACCTCCGTGTGTTTACCCTCCGTTTTGTTTCCCATTTTTTCCCAGTGTTTTTCTTTCCGTTGTGTCTCCATGGATCCCCTCGTCCGGCCCGAATTCCTCCTCCTCCTGCTGGAGCAGGGGGACAGATCTCTCGAGGACCATACAAGACTGTTCCTGTGTTTAGCTAACGCCACCAGCTATCCGGACGACGCGCTCTGCTCTTTCTATGATGCAAGCTTGAACACCGCGAGTGCTGTCGTCCGAAGATGGTCCTCGAGAGGATTTCGCCGCTTTCGTGGAGTGGATTCTGGCGAGAAATGGATCGCCACTCACCATCTGCCCCATGGTTGATCTCGCCAGATCCACTCCTGACCCAGAGCCCAGCCCACCAACTCCCCGCGGTGCGGAGCACCAGCCCGAGCCCACCGATGACGGAGAGCCGGCGACAGTGCCCACCACGAGCGAGCCAGCCTTGGATGGTGTGAGCGTGGAGTGGAGCTCCGCCCCCTGCACCGTGGCTGAGGGTGAGCTGATTACACATCTGGGACTGCTGGACATGGAGGGGGATTGGGAAGCGGATCTGGAGGTCGATATATATATATTTTTTTTCCCCTCTCTTCTCTCCTTCGTCCTGGCTGGTCCCGTCCAGCCCTCCTTCGTCTCCGCTGGTCCCGTCCAGCTCCGCTCCTCCAGAGGGCCCTCCAGTGCCTGCTCCCCGAATGCATCCTCCAGAGCCCGTGCCTCCAGAGCGCCCTCCAGTGCCTGCTCCTCGTAAATGCCCACCCTCCCACCCGCTCCTGCCTCCTCCACCGCTGTCTTCTGGCAGCCCCTCCGCTCGCCCTCAGCCCACCATCAATGCGGTGCGAGCCCCACGGGACTGGAGTATCCCTCACCTCCACCTCCAGCCTCCGAGGCCCGGACTCCACCTCGGCTCCTAGCTCCCTCGCCTCCACCGTCATCCATCGATCCACCAGCTCCACCGGGCTCCCTCGTCCCTCCATGGCCTCAGGACTCCGCTCCTACGGCTGCACCTCGTCGCTCCGTCCCACCGGCTCCGTTGGGCTCCTTCCTCCCGCCAGCTCCACCTTGGTCCTAAGTCGCTCTGGCTCCGCCGCGGATATCCGGAGCTCCGTCTCCGCCTCGGTCGCCAGAACCCTCGGCTCTACCCTGACCCTCCGGATACTCGGCATCCCCCTGGCTCGTTGGCTCTCCGTCTCCGCCTCGGGCTCCTCCATCACCTGCTCTGCCACCGTTGGTCGGCACCCTAGAGTCGGTGGCCATTCCTCCTCCATGGCTCCTCCCTCTGTCGGCTCCACCGTGGGTCGACATCATGGCTGTGGCCTTGGTCCTGTTGGACTCCTCCTGCTCTGGACTCCTCCTGCTCCGGATCCCTCCTGTCTCTTCCCTGGTTCCTCCCTCCTTCATCGCCTCCCTGGTCCCTGTCAGCCGGCCCCTCCTGTCCTCCTCCTGAGCCTCCTCCTTAGTTCCCGCCCGCCCCTCCCCTTTGGATGTTACTACAGTGCAAGGACGCACCTTCCGGGAGGGGGCGTTATGTCAGGACTATGGACCTGTCTGTGTGTGTTTCTCCCTCGTGTTAATTGTTCATTTGTTTCCAGGTGTGTCTCGTCTTCCTTCCCTGATTGTCCTGTCCATAAAAGCCCCAATCCATTCAGTTCATGTTTGTCGGTCCTTAAACGTCATTTAAACGTCTTTCCATGTGTTCCTGTGTCTCCTACGTGTTTGGACTATTAAAGACTGTGTTTTTGAAGTACTCCTCACTCCTTGCTCCCCCGAGAAGTGTGACACTCATTGCTTTGATAGGAAGGTAATTAATTTAACTATAACTGCGCTCAGGATTTCAAGGATATCAGTGGATGAATTGCTATTAAGTATTTGAGATTGATCATTTAATTTCATAACTAATCCCAGATTTGAAATTAATTTCCTAAAAATTAATTTCAGTTCCTGCTTCCACATAGACTGATTGATGTAATTAGAAGTGCTGTGATAATTTGACAATAACCTTAAGATCTTAATAATTAACTATCAAGGTGCTTGATTTTCTGGCCCAGAAATTTTTAATTTACTTTATAAGTAATTAGGATGGTACGGATTAATTTGTTCTAATGATTTTAATGACACGAGGAATTCATAATTTGTCAGGTTTAGGGATACGAAATTAGGGATGTGGAATTCGTAATTTAATTTCATAATTAATTACATTTCTTGTTTCCATAAGGCAACACTATTTGCTAATCAATGGAATGTTAATTGCTCTTATAATTTGAATGACACATCTCATTAATATTTTAACCCTTAACTGTCAAGAATGCTTTGAAATTTTAATTCCATCTGCAGCTCATTAGGGTTTGGGTTATCCTGCTTCAATATTTACGAATTTATTTAATCACAGGTGCTCTTCTAATGTTAATGATAAACATCAAGTTAGATCTTTAACTATCAATCATTGCTCTGAAATTTTAATTTCAGCATTGGTTAATTAGGGCCTGAGAGTCCCTATTTCAATGATACATTATTTCAATCTTAATCATCCTATCAATTTTAATGATAACATCATTAAATTGTAATTAGAAACCACAATTTCTAATCTGAAAGTCTAAATTAATTCGCAATCAAGTTCTGGTCCTACCTGTTAGGCCTTATTTTATCTTCTTCAGTTATTTAATTAACTCAGCTAAAATTTTATAGGTTTACCCTTGGCTTAAGCCTGATAATAAATAGCGTTCCCCCTAGTGCTTGGTTGGTGAAGTGGCATTGTGGAAGTGATCCATTGTGGGTCACAGCAAGCAGAGTCACCTGTTCCAACGTAACCTGGTGCGGGCTGGGTAAACCGAATACCTCTGTCCTAGTGTTGCAAAGTGATGGCACACAGCAGGCATCAGAAATCGGGTATCGGAGGAGGAGTCAAGGGCTGACTGGGCGAAGGTGCGGATATACCACCCCGGCTAGCTATTGACTGAGGTACGTTGGACTCAGGGTCCACGCTGACAGATAGCTCCCTGGATTTAGCCCCACCCCTCTTCAGGCCAGCAGTCATTGACGTGCCTCCCCCGAGTGCTGCCCGGTTGTGCCAAAAGCCATAGCTGTTTGAGAGGCTCACTGCAATACGATGGGGACGGAGTGTTCGGCAGGACCCTTACAGGAGCTCACCTGGTGCGCTCGGACAGTGGGCCTTGCTGCTGGGCTCCGCTGGATCAATGTAATTTCTCACCAGGTCTAGTCACCTTTATTTATTTATATAGCGCTTTTAACAATACAGATTAAAAAGCACTTAACAGCACTTAACAGTATCAAATTGGAGGATAGAGTGTCAGTAATGTATAATGATAAGATTAAACACTCAATTTTCAGTTAAAGGCATTTCATTATTGAATTCAGAGATGTCATTGTCTAGCTCAGTTTAGTTTAAATAGTATATATGAAATCAAATTGATGATACTCGTTAGAAATTAAGTGTCCCCAACTGAGCAAGCCAGAGGCGACAGCGGCAAGGAACCAAAACTCCCTCTGTGACAGAATGGAGAAAAAAACCTTGGGAGAAACCAGGCTCAGTCGGGGGGCCAGTTCTCCTCTGAACAGGATATTATTGTTTATTTATTTTTTTACTTATTGTTTTAATTAAATTTTAAATGTATAAATGTATTATATTTCTATTTTTATATTGTTGCAATTTCTAACAATAATAGTATTATGTTGTTAGGTATTTTATTATATTTTTAGTTATTTTGTTTTATTTTTATTTTTATTGTATTTAAGTCGAGGTCTTCACTGGGGATATGTCCCCAGGGCTCATCCAGGTGTCCCGGCCTCCGCCGACGATCAGGGTCGCAGACATCATCTCCCGGCGCCAATCCACCATCTGATCCGGACACGGACTGAGAAACAGAATAAGAAAGGAACAGACAAATATTAGCGTAGATGCCATTCTTCTTAAGATGTAACGAGTACATCGTGTGTTATGAGGAGTGTTCCCGGTTCCGGTTGATCTAATTAATGCAGCCTAACAATCCTTTAACGGATTTGAATAATAGAAGTGTATTAGTGTGTTATGTGTAAGCCAGGTTAAAGAAATGTGTCTTTAATCTAGATTTAAACTGACAGAGTGTGTCTGCCTCCCGAACAGTGTTAGGTAGATTGTTCCAGAGTTTGGGCGCAAAATAGGAAAAGGATCTGCCGCCCGCAGTCGGTTTTGATATTCTAGGTATTATCAAATGGCCAGAGTTTTGAGAATGCAGCAGACGTGGAGGACTATAATGTGATAAGAGCTCGCTCAAGTACTGAGGAGCTAAGCCATTTAGGGCTTTATAAATAATTAAGATTTTAAAATCTATCCGATGTTTGATAGAGAGCCAGTGCAGTGTTGACAGAACCGGGCTAATATGGTCATACTTCCTGGTTCTAGTAAGGACTCTAGCTGCTGCATTTTGGACCAACTGTAGTTTATTGATCAAGCATGCAGAACAACCACCCAGTAAAGCATTACAATAGTCTAACCTTGAGGTCATAAACGCATGAATTAGTATTTCTGCATTTGATGTTGAGAGCATAGGTCGCAATTTAGATATGTTTTTGAGATGGAAAAACGCAGTTTTATAGATACTAGAAACATGGCTTTCAAATGAAAGATTGCTATCAAACAGCACACCTAGGTTCCTAACTGATGAAGAAGAATTGTGTGTATATATATATATATATATATATATATATATATACATATATATATATATATATATATATATATAACCTTCCAATAAGCAAAACCCCAAAAAGGAAAAAGTAGGATTTTCCCAATTCTTAGGTCAGTTTGTTTTAAAACAGCAAAGCCAACCCCCTAAGTGTATCGACTCAACAGCGCCACCACGCTGCCACCCTTGTTACTAGCCCTAACATTGGGAGCAAATCCTCATTCTCTTTCTTCTCTTTTCTCCCTGCTGCTTTCTCCTAACTCGACTACTGCTGCTGTTTGCTGGGAATTTTGCCTGTAGAGAAATCATAAAGCAGAGAACTTTAGCCATTGAACAGGTATTTGGGAAACTTGAGAACGTCATTTCAAAATTGTCTACCATTTACCGTCCACTCTCTTGTGAAATCCTACCCAGCTGAGGCTAAAAGCAGGTCAATGAGAAGGTAGGCATCGGCAAATTTTTTAAGCATGCACAAAGAACACTCGAACTAGCGTTGTGGTGTCAATTTTGCCATTAAGGGACCAGTACTGTCATTGCAATTGTTTTACTCCACCCCGGAGAGAATTTTAAATAGCAATCACAGTCTTACCAAAAAAAAAAAAAAAATCATTTTACAATCCTCTTACTAGAAGCATCCTTCTAAATCAGACTTAACAAAAAAAAAAAAAAAAAAAAAAAAAAAAAGAAAAGAAAAGAGAAAAATCTGCTACCAGAAAGAGATTTTTTTTTTCTTGCCCCCCTCCCTCACTGTAGCATTAGCCTAACCTTTTTCCTTGGAAAAAAAAAAACAACAAAAAAAAACTTTCCCTTACAGGAAAAAGTGAAGCATCCAATTATTACCCTGTTCCTTGCTCTGTTGGTGTTCTTCTTTCCTTTTTCTGTTCTCTAGCTGTGCGACCTGCGTGTGTGTGCTCAATTTTCCCCCACAGAGGCTACAAATTAGAAGCACACCCCCAGAGGATCACAGTCACAGAGAACCACACTCACCTGTTTTGCACACTCAACCTTAGCACACACGTTACATTGCACATCTACACCCCTGTTGCTTTGTTTGTTTTGTTTTGGTTTGTTTGTTTTTCTCTTGAAGGTCTGTGTCAGTTTCGGTTCGAGATCTCTCTCATCACGCCAGAACATGTCTCGCACAACCGAACATGTCAGTCACTGGGAGGATCTGGAAACATGGCTAAGTGTTGCGACAGACAGCCTCCTCCCTAAGGCTGCTGAAACACTCAAACATCAGACACAGGACCAGCTGGATGACAACATAACAAGCCTGCAACATAACAGATGTTTTGTTTCCAGTCAAGACTTGGAGAAACTTGTTCATGCCTTTATCACAAGCAGGGTGGATTATTGTAATGGTCTCCTCACTGGCCTTCCAAAGAAGACCATTAGACAGCTGCAGCTCATCCAGAACGCTGCTGCCAGGATTCTGACTAGAACCAGAAAATCTGAGCATATCACACCAGTCCTCAGGTCCTTACACTGGCTTCCAGTTACATTTAGAATTGATTTTAAAGTACTTTTACTCGTTTATAAATCACTCAATGGCCTAGGACCTAAATACATTGCAGATATGCTCACAGAATATAAACCTAACAGACCACTCAGATCATTAGGATTGAGTCAGTTAGAAATACCAAGGGTTCACAGAAAACAAGGGGAGTCCGTTTTTAGCTATTATGCCGCCCACAGTTGGAACCAGCTTCCAGAAGAGATCAGATGTGCTAAAACATTAGCCACATTTAAATCCAGACTCAAAACTCATCTGTTTAGCTGTGCATTTGTTGAATGAGCACTGTGCTGCGTTCGAACTAATTGCACTGCATTTTATGTATAATCATTTTCTTTTCCTAACTGTTTTAAATTAATTTTAAATATTTTATTTTATTTTATTTCATTTTTTAATTCCTTGTTTTTATTGTTGTGATTATTATTTTTTTCTTTTAATGACTATTTCGCTTCCTTTTATGTAAAGCACTTTGAATTACCACTGTGTATGAAATGTGCTATATAAATAAACTTGCCTTGCCTTGCCTCATGGCACAAGACCCAAGTCAAAGCTATACTCACAAAGAATTAGCCAAGATCACCGGCTCCTTAAGTCACACACTCATCGCCACCCTCAAGCTGAGTGACAGGCACGCTGCACATCTCCAGTTGGAGCTGACACGCGCACAACGACGCATCGAGCAGCTAGAACTGGAAGCTCAGGAACGACGGGAAAGGCCTGATGAAATGGAACAGGATGCTGAGGAGGAGATCAACAGGCTAAAAGAAACCCTTGCAGCTACTAGCTGAGAAATGGAACAAGTCAAGGCAGACTACGCTGATCGCTCTGACAAGCTACAGTATGCAGAACAGCTACTAGAGAAGGCAAAGGCTGACTTCAAGGATAAGAACAGCAGAATCAAAGCCCTTGAAACTCACCTGAATGAGTCGAGAAACGAGATCAGCCGCCTGACATGACAGATCGACTACCGCAAAGAGGAATCCGATAGTTTCAGAGAGGAACTCAAGCATGCATACGAATGGCGTCGTGAGTCGTCGAAGACACGACGGGCACCAACCTCACCCCTGCCAAGCAGGACCGGGTCACCTGTTCCTGGACTGACACGTGAGCAAAAGGGGGAGGGGCAGTGCTGAAACATTCACCAGCTCCCTCTGAAGAACTTGCCTGCCGCAGCCAGCCGCAGATTGTCGCACGGCTTGGACCTAAAAGACCTCGACAAGCTCGCCAGGAACATTGGCAAATTCACCCCCAACGTGCCAAATAGCCAAAATTTCCAAGCTTATCTCCAAAATATCGATTTCCATCTGGAAATGCGACCTAATGTCATGGACAAAGATAGTCTTTATTTGCTCCGAACAATGGCCAGATTTGAAGTGCGCAGCTTCCTGGACCGGCAGCCTGCTCACACAAAGACGGATTACCAACTGCTCCGAGAAGCCCTCATTAAAGAGTTTTCCGATCCTGACTCCGAACAAGGCTTAGTGGCTGCCCTGGAGACAAGACAAGGATGTCACGAACCTCCTCAAGCTTACTACAGCCGACTCAGACGAGCATACTTCGGAACTCGCAACGAACCTGACATGGAGGACAAACTGAGCTTTAAAACTCTCTTCCTAAGAAACCTCCATCCCGCAGTAACTCACCATCTTGGCGTTCTCGCATGTCCACAAACAATGAATGCTCAGCAGTTGCGAGACTTGGCGTAGAAAGCCTATGGAAAACAAAAGATGGCCTCAGAAAAGGGTGCCAAAACCCCAGCAGTTCTTGACTTCAACACTCAAAGTCAAGGGCTGGCTCTAGAGGGCACCCAACGCCAAGACAGCACCAAGCCGCCACCCAGAGAGTGGAATGCACCCTCGTCCAACAAAGAACGGGACTCCCACGCTAGTACCAGGCCTAAACAGAGGTACGCTGGGATGGACCGCGTGGACGACAACGCTCCCCTGGATGGCACTGGGAGAAGTCATGGGACCAGTCAAGGCCTCATGAGAGTCAATGGGAGAGATTGTGGAACCAGCCAAGCTCATTTGGAAACTCAAGAGGAAAAAGCTCATGGGAATCAAATGGAAACTCCAAGAGAAAACGACAAACTCACACTGGAGCAACCAGCCCAAGGAATCGACGAAAGAATTCACAAAGATTCCAAGCTGACCGAGCTCAAACTGAATCCACACAAGAACAAAAGACACCACCGTCTTTCAACTCACAAGAGCTGATGAAAATGATGATGAAAGAGTTCTTCCAATGAAAGGAGGAGGATCGGAATTGGGAAAAGAAAGATAAACCAGATTCCGCCTGACTAGCGGCCGGACAAGAAAGCAGCGACCACCTGACCCAACAAACCACAGAGAACAGAACTTCTTCACCTCACTCTCAGAGAACTGTAACCTCCATAACTTCAGACGGACAAGAAATCCTACCTGAACAACCTGCAAAACAGTCAGAAACTGACCCAACACCCAATGCGTCAGATCACAGCAGCGTCCAACAAACACCTTCTGACAAAACCTCACAAGATCCTGAAAGTGCTGTCTTGGTCGTCTGCCACTCCTCCGACAAACACATCAGTCCTGACATCCTAACCATTTCCTCCCAAACTCCAGTCCCTCAACTCCTAGGCGATGTCATTGAGAAAGGTATAGCAAGAAAGTTTTACCTCTCCATCATCATTGAACGACACATCAGAGTCGAAGCCCTTCTCGACACGGGAGCCGACATCACTCTTATATCTATGCAAGTATTCAAACTGCAAAAAAGGTTTGCTTTGCACTGTGTGGGCTATTCAGCGTTTCTCTAACTACATCGGTGCACAGAAAGTCATCATCGAGACTTGTCACCAGCCAGTCACCTTCCTCAACAGTCAACGAATCAGCTTCACCTGCCATTTAGCTGGATGGAAACAGAATGGATTCAAGACAGCTAACAACAAGCCTGTCAAGCAACAGGAACTCTTCCAAGCAGGTGATGCCATTGTCACTGAACACGACATGATTGTTTACTGGAAAAAGGTTCGAGGTCATTCACGTCAACCAGGACAAGACAAAGACTTCAATGACCAAACTGATGCCCTCGCCAAAGCAGGTGCATTACACGGAGAGTCCTGGACATTTCATTCCCTCCCTCCCACCCAACCCATCAGTGGCAGCCATAACCCGCCGCCAGCACGCCACTGGCGCGCATATCCCCACCTCCTCCCACATTGCCCTATCGCCTCAGTTCGCTGCTGACGATCTCCTCACCCTCCAAACTGCGGATCCAACACTGCGAACAATGGCAGCTCACATTTCCGACCCTTTAACCCATCCAATTGCCACCTCCGACCTAACCACCTCCTCCGAGCTCCTCCGAACCCCTCACTGCGCCAAAGCTCATAGTCCCTCAGGGCCTAAGGGGGATTTTGCTGGCACACTCCCACGATGCACCATGCGCAGGACACCACGGATCCAAGGCCACCTATGAAACACTCAAGCAAGTAGCATACTGGGCTGGCATGCAGCAAGATGTAGCGGAATACGTAAAGGGATGCCTGGTGTGTTGCCAGTTCCAACCAGCAAACCCAAACCACCGAGCCCCACTGCAAAAGAAAAGAATGACTTTCCCATGGTCGGACCTCCAAATAGACTGGGTAGGACCCCTGCCACGGTAAACACGAGGTAACAAATACTTCCTCACCGTGGTTTGCGAATTCACAAAGTGGATAGAGTGCCTCCTAGCTCCCAATGATACAGCAGAAACGACTGCCTGCCTGTTAATGAACCACATCTTTTCAAGATTTGGACTGCCTTTAAGGGTCAACTCTGACCGAGGAACCCACTTTACCGCCAAAATCATGCAGGAAGTGTGGAAACTCCTGGGTATACAGGCCAAGCTCCATATAAGCCATCACCTAATTTCCTCAGGTCAAGTTGAACGGGCCAATAGAACAGTGGTCAGGATGTTGAAGAAGTACGTATCCACCAATCAAAAGGATTGGGATATCAAACTTCATCTGGTACTGATGGCCGCTCGAGCCAACCCTCACCAGTAGTACCCCAGTTCACACTGATGACAGGAAGAAGTATGGCACTACCGCTACACCTGCTGTACCAACCGGGTGACCTGAATCTTGTCACCGCCTACACCACTCACCAGTATCTGGAAGAGTAGCATCAGCACCTGAGAACAACTTTCGCCTTCGCGCAACAGCAACTCCAAAGAAGCGCGGAAGGTCGTAAAGCCTACTACAAACAAAAGGCCTCTCACTATGAGCTCAATGTCGGAGACAAAGTGTGGTACTACAGCTTCGCCCAACCAAGGCAGAACACTCCCCATCACCTGTCAAAGAAGCTCCTACCTCACTGGACAGGACCCCACGAGATAACAGACAAGCTCTCACCTGTCGCCTACCGAATCAAAATCAGACAAGGGCGCAGTGAGCCAGTCCTTCGATGGGTCCATCGAAACCAGATAAAGAGGCACCAGGGCTCCTGCCGACAGGAAAAGGGAGAAGATCAAACCCACTGACACAGACCAACAATCATATGCTCTACACCAGTGGTTCTCAACCACATTCCTGGAGGACCCCCATCACTGCACATTTTGCATGTCTCCTTAATCAAACACACCTGATTCAGGTCACCTGCTCATTAGTAGAGAATCACAGACTTAAAATGGGTGTGTCAGACAAAGGAGACATGCAAAATGTCCAGTGTTGGGGGTCCTCCAGGAATGTGGTTGAGAACCACTGCTCTACACCACACTAACATAATTTCTGTCTTTCTAGGAAAATATATACCGACCTTGCTTAAACACAACACTGACACACTCTCCTCTGCCGCACTGCTAGACCTGACCTCTAGTAGAGAGGTGTTACTCCCCACATGTGACACTCTCACCACATTCTGTGTCCTTGTGTCTCTTTTGTTTTTTTCTTTGTGTCTCTCTTTGTGTTTTTCCTTTTCCTCTCTCACTATAAGTTCCTTTCCCCTCTAGTCCTCTCATCAGGGAACTCCCTTAACCAAGCCTCAAATCCAGGTCCTGAAATTGAGATTGACTCCCTTCACTAAAATTGTTGTAAATCATTGCGAAACCCGTTGTCAACTAAATCGAGGTGACCCGCCAAACCATGATCATCACCGCTAATTGTGCCTTCTTTCTGTTCAATCACCAGGAAGATGTTCAGACTCTCCGTCTTGTTTCTCTGCGTGATTGGGGTTATGCCCCAGCCAGAAGTTGCATTGCCGGGACCAGCGTCAGGGATAGTACTCCGTGAACAACCGGGATTATTGATAACGAACTGCAAAACCCACACCCAAAAGGTGTATGTCCGACTCAATCCCCGTGATGTTGTCAGAGCTCACTACACCCTCTCAGCCGTTCAAACCACTTGGGCTGGAGCCTGTTGGACTTGAGAAGCCCTCGCCCACGCCCAGGCAGATGTGAACCACATGCTGCACCAATTACAGAAAACCCAGGCTGAATTAAGCGGGTACAACCGGCGTCCCAAACGATTTTTGGGCGCCCTGCTGGGGTCTGCTGCGGCTGTAGGAACTCTGTTTAACATTGGCATGAACACCGCTAATGCTGTTAATCTGGCCACCGTTAGGCGACATGTGGGCGAAATTCAGGCTGAAATGCCCGAAATACAACAACAGCTCTTAGGCCAGAGTCACACCTTACAGACCTTCGGGAAGTCTCTGAACGGCATTATCACAATTCTAAATACCCATAGTACCCTTCTAAACCAAACTATAAAATCCATTAATAAACTATTTTCGGCCGTGCAAAACGATTTAGCCCAGACACAACTCCTAACCACCCTCATGACCGTCATGCTACGGGAAGTAAGCTCTTCGATAGATAACTTCGCCATGGGTAGGATTCCACACTACTTGATACCTTTTAGCCTTGTCCAAAAAATCCTGACTTCGGCCACTGCAGGTCCTGCTAGTCCCATCCAAACCCATCTCGCCTTTTCCCTGTGTAGCGCTATTCCCTTATACGTAGACCCGGACGCAGGCGACTTGGCCTTTCTCCTCAGTTTGCCCATTATCGGCTCTAATAACATTTACCGGCTCAAAGACGTTGTGAATGTGGGATTTTGGCAAGGGAACACCTATGTCAAAATCCACACTCCTGAAGTCGTTGCGTATCACGATAACAACGAGCAGTTGTATCTGGCTCCAAACCTAAAGATGTGTAAGCTCACTAAGGACATTCATTACCTTTGCCCGAGTAAACCTTTCGTCCGCGATAATACCGAGGGCATCTGTGGCCTAGAATCCATTAGACCCGACACTAGCTGCCCAGGCGAAGCCACACCACGTTTTCAAGTTGAGGTAACACAAGTTGAAATCATCGGAAACCGATAGCTAGTCAATACCCCAGCGTGTACAGCTACCCTCACATACGACCAACACGACACAGCCACGCACATTATCCTGCCCAACCAAACTCTATGGATCACTGTCCCTAAGGGCTTGATCCTCCATATCGATGAGTTAGCATTGTATCACCTTAACGACAACGAGTATCAGGCTGAAATCGAAATCTCACCCTTCTTCAAACAGCATTCCTTCATTCTCGATCCAGAATTGGAAGAAATGATCAAGGAGGAAGGAACGCAACTCATTGATTTGACTCCTGTTGATACAGCTTTAGAACCCGAACCCAAGAACTCAACCAACCTGTTTGAGATCACGCCTATACCGCCTCGTCAAACCCCTGATAATTAAACCAATCGGAACCACCCAATTACCAATAATTAGCTTCAACTTTCAATAATTGAAAGTTGAAGCTAATTTCTGCAGGACAGTGGCCCTCCAGGACCGAGTATGGACACCCTTGGTCTAGCTGTTATGTGTGCGTAGGAACGAGAATGAGAGATAGAATTCAACACAAGCACAACTTTAATAACAACAGGCAAAGACACAGATAATCCAAAACAGGAAACAGGCAAATAGTCCATGATCACAAATACAACACAAAAGGCAAAACTAGAACTGCCAGGCAACCCTGACCAAAAACAAGAGCACCATCAACGACTCACAAAACACAACTAAAACACAAGGGCTTAAATACACAAATAAATCAGAGACAGTTAAATACAGGTGTGATTGATGATGGTAACCATAGGAACTAATAAGGTAATCCAAAGCAAAAGAAACCAAGCACAGCAAGAACAGAGATAAAGGAAACTGAGAATACATTTCAACATAAACATTCTTACAAGACAACAGACACCAAACCTGGGTTGGGACACTAGCCATCCCTAGCAACAGATGATTATTGATATAGACATCATTGATTAGGAGCGGTTTTCTTTACACTCTGTGTTAAGCAACATCTTCTGCAACATAGTAATAGAATTGTGCTTGCTTGGTATCGACAAGGAATTCCGCTCAACTTAGTTTTTAATAGGTGCCGAAGATTTGACTTTGTAAATTTTATTTCAAAAAGGCAGTTTTTGCAAAAGGTAACTAGTTTGCATCACTGTTAACAATCTTTTCAGTTTCTTTCAAATCTAAATCAAACACAAACATACCACAACTTTATTATTTTATTTTATTTTTTTACTAGCCCTCTGAGGGAACAACATTAAATGTTAGTTTATATTGAAGCTTATATTGAAACCAGTCTGCCAAAACAACAGCTTGTGGAATGTACCACTCTATGATGTGATAGTATGGCTAAACACCGCCTCCTCAGAAGAAGATCAACGCTTCTACACCGCTGCCTGTTTAGCCCTGTCTACCAATTTGTGTATGTAGTGTAAATAAAGAGAAGGGTGAAAGCAGGTCTACGCCGAAACCAAATGATAAAGATGGCTCTGAAGACAACAAGACACTGTGCAGTGCCAAGTTGTGGAAAAACAGCCTTTGCATTGCCTTTATTCTGATCCCAATGTTAGGAATGAGTGGATGAAAATTATTTTTAATGACGAACCAGACCGTGTCAGTAAGAACTTGGTCCTTTGTTCACTTAATTTTACCACGGATTCATTTACAAAAAGGCACAATTCGATGCGTGATTTTCAAAAAAAATTGAAATTGTTATTATATATGTATTGAGTTATGTGTTTTTGACCTAAATCTCAGCAGCATCTATCTATGAGGAATGTATGCTGTCAAACATACATTACTGTTAACCAATCATAGCAGTGGGCGTTTACTTCCGAGTCTACAATCCGCCACACCTGTTCAAGCAGACCCAGTCAACAATTTGATCTCACAATGATGTTACCATGAGCTCACGTTATTCTCATGGTGTGGTCACAATGTGTGTGTCACAGTGAGCTAAAAGTGTAACCACACAGTGCACTCACTGTGCGCTCATACTATGTTCACAATGTGAGGTCACAGCACACTCGCTGCGCGCTCATACTGTGGTCAATGTGAGGTCAATGTGAGGTCACAGCACACTCATTGTGCGCTCATACTGTAGTCAATGTGAGATCACCGCACACTCACTGTGCGCTCATACTGTGGTCAATGTGAGGTCACAGCACACTCACTGTGCGCTCATACTGTGGTCAATGTGAGGTCAATGTGAGGTCACAGCACACTCACTGTGCGCTCATATTGTGGTCACTGTGAGGTCACAGCACACTCACTGTGCTCTCATACTGTGGTCAATGTGAGGTCACAGCACACTTACTGTGCGCTCATACTGTGGTCAATGTGAGGTCACAGCACACTCACTGTGCGCTCATACTGTGGTCAATGTGAGGTCACAGCACACTCACTGTGCGCTCATACTGTGGTTAATGTGAGGTCAATGTGAGGTCATAGCACACTCACTGTGCGCTCATACTGTGGTCAATGTGAGGTCACAGCGCACTCACTGTGCGCTCATACTGTGGTCAATGTGAGGTCAATATGAGGTCACAGCACACTCACTGTGCGCTCATACTGTGGTCAATGTGAGCTCACTGCACACTCACTGTGCGCTCATACTGTGGTCAATGTGAGCTCACTGCACACTCACTGTGCGCTCATACTGTGGTCAATGTGAGGTCACAGTGCACTCATACTGTGGTCAATGTGAGGTCAATGTGAGGTCACAGCACACTCACTGTGCGCTCATACTGTGGTCAATGTGAGGTCACAGCACACTCACTGTGCACTCATACTGTGGTCAATGTGAGGTCACTGCACACTCACTGTGTGGTCATACTGTGGTCAATGTGAGGTCACAGCGCACTCACTGTGCGCTCATACTGTGGTCAATGTGAGGTCAATATGAGGTCACAGCACACTCACTGTGCGCTCATACTGTGGTCAATGTGAGGTCACTGCACACTCACTGTGCGCTCATACTGTAGACAATGTGAGGTCAATGTGAGGTCACAGCACACGCACTGTATGTTCATACTATAAGCTCAACATGTGAGACCAGTCATATCATTGTGTTAAACTCATTCTGTTAGTTTAGTGCGAGTTAACTGTGATCTAAAAGTTCTCTAATATTGGTCAGTAATATCACAAACATGTAGAATGTCTTATTTTATTTCATTCAGAGTATTTCTACAATTCAGTTTCCTTATTTATTTTGATTTATTTTCAGTTTGGTGTTGGCATTTGACATTTCAATTTGACAGATACATTCTGCTTCTGGTGTTGTTTTCATGACTCCTTTTCGATTCTTAACTTCTATTTCTTTGTCCCCTTGAAAAGACTTGACCCATCCTGAAACAGAAACACAGAGAACAATATGTTATTGCAATCAGTTGCTAACAACCTAACAGGTGAAAATAAATGATGTTTTATTAACAAGGTTCGGGAGGAGCACGATCAGATAATCAGTCTGGCCCAGGTGGAGCTCGTCACCTAATCACCTTAACAAGCACATCAGGTGTATATATACAGCCAACTCACCTTTGTTCTATGACAGTTTTCCAGCATTACTCGTCTGACCATGACTGAAATTGTATCTTCTCCTTCTGACCACGAGCTAGCCACTCCAACTCGAGCCACTGGCTCGAAGACGCTGTCTTCTCAAGCCACCGGCTCTAAAGCACTTGCCTCGCAAGCCACTGGAGAAAAAGTGCCTCCTTCTCGGCCAAGTGACACCGCCGAGCTCCGCATCTCGGCACGCGGACGCCAGCCTGCAAAATCAACAGCACACACCGAGCCATCGAAGACTTCGTTCACCTCCACCATCAAGACAACCAACACCATCCTCAGCATCATCTTACATCGCCGCTTCACCGTCCATTCCTCCCATAGCAAAATGGACCGTAGCAAGTTTGAGACAAGCTCTGGCCAATTCAGACATCCGGTTTTCACGGCGGATGAGTAAAGCCGAGCTCTACAGCCTTTACGTCTCCCTGGAACACACCAACACTCCTTCAAAGACAAGTAGAGTCCGTAAAAATAAAACCTTACATGTTTCTGGCACTTATTCTTCCAGGTCCAGTTCCAGCCACCCACGGTCGAAGAGAAACAGCAGGCCATCAGCAAGCCGGGGCCGCGCCCCAGACTCCGCCCTTCCAGATCCTGTTCCGCCTCACTCCTCGGCTCAACCAGATGCCGCAGCTCCTTCAGGCACCGCGCTGCCCGCTGCATCGCATACTAACATACCCCATCACCCCTTTTCTTCCTTTTCTGCTTCTAACCTAGCTCCGGCGGCAGACGCTAGCGTGAGGATGCCTCCGCTAGCCGCTCAAGCCCAGGTACCCTACTACTTCTCCTCTTCAACCTCTGCCCCCTTTTGCTCTCAGTGGCCTGCAGCCCTCACCGTGAATGCCGGCTCAGATCTATACCAGCCAGCGACGCAAACCAACTGGCCTCTTCCCTCTTTTCCTTCAACTGTTTCTTACCCCCTACCTCAAGCTCCAGGTGCTAGTGCAAGCGTGAGGCTGCCTCCGCCTTCAGTCACAGCCCCCATTTCCCTCCCTTCCAGCTCTGCTCTTTCTAAAACTCAGTACACTTTACTATCTGCTACATCGCTTCCCGCTCGACCAAATGCCATTGCTTCAGAACCACCTCCTGTGACCCACAACATCAGGTCTCAGATCCTCGCAGGTGCAGACATTGATCTCTCATCTCTGCTTTCTCTCCTCCCCGTTGCCGAAACTACTCGGCAAATAGATTGCGGGAATTTCTCCGTCACTCTAAAAAATCCTGTCCCTAACTCTTCTCGCATCCTCTCATTTTCCGAATTCACCATCGCTTTCAGCCGTTACACGGACGTAATTTGCTCAGTATTTCCCCAAAGACGGCGCGAACTCAATGATTATCTAGCCATAGTCGCAGAACTCGCGCTGTCCTACGGAGGTGGTCATTTCTATACATACCACAAATTATTCTCTGCCAAATGTGCGGTTCGCGTGGCTCAGTGGAATCAGTGCCCCTATTGGGGCGCGCTGGACCCTGATCTCCACAATAGAGTGTTCCTAGGGTGCCGCAACATAACTTGCGCACTCTGCAGGTCGTTAGCCCACACCACAACTTCCTGCCCTCAAGTTAATCCCGCCATCCCCGCCTGCCCAGACACGGCCCAACACAAATCCACCAGCTATGTCCCACGCTCTGCAACTGCTCATACAGATCCAGACTATAAGGGAAGTTCAAGGCCTCCCTTCTCAGTCGCTGGTCAGGACTGTCACAATTTCAATGGGGGGAAATGCAGCAGACAACGTTGCAAGTTTCTTCATGTCTGTAATTATTGCGGCGGAGCTCATGCCCGTCTGATATGCCCAGTCTACAAAGCTGTCAATAAAAAATCTAAAAACTACTTATTGACACCAGTCAATATTTATCGGCTTTCCACAGAATTATCCCACCACCCAGACACTAACTTCACCAAATTTCTACTTTCAGGTCTCGAAGAAGGTTTCAACCCCGGCGTTACATGCCCTCTCTCCAAGAACATAATTTGCGACAATCTCCAATCTGCACTTGCAGAACCAGATGTTGTGACTAATCTGATCAAAAAAGAAATCGAATCCGGTTTTATGATCGGCCCTTTCGATGCACCCCCTTTTGAGTTTTTCCGCATCAGCCCCATCGGCGTTGCCACTAGAAAATTTTCAGGGAAAAAACGCTTGATCATCGACCTATCAGCTCCCTATCACTTCCCCATTTCCCAGCATAAACAGTGCAATGAGTATTCCTCAAGGGGAATGAGACTACCACGACATAGATCAAGCGATCATCATGATAAAAAACGTAGGTCGCGGTGCATGGCTGGCCAAAGTAGACATCACTTCTGCTTTCAAGGTGATGCCTATCCACCCAGACTTTTGGCATCTATTCGGAATTCGCTGGCAAGGGAAAATATATTTCTCCGTACGCCTAACTTTTGGATGCAAAAGCAGCCCCAAAATTTTCGATACGTTATCAGAGGCCATTTGTTGGATTCTCTCTAACAATTACTCCATTCACCACATCATTCACCTGCTCGATGATTTCCTGATCATCTCACCCCCCGATGCCATCCCAGCCGCAAACATCTTGACCGTCCAAAAAGTTTTCGCCGAGCTGGGGATTCCCATCGCTAAGGAGAAAACTTCAGGGCCAACACAATTCATCGAATTTTTGGGTATCAATTTAGATTCTGCCAAATTTCAGGCCTCTCTGCCAAAAGAAAAAATTGACAGAATAATTTGTCGCATCCGCTCTAGTAGAAAGCCGAAATTGTTCCAAGCGCGAGCTTCTTTCTCTGCTCGGTCACCTCAATTTCGCAATGCGCATAATTCCCCAAGGCCGCCCCTTCATCTCGCTTCTCCTAACACTCGCATCGTCGGTGCAGGGTCTAGAAGACCAAATTACCTTAACTTACGCATGTCGCCACGAACTTAACTTATGGTTAACATTCCTGAAACAATGGAATGGCCTATCTTTTTTTTTTTTTTTTTTTATACACGATCTCATTTCTTCCCCTAATGACATTCAACTGTTCACTGATGCGGCCCCCTCCGTCGGTCTTGGGGGATTCTACCAAGGTTGTTGGTTCGCGTCTCCTTGGCCCCCTCAGCTGCTAGACGCTCCTCAGTCCTCAGCACTGTTCGAGCTCTACCCTTTGGTCGTTGCTGCCTTCCTGTGGGGGAAAGATTGGTCAGCACGCAGCATCTTAGTTCACTTCGATAACGAAGCAGCTGTCCACTGCATAAATAAAGGCCGTTCTCATTCCCCTGCCCTAATGCCACTCCTAAGGCGTCTAATTTGGATTTCTGCTTGCGATCCACTCACTTCATACCGCTCGTACACTTGACGCCATGTTCATTCTGGCTTTTTTCAGTTTCTTGAGATGCTCGGAATTCACATTAACTTCCAAATTCAACTCCAAACTCCATCCAACCGTCTCCGACCTCTCCGTGCTTGACAGCGAAACCATCTCCTATTTCATCAAACAAAGTAAATCAGATCAGGAAAAAAGAGGTCATTTCATTTACATCTTCAACCTCCCGTCACCAATCCAACCGTACCAGGCCCTCTTTTCTTACCACCAATACAGAAGCTCCCAGTCCACTTCTCCTCTCGACCCTCTTTTCGTCGATGACCGTAACCACCCCGTCACACGTTTTTGGTTTCAAAAACATCTAAAACGCACCCTCGTCCAATCAGGCATACCCGCAGAAAGATTTTCCAGCCATTCCTTCCGAATCGGGGCAGCAACCACAGCAGCTAAAAAAGGCCTCTCACATCAGCAGATCCAAGATCTCGGTCGATGGTCATCGGATGCCTTCAAGAGCTACATCAGGACCAATCATCTTCACATAAAGAAAGCCCATCTAACCCTGATCAGTTAAAAGATCTCATTCTGATACTGCCACAGCAGTGCCCTGCTCTTTGATACTGCCGCAGCAGTGCCCCGCTCATTTGATACTGCCGCAGCAGTGCCCCGCTCATTTGATACTACCGCTGCTGTGGGCTCTCCCTTCCGGTGCAGCAGAGCCGCGGCTCCCTCCGGTCGCAGTGGGAGCCCTCCATCTGTTGTTCCGAGTTTTCAAGGCCCATTCAACACCGTACAGGGCTCCCCCTTCCGGCGCAGCAGAGCCGCAGCTCCCTTCGGTCGCAGTGAGAGCCCTCCATCCGTCGTTTCGAGCCTCATGGCTCATTCAGCATCAGACAGGGCTCTCCCTTCCGGTGCAGCAGAGCAGCAGCTCCCTTCGGTCGCAGTGAGAGCCCTCCATCTGACGTTTCAAACCATGCCGTTTTTTAACCGCAAGAGGGACTCTCCCTTTCGATGCAGCAGAGCCGCCGCTCCCTTCGGACGCAGTGAGAGCCCTCCATCCGTCGTTTCAAGCCTCATGGCTCATGCAGCATCAGACAGGGCTCTCCCTTCCGGTGCAGCAGAGCCGCAGCTCCCTTCGGTCGCAGTGAGAGCCCTCCATCTGACATTCCAAACCATGCCAAGTTTTTAGCCGCAAGAGGGACTCTCCCTTCCGGTGCAGCAGAGCTGCAGCTCCCTTCGGACGCCGCGAGAGCCCCTTACCCGGCCTTTCATCGTGCTCCTCATTTCGCCTCCTCGCACAACCTAATTTCTTCACGACAAGCATATTTTGGGGGGCTACTAACAATTTCCTCTCCGGCTGCTGTCCCATGTCATTAGCTTCTTTTGGGGAGTTCTCTTGGTTCGGGCTCTATCCCGAGCTCGGAGCCCTCCCTTCGGACAGCACGCCAAATATGCTTACTAATTGCTTAATCATATTATATGTTAGTGCGAACTCGTGAACTATTAGTTAAAATATGAAACAAATCATGTATCCATGCTTCCACAAAACATGCTTGTATAGTTACTGAAATATGATCCCAAGTTAGTAATGTAGTCTAGTAATGATCTGATATGGGAAGTATAACAAATCATAAATACTGATATGCAACCTAAAGCCAGGGACACACTTAACGACTGGCTGAGACATTCTAAGACTGAACTGAACACACTTATGATTTTAAATGCTGACTGTAAACACCGACTGAACGCAACTGGCTCTGATGCATTTGGGTGTGATCAGTTTTAAGTATCAAATTACATTCATAATCAGCCTAACAGTTGTTCAGTGTGTTCCCGGCTTAACTAATTCTCCATCTCAGCTGGCAAGATGGCTGGTTCACATGTACCTGGCTAACACGTGTACCTGGCTAATTTGCTAACACGGGCCCAGGCCACAGTGCATATTGGCATTATAATATTATATCAGCGTATGTGAATATCAATAAAGAAACCACTCACCATTTCTCCAGTGTAACAATTCCATAGTCAACAGTCCCTAACAAAATGTACATCATAATAGTGATGTTTGATTCTTATTCTTCTTTTTCTGTTTTCTGGTGGGTAGCACCAGCGTTAATGTGCATTATCACCACCTTCAGTGTTGGAGTGTAGACCAAACTTTACCCGTTTCATAAAAAATCCCTACATTCTCTTTATCAGTTCTGTACTTTTGGGATAAAGAAATAAACTCTCTAATCCATAAGTGATTATACTTTTTTTTTAGCTTTATTCCTTCCACTCCCACCTTTCTAAGTTCCTTCTTCATCGTTTCTCTTTCATTAAAACACTTTTGACAAACACATACATGTTCCACTAACTCCTCTTGTGGCAAACATAGAAATTTTGATTATAATTTTATTATAAGTTTTGAGCTTGTCCACTTTCGACCACATCCAGAGGTGGTCAAAAACGCATTAGATCGGATTGCTGTTGTAGTGTAGACGTGCATTTGGTCGAATGTGTTCGAACAGCTGCTGAAGACCGCCTTCTCTCCGCCTACTGACCAAAACCACCTAATCATTGTGGGACCTGTTGCTGTGAAGAGCACTAGTCAAACGGGATTTAAACTTTGCCAGGTTGAACTAGAAAGTTTATTTCAAAGCACTAGTTCGAGTCCACATCATTCTGTGTGGTCTTGCGGCTAATACTACAGAAACAAAAGCGGCATGCTCTCCTCGTCTTTTTCTGTCATCTCATTTTGTGATTATATGACAGTTGTGTGAGCGTATTTCGTCCACTGGATCGAAATAACTGAAACAGCCCATACATAAACATGCACAGCACATTGTGGAGCATCTTCATTTGATAACAACACAAACAGCTGGACTCTGACATAATATTAGTGCGCATCCACATGTAATCCTCCCTCTGTAGTTCTGACAAAAGCAGAGGGACCCGCCCCTCGATGGAATCAGGAAAGAAGTGGTCAAAAGTGGACAAAAGAGATGCATTTAAATGCCAGGTGTGGACGGTAATGTGTCTCCTTTGTCCACTTGTGATCGGATCGATGAAAACGCATGTTAATACCAGGTGTAAACAGGGCCAGAGATGTGCCATGTTTGTGCTCCGTTTTGTTTTCGCTTGTTTTGTTTATTAAAGATGAACCTGATCTTCATTTCATTACGCCTGTCTATGGTCTCTTATTTCAAGTGTGCAACACTCTACTCTGCACTGCTCACATAATCCTGTTGGATATTTATGTATTCATTTTAAAGTTTTATTCAACATGTTACCAACCCTTAATCTTGATAAAATATTTTCCTCTTTGGTGCTTCTTTTTGATATCCTCACTACTCCTACTTCTCGCTTTATTTTATATAGATGACAACCTGTGTTTCCCGTATCCTATTTTTGTTGCCACTCCTTAACTATGTTTTAATTATTGCTTTTGCTTCAAATTAGATGTTTGATTTCTGAACAAATTGTGCTTTGAGCCTATCATAGGAAGTAACAGAACTGACTCAAACTTTAGTTCCGGGCTGATGACGCAAGACGCACAGCCAAAGATTGCTGACTGTCGAAGTGTCAAAGTTTGCTGAGGATTACCGCTGATGCTCATGAAGGAGTTTACGATACTTTGCAAGCCTGAGGCACATACTGAAAATATGCTTATATAGCTTACTAATGTTATTAAAAAACATTTTATGAAAACCTGCAGAATTCTTTCTGTAGAGAGATGTAAATTAATTGTGCTATAGTTTATTGTATATGCAGATTATATTTTAAGTTGTTACACAAAATCAAGGAGTTTATAAGGTTTATCTCTCTATATACTTTAGACATGTAGAATATATCTGCATTTCTGCATGAATGTATGTAATGTGTGCTGTAGGTGTGAAACTTTTAGTAATCTTATCCAAGATGTAGATGATCTTAACCTTCTCTCAATCTGCTCAAAATTTTACTCACACGGTGAAGATCACAGTATGAGGATAATTTGAACTCACAACGAGCTCACATACTACTCACAAGGTGAGGATCCCAGTATGAGGATCATTTGAACTCACAACGAGCTCACATACTACTCACAAGGTGAGGATCACAGTATGAGGATCATTTGAACTCACAACGAGCTCACATACTACTCACACGGTGAGGATCACAGTATGAGGATCATTTGAACTCACAACGAGCTCACATACTACTCACACGGTGAGGATCACAGTATGAGGATCATTTGAACTCACAACGAGCTCACATACTACTCACACGGTGAAGATCACAGTATGAGGATCGTGTGATGTCACTGTGATCATCGCATGATCTCACGTGTTGACTGGGGAGCGTTCTGATGAGGGGGGCTAAAAACAGGACAGAAAATAGCCTGTTACTTCTAAATTGTTTTTTTTTTATTATTATTTTTATGTTATGTTTTATTATTATTTATGTTTTTTGATGTAAAAATATGGATAACATTATATGTGGACCTCGGAGAAGAGTACAAAAAAAAAAAAAAAAATCAAAGGCAGTTCATGCCCCCTTTTTAGCGCAAATGAAGCTACGAGCACAAATTTGGCTAAAATCATTTTGTATTTGTTTTTTTTGTTTTTTGTTGTTGTTTTTAATAGTTTTCTTAATCTGAGCAGTACAAGACTTGACTACTTTTCCTAAGTTTGCCACCTGAATGAATACACAAACACACACACACACTCACACACACGCACAAATGGACTCGATTCAGCAAAGTTAAGTGGTTGGAGAAAAAGAAAAAAAAAAAAAAGGAAAAAATCCTTTTTTTTTTTTAAATCAATAAATACAACACAATGTAGACCATGCATACACATAAATGAAGGGGTGAGCCTCAATGTGGCAAAAACTCACACCCACACAAACACACACACACCCACATACAAAGCATTGAATGAGCCTATAACACAGCGTTTTTTTTTTTTTTTTTTTATTTTGCCGAATAAAAACACACACCTACTGTCTCCTTTGTCTTTTACCTTATGGCATGGTCAGATTTGTCTGTAAGCATATTTTGCCATCTTTATATAGTCTTGCCCAACACAAACACACACACACACACACACACACACACACACACACACATATATATATATATATATATATATATATATATAATATGAAGAGTTCCAATGCAAAATCCTCTAAAAGCCATCTTGGTTAAAAATGAGATAATGATAATGAGTGAATGCTCTCCACACATAGTATATGTTCATCAAGTATTTTCATTTCATTTGCGCTAAATGCCAGCCTCAACCCATTCAGAAGTACCAGTACTTACATAGAAACCTATACATAGGAGCCAGAAAGACATGCTAATTTTAAAGAAAAATGTCAGACGCACTTAGAGGCTTTTGCATCTGAACTCTTCATATATATATATACACAAATTAAAATTTTAGAATTTATATATATATATATATATATATATAAAAAATACATACACAGGTGCATCTCAATAAATAAGAATGTCGTGGAAAAGTTCATTTATTTCAGTAATTCAGCTCAAATTGTCAAATTGTGAAACTCGTGTATTAAATAAATTCAATGCACACAGACTGAAGTAGTTTTAGCTGTTCACAGAGTGCTGTATCCAAGCATGTTAACAGAAAGTTGAGTGGAAGGTAAAAGTGTGGAAGAAAAAGTAGCACAACGAACCGAGAGAACCGCAGCCTTATGAAGATTGTCAAGCAAAATCGATTCAAGAATTTGGGTGAACTTCACAAGGAATGGACTGAGGCTGGGGTCAAGGCATCAAGAGCCACCACACACAGATGTGTCAAGAAATTTGGCTACAGTTGTCGTATTCCTCTTGTTAAGCCACTCCTGAACCACAGACAACGTCAGAGGCGTCTTACCTGTGCTAAGGAGAAGAAGAACTGGACTGTTGCCCAGTGGTCCAAAGTCCTCTTTTCAGATGAGAGCAAGTTTTGTATTTCATTTGGAAACCAAGGTCCTAGAGTCTGGAGGAAGGGTGGAGAAGCTCATAGCCCAAGTTGCTTGAAGTCCAGTGTTAAGTATTCTGCCCTCACAGAACGTGACTGTGCTCCATTAGACAGATAGCAAACATTTAGAATAAAGTCCCAAGGCGTTCTTTTCTTGGTGATTATCCTTTACTGTAAAACTGAAAATATAGAAAATACAATATGTAAATATACATTACAAGAAAACCTAATTGCAATTATCCTGTTTGATGACAGTCAACTGTTTGCTCTTATTCACAATCGTTCTCATCAATAAGTGTTCGTTATTATCAAAGACAGTCGAATAACTTGTTACATTCAAACCTCCATAACAACTTGGTTAACATCGTAAATTACTTACAGTCAAATGTTTTCCAGAGCTAAACTGTTAAAAGATCGTATTTCTGAGCTGTGCTGCATCATCCTTCCTTCTCTTTCGTTTCTGAACATACCCGCACATCCGCGGTTCCGCGCAGTGAGATCGCGATTTCACAATAAAAGTCCCAGAGGAAATAATACACAAAAACACCATTTCAATTTCTAAGGGCAGCACACTCCCCGCATGGTATAATGAAATTATGCCACTACTTGACATTAACCGTTTTTTTTTCTCTCTTTCTCTCTCTTTTTAGAGTCTTTCAGTAATGTCTCTAAGTCTTAGGAGAAAAGAGAATGACTATTTCCGAGATTGGTCTCATAAAGAATTTAGTGGTTCCTTGGTCAACAATTTTAAGTTCCACTTTACGAACCAATTTGTCTGCACTTGGAATGGTTTTTACAACAAGTCCAATAGGCCAGCTGTTCCTTGGTGCTTGACTTTCTTTCAAAAGCACGACATCACCAACTTTCACATTTGTTTTTGCATCAGGCCACTTTTTACGATTCTGCAGTGTCGACAAATATTCCCTTCGCCATCTTTTCCAAAAGGTATCGGCCAGACACTGCACTTGTTTCCACTGTTTTGTGTGGAGATCAGTTGTGTCAAAATCTCCCTCAGGAACTGCAACTGTGTTCCGTTTCTGTGTCAACAACAATGCCGGAGTTAGTATTTCAGGAGCATCTGGGTCTGTAGACACTGGTGCTAAATGCCTCGCATTTATGATTGCCATAACTTCAGCCATTAGAGTCACCAGAATCTCATGCATGAGGCGTGTGGGATTTTGAATTAGCATACCATCCAGAATTCGTCTAGCAACTCCAATGAGTCTCTCCCAAGATCTCCCCATGTGTGAAGCATGGGGTGGATTGAAGATCCACGTGCATCCTGTGTCTTTGAGGTAGGCATTTAACCCAGAGTCATTCACGTTGATTTTCAACTCTTTGCAGGCACCTACAAAGTTTGTACCTCTATCAGATCGAAGTAGTTTTGCTGGGCCACGGATAGTGAAAAATCGTCGCAATGCATTGATAAAACTTGATGTAGACATAGACTCAATCACCTCAATATGCACTGCTCTGACAGACAAGCACACAAAAATCACTGCCCAGCATTTTGAATCTGCGCTGCCACCTCTTGTACGACGTGTGACCACACTCCATGGGCCAAACACATCAATGCCCACATTAGTAAAGGGTGGTTCAGTCGACAGTCTGTCTGCAGGCAGATTTGCCATCCTTTGAGTCTGCAATCTTCCTCTTAGCTTACGGCAGATAACACAGTTGTGAATGATACTGGAAACGAGATGTTTGCTCCCTATTATCCAAAATCCAGCAGCTCTGATGGCTCCATCAGTAAAATGACGTCCCTGGTGTGCTACTTGGCTGTGATAGTGTCTCACCAGAAGGGTGGCAATATGGTGTTTGCGTGGGATAATGAGAGGATGCTTTTCTCTTTGGGACAGGTCGGATGAAGATATGCGACCTCCTACTCTCAGCAAACCATCATCAATTACTGGATTTAGTTTTTTGAGGAGGCTTTGATTTGGAAGGACCGCTCCATTTTCAAGGCACTCAAACTCTTCCATAAATGTTTCTTGTTACACACAGCGTATGATTGTATACTTGGCTTGTGTCAACTCACTTGCGCTACAGGATTTGTTGCAGTGATGCCAGCCTTTGCAACGTGTGTCATCTGTTTTACCACAGTAGGATCTTGCAATATGGATTAGTTGAGCTATCGACTTACAAAGGCTTTTCCAGGTAGAGAACCTTTCAAATCTGTGAGCGCTTAACTGAACTACAGAAATCTTTGTTGCAAGAACTGATATGTCAGGGCGAATTTCAGAATCAGGTTCCACCAATTCAAAGGTCTCTGTCAATTCTTGGTCATCTCTCTGGAGTAGAAATTGTGGTCCAGAAAACCAACATGTGTCCTGCAAATGCTCTGCTGATACAGCTTTCGTGGCAAGGTCTGCTGGGTTGTTGTTGGTATTCACATAATACCACTGGTCAGGATGTGTTGACTTCCTTATCCTAGCTACCCTATTTGCTACGTATACATAGAATCGCTTACTGACGTTATGGATATATCCTAACACTATCCTGCTGTCAGTGAAGAACCTGACTGAGTCTATTTCTTCATCAATCTCATCTCTGATCATTTCGTACATTTCTACTGCTAGCAAAGCTGCGCATAATTCTAAGCGAGGAATTGTGTGAGCTGGACGAGGTGCTAACTTTGCTTTTCCCATGACAAACCCAACTTGGTATTGGTTATTACTGTCCACTACCCTAAGGTAAGCTACTGCTCCTATCGTGACTGTGGAGGCATCAGAGAAGAAGCACAGTTCTTTCCTTTGTGCGGCAGACAGTGAAACAGGTACATACGTCCTCTTAATCTGCAATTGTTCCAGTGTTGTTAGAGAGCCTCTCCATTCATTCCACTCTGCTTGTCTTTCTATAGAAAGAGGTGCATCCCAGTCGCTTTGTTCCAAAGAAAGTTCTCTGAGTAGTGCTTTTCCTTGCACTACAACGGGAGCTAGAAATCCAAGTGGGTCGTATAGACTATTCACCGTAGATAGAACACCCCTTCTCGTAAAGGGCTTCTCTTCTTGATTCACATGGAAGTTAAAGCTATCAGTTTCCAGGTTCCAGGTGAGACCCAAGCTGTGTTGGACAGGCAAACTATCAACTCCTAGGTCCAAGTCCTTCAAGTCTTTGGCATGATCCTCTTTGGGAAATGCTTCCATAACAGTTTTGCTGTTGGATGCAATTTTGTGTAACCTAAGATTTGACTCTGCGAGCATCTTTTGTGTGTTTCTGAAGAGATCAATGGCTTCCTCAGAAGTGGAGACTGAAGTTAGTCCATCATCCACATAAAAATTTCTTACTACAAATTGCTTCGCATCAGAGCCATGATTGTTTTCTCCCTGCAGAGCAGCACGTCGCATGCAGTAAACTGCCACAGCAGGTGAAGGACTATTGCCAAATACATGGACCTTCATCCTGTACTCTGTTATCCCTTTGTCTAGGTCGTTGTCCTCATACCACAAAAACCTTAAAAAATCTCTGTGGTCCTCACACACTACAAAACAATAAAACATCTGCTGTACATCTGCAGTCACTGCAATGTTCTCCTTTCGGAACCTCATGAGAACACCAAGGAGTGTGTTGTTTAAATCCGGCCCACTGAGTAATACCTTGTTAAGGGACATTCCTTCAAACTCTGCACTCGAATCGAACACAATCCTGATTTGATCAGGTTTTTGTGGGTGGTACACACCAAACATGGGAAGGTACCAGTGCTCTTCTTCATTATCTATGGGAGGGGCGTGCTCTGCATGGTCATTGTCAAAATTTTTTTGCATGAATTCAATGAACTGATGTTTCATCTCTATTTTTTTATCTAGAGTTTTACGAAGTGATGTAAGACGTTTCAGAGCCTGATCTCTATTATTTGGCAGTCAA
This sequence comes from Spinibarbus caldwelli, assembly GCA_039654775.1. Classification (NCBI taxonomy): domain Eukaryota; kingdom Metazoa; phylum Chordata; class Actinopteri; order Cypriniformes; family Cyprinidae; genus Spinibarbus; species Spinibarbus caldwelli. The sequence continues at coordinate 34,175,665 of CM077221.1, forward strand.
GACCTCGGGTAACGAAAGGGTAACGGAGCGACCCAACTGTTTGCAGTATCCTGGAAGACATCACTGTCCATGATCTCTAAGAAAGCTCTATCTTCCATAGACAGCCCGGGCTTGTCATCATCTAGCGTTTTTTGGAATACTGCACAGCCTAAGTTGTAAGTTTTCCTTACAGCTGATTTTCCATCAAGATCTGGTATCATGGTAGTGTGTTGCTTTGGCATTCTGCAAACACATTCCTTTACTTGAATCTGTTTCGGGCATGGAATGAAATATGATGTGCGACCATTACTGAGCACATGTGTTCGATAGACGTTCACACTTGAAGGTCGGTGCGCTGTTCCCAGGCATACTTCCCCAACTATTACCCATTCAAGATCCAGACGTTGAGCATATGGTGCATCATTAGGACCGTTTATTTGCTCTCTAACTTTGTGCACCCTCAGAATGTCTCTTCCTAAAAGCAAGAGGACGGGAGCCTCAGGATCAACAGCAGGGATCTGATTTGCAACTGGCCTTAGGTGAGGATAATGGCTAGCCACCTCTGGAGAGGGAATCTCTGTTCTATCATCTGGCAGCATATCACACTCTATCAATGTTGGCAGTGAGAGTTTTGTACATCCATCTAGAGATTCTACCATAAAGTTGGTGGCTCTCCGTCCAGAAGTCTGATTCACCCCAGCACAGGTCTTAATAGTGTATGGTGCGAAATTGCCTTCAATCTCAAAAAGATTGAAAAACTCTGTCTTGGCTAAAGATCTGTTACTTTGTTCATCCAAGACAGCGTACACCCTAACTGCTTTCTTTCTCTTGCCCGCAGGATACACGGTCACCAGACAAATTTTGGAACATGATCTTCCGTGACCAGATTCGCCACATATCTCTGTGCATTTTGAAGTAACGGAGGTAGGTGAGGTCACAGTCTGCTCCCCGCATTGCTCTTTCTCCTTGATAGGCTTTTCTGTAGTTAAGACTACTGAATCTGGGTGCAAAACTGTAATATGTCGTTCACTGTTACATTCAGAGCATTTTATTGGTACCTTGCAATTTTTTGCAATGTGTTTGTTCGAGTCACAACATCTGAAGCAGATATGATTTTCTTTTAGAAATGATCTGCGCTCCTCTATTGATTTCTCTCTAAAGGCCCTACACTTTTTTAGAGGATGAGGCTTGCGGTGAATAGGACATTGCCGATCAGGACTTTCGATTCGTTTCTGAGACTGTTTAGACTGCAGGTCTAATGTTGGAGATGACACCTCTGTTCGATGTACAGTTACAGTGCTCTTTCCACTGGGTTTGTGATCGGTTCTGCTTGTTGTCGACAGATAACTTGAAGAGGAGAATGAAAAACTGGGATCATTCCTTATTTTAGCTTGACTTCTCACAAACTGTGAGAAAACGGCAAAGGGTGGGAAAGCTACTTGATAGTCTTCCTTATATTTGGACCCCTGAACTATCCATTTGTCTTGGATATTTATGGGCAATTTCTCCACTATTGGATTAACCCCACGTGGAGTGTCAAGGTACGCAAGACCTGGAAGGTACCCATCGGCTTTTGCACACTCCAGTTCAAGAAGGATATCTCCTAACTCTCGCAATTTGTGGTTGTCCTTGTTTGACAGTTTCAGTATATTCTCAATTTTCTTTAGAAGTGCATTTTCAATCACTTCTGGTGCTCCATAGCATTCCTCTAAGCGCTGCCAAGCCATTCTGATTGCTGCGGTTGCACTGAGAACATGCACAGATCTTATTCTTTTTACTTGTTCAGAGGAGTCTTTTCCTAGCCACTTTACCATCAAATCCAGCTCTTCTCTCACTGTCAGATTCAGTTCTCTAGTCGAATTAACGAAAGACGCTTTCCATGCCCAATAGTTCTCTGGGCAGTCATCAAATCTCAGAAGACCAGAACTAACCATTTCACGTCTGATCAGATATTTAGTTAGATCTGATGTAACTTGTGTCTCTGGTACATATTGTGAAGAATGATGAAATGATGTTCGTTTCACATCTTTCTCATTTCCCGCTTCTTTCTTTACAGCACAATTCTTTTGACTTGTGAAATACTGATTGTCTTCATCTACATTAGGCAGTGCCAACAGGGCATGATCAACTTCAGTTGCAACTGGAAGTAATGGAGACTTAACATTGGTTTCTACCATCTCAACATTAAATGGAAGTTCTGAGAATGATTCTCTTGAGTGCTGTTGTACATACTCACTGGTACGCTGAGCAACATTCATAGGTGATATGTCAGAAACTGCTTTTACATGAAGCTCTCCACTTTCAAGCTCTTCATCTGCTTCCTCATACGCCGCTGCTTCAGCTGAAGCAACTGCTGCTGCACGTTCAACCTTTAAGATGTGTAGACTTGCATCCAAATCCGCTTTTTGCTTCAGCAGACTTGCTTCAAGTTCTGCTTTTTGTTTCATCATACTTGCTTCTTTCTCTGCATAGGCAATTTGAGCATGTGCTGCAACTGCTTTTGCTCTGGCTCTTATAGCTGCTGAGCTTGTGCTGGACCTTTTTGATGATGATGACCTGGAGGATTGAGATCGTCTTTCTAACTGCTGAAGAGGCGTTGTGATTGTCTTCACTTGTTCCCTGGCTTCAGTCGTTTGATCGCTTGTTCCTTGTTGTTGCTCCATTGTGAGTTGCACCTTATCTTCAGGAGGAGGTACTCTCTTGGATGACCGCAGTATCATGAGCTGTTCATGCAGTGACCTTGTTAAGCTTAGCCCGCTGCGATGGTGACTTTTTACTATTCTGCCCTCACAGAACGTGACTGTGCTCCATTAGACAGATAGCAAACATTTAGAATAAAGTCCCAAGGCGTTCTTTTCTTGGTGATTATCCTTTACTGTAAAACTGAAAATATAGAAAATACAATATGTAAATATACATTACAAGAAAACCTAATTGCAATTATCCTGTTTGATGACAGTCAACTGTTTGCTCTTATTCACAATCGTTCTCATCAATAAGTGTTCGTTATTATCAAAGAGAGTCGAATAACTTGTTACATTCAAACCTCCATAACAACTTGGTTAACATCGTAAATTACTTACAGTCAAATGTTTTCCAGAGCTAAACTGTTAAAAGATCGCATTTCTGAGCTGTGCTGCGTCATCCTTCCTTCTCTTTCGTTTCTGAACATACCCGCACATCCGCGCTTCCGCGCAGTGAGATCGCGATTTCAAAATAAAAGTCCCAGAGGAAATAATACACAAAAATACCATTTCAATTTCTAAGGGCAGCACATTAAGTTTCCACAGTCTGTGATGATTTGGGGTGCAATGTCATCTGCTGGTGTTGGTCCATTGTGTTTTTTGAAAACCAAAGTCATTGCACCCGTTTACCAAGAAATTTTGGAGCACTTCATGCTTCCTTCTGCTGACCAGCTTTTTAAAGATGCTGATTTCATTTTCCAGCAGGATTTGGCACCTGCCCACACTGCCAAAAGCACCAAAAGTTGGTTAAATGACCATGGTGTTGGTGTGCTTGACTGGCCAGCAAACTCACCAGACCTGAAATCCATAGAAAATCTATGGGGTATTGTCAAGAGGAAAATGAGAAACAATAGATCAAAAAATGCAGATGAGCTGAAGGCCACTGTCAAAGAAACCTGGGCTTCCATACCACCTCAGCAGTGCCACAAACTGATCACCTCCATGCCACGCCGAATTGAGGCAGTAATTAAAGCAAAAGGAGTCCCTACCAAGTATTGAGTACATATACAGTAAATGAACATACTTTCCAAAAGGCCAACAATTCACTAATTTTTTTTTTTTTTTTTTTGGTCTTATGAAGTATTCTAATTTGTTGAGATAGTGAATTGGTGGGTTTTTGTTAAATGTGAACCAAAATCATCAGAATTAAAATAACCAAAGATTTAAACTACTTCAGTCTCTGTGCATTGAATTTATTTAATACACGAGTTTCACAATTTGAGTTGAATTACTGAAATAAATGAACTTTTCCATGACATTCTAATTTATTGAGATGCACCTGTATATATAATATACATACATACATACATTATATATATATATATATATATAAATTCTAAAATTTTAACTTGTGATAAAATCTAAAACTTAAGAGATTTGTTACAACGTTTTATAGATTTCAGCTTATATGCAGCCATTGAGTACTACAGCCATATAGTGGCTATTGATATTTGTGATATTTTTATATTTTTATACCATCATATGTCACCAGATGTCACCAAAGTCACCAGAATTTTAGGTTTTGGCTGTCTGAACTTACCGGAATGTTTGTTTTTACTGAAGTAAAATAAATATTAAATATAAAATAAACATAAGCATATTTTACATAAAATATGGTACTTTAGAGGTAAAAAAAAAAAAAAACATAGCAAAAATTGCATAATAGTTTTTATCGATTATAATGATATGACATTTATTTTAAAACATTTGTCTAGGAAGAACAAATTAAGGGCTGCTATATGAAGGATGCCTGAGGGTTAAAGTAATAGCAGCCAAATGGCCTAATAACTAAGAACAAAAGAACAGAAAGAAAACTGAGGAAATCAATAACTTTTGTAGCTTTAAGGATTCATCTAGTTTTTATTTATAATTTAGTGTTTGATAACTTTATTCAGTTTCTGTATTCATTTCCTACTTTATTCATTTCCTACTTGCTGAAGGGCACATGTAAATGTGACTTTTATTATAATGGGTTTATGTGAAGACTGTTTAAAATTCACTTAAATTAGAAGTTATTATTTTTTAAAGTCTAATAAATGTTAAAATTGATAGCTCTCAATTATACTGTAATGTTAGTATAGTCAACATGACATAATCAATGTTTAAATATTAGGAAAAAAAGGAACAATTTCCTAGAGACATCAGTAGTATTGGTATCACCTTCAGTCATAAAACTAATATTAAAAATATACTGTCTTTACGTTGTTTCTACATTAAATTGAAGATTGAATATGAAATGATTGCAATATAAAAGTATATTTAAAAACTTTTCATGTTAGGTGGGATTAATCATGATCGTGATTTGAGAGAAAAATGTTAATAATTAGTTAATTTTGTTTAATCGATTGACGGCACTATTAATTATTCATTCAATCAATCAATCAATTAATAAACTAATAAATCTATTTATTTATTTATTGGACAATTACAAGCCGGTGGAGGGAGTGTGATGCTTTGCACAATATTCTGCTGGGAAACCCTCAGTCTGCCTATTCATGCTGAAGTATATTTGAAGTGTGCTACCTACCAGGTGCATGGTATCTTTTATGACAGTGGTGTTCCCTGGTGGAAGTGGCCTCTTTCAGCAGGATAATTCACCCCTGCCACATTGCACACACTGTTCAGGAAAGGTTTTAAGAACATTATGAAGTGGTCAAGGTTTTGCCCAAGGTGTTGTGGTGGAATTTAATTTGACACCCCTGATTGATGCACTATGTTGTCGACCAATCAAAAAGAACAATTAATCATTGACAGACTATTTAAAAAGGAGTGTTCAAGACACTGTTACTTACTTGAACTCCAAAATACTCCAAGCGAAGACCAGAGGCACGGGGTACAAGATCCATGCACTCATATTACACATTCTCACACACACCATGCATACCATGCCAGTTTACAACCCCGGAACACTCACTCACACGTATGCATTCACTTATCTTTGATTTCTTTTTTTTTTTTTAATTGTGTTTCAAACTAACTGAGTTGATCCTTCTTTAAGTTTATGAAATTGAACTGAAAGATATGTGTACAAATATGCCTGAAATTGTAAATGGAAGCAAGCATGACTACAGGGACAAGCCATTACAGCTTCCTTATTTTTGTAGCATTTGAAGATTCTTTTGTTTATTCTTTGAATTTTGTTTTTCTTTGTAGGTTTGCTCTTGTTTTAATATTGAAGACTCTCATGTAATGTTGAAACTACTTTGATGGGTTAGCTATTGTTAAATTAAATTCTGTCAGGACCACTGTCGTCAAAGATACTGACAATTAGCATACCGTTTGGATTGGCGGTATGGTTCTGTTCTGGGTAAGAACTCCCTGCACATCCATGCAGTCCAGCATGTATAGAGCAGGGAGAGCAGCAATAAAACCATAAATAAAACAAAACCATATGCAATATCCCCCGACACAACATGACAGCGAAAATCTCAAGCCATAGCAATAGCATGTATCCCTTACCCATTAAATGAACAAGAATGTTGCCAAAACTTGCATAAACCATAGCCACAGCATGTTGCCCGTAACCAGATGACCTAACGAGTATGTTGCCAAACCTGAAAAGCTTAATCAGCAACATGTTCTCAATAGCAACCTGATAGCCTTAAGAACAAACATGCTCCCAATAACAACCAGACAGATTAGGAACAAGCATGCTCCCAATAACAACCAGATAGCTTAGGAATAAGCATGCTCCCAATAACAACCAGACATCTTAGGAACAAAGCGTGCTCCCAATAACAACCACATAGCTTAGGAACAAGCTGCTCCCAATAACAACCTAACAGTTTAGGAACAAGTGTGCTCCCAATAAAAACCAGATAGCTCAGGAACAAGCGTGCTTCCAATCACAACCAGATAGTTTAGGTACAAGCGTGCTACCAATAACAACCAGGTAGCTTAGGTACAAGCTGCTACCAATAACAACCAGATAACTTAGGTACAAGCGTGCTTCCAATAACAACCAGATAGCTTAGGTAGAAGCTGCTACCAATACCAGATAGCTTAGGTACAAGTGTCCTTCCAATAGCATAGCTTAGGTACAAGTGTGCTTCCAACAATAACCAGATAGCTTAGGTACAGGCTGTTACCAATAACAACCAGATAGCTTAGGTACAAGCATGCTACCAATAACAACCAGATAGCTTAGGTACAAGAGTGCTACCAATAACAACCAGATAGCTTAGGTCCAAGTGTGCGTCCAGTAACATAGCTTAGGTACAAGTGTGCTTCCATTAACAACCAGATAGCTTAGGTACAAGTGTGCTTTCAATAACATAGCTTAAGTACAAGCGTGCTTCCAATAACAACCAGATAGCTTAGGTACAAGCGTGCTTCCAATAACAACCAGATAGCTTAGGTACAAGCTGCTACCAATAACAACCAGATAGCTTAAGTACAAGTGTGCTACCAATAACAACCAGATAGCTTAGGTACAAGCTGCTACCAATAACAACCTAACAGTTTAGGAACAAGTGTGCTCCCAATAAAAACCAGATAGCTCAGGAACAAGCGTGCTTCCAATCACAACCAGATAGTTTAGGTACAAGCATGCTACCAAAAACAAGATAGATTAGGTACAAGCGTGCTACCAATAACAACCAGGTAGCTTAGGTACAAGCTGCTACCAAAAACAACCAGATAACTTAGGTACAAGCGTGCTTCCAATAACAACCAGATAGCTTAGGTACAAGTGTGTTTCGAATAGCATAGCTTAGGTACAAGCTGCTACCAATAACAACCAGATAGATTAGGTACAAGCGTGCTTCCAATAACAACCAGATAGCTTAGGTACAAGCTGCTACCAATAACAACCAGATAGCTTAAGTACAGGTGTGCTACCAATAACAACCAGATAGCTTAGGTACAAGCTGCTACCAATAACAACCAGATAGCTTAGGTACAAGTGTGTTTCCAATAGCATAGCTTAGGTACAAGCTGCTACCAATAACAACCAGATAGCTTAGGTACAAGCTGTTACCAATAACAACCAGATAGCTTAGGTACAAGCGTACTACCAATAACAACCAGATAGCTTAGGTACAAGCTGCTACTAATAACAACAACCAGATAGCTTAAGTACAAGTATGCTACCAATAACAACCAGATAGCTTAGGTACACGCTGCTACCAATAACAACCAGACAGCTTAGGTACAAGCATGCTACCAATAACAACCAGATAGCTTAGGTACAAGCATGCTACCAGTAACAACCAGATGCTTAGGCAGGGCTTGACATTAAGCATTCTCATGTGATTGTCCTTCGGACAAGTAAATTTATCATTTACTTGTCCGAGTATAAAAGTTTCTTGCCCGGAGAGAATTTTTTATTTATTTTTTTTTTAATTGAGTTATAAATATAATTATTTATTGTTGTTATACAAAACACATTTAGTTTATTTAGTTTTAATAAAAAATAAAATTATTTAAAATTTAATTTTTTTTAATAAAGTGTGATAACACTGTTATATTTTAAAATAAAAAGGGAGTGTTAATTACAAATATAATTATTTTATAATTATTTCAATTTAATCAGACAATTAGTATAATATGACATTTGGGTTGTTACTAAACAAAATGAAATCAGTATCAACAAAATTCATCTTTGCAATGCAGAGGAAACACAGAAGCTGCATCTGACGTGGAATAGATATATTTACCCACTGTTTAATGCAGCTCTGAGGGACATGGAATGCTTTAATCTGCAGTTACAAATGAATAAATAATGTTTTGATTCATAAAACATTGAATACTGATATTTGAAATTATTTAAAAATGAAAAGATACTTTAAATGTGAAATTAATGCCACCAGTAGGTGGCATCAAGTCACTGTTTATAAGTGAGTCATTGCGACTGAACCGAATAATTTAAACGGTTAATTCATTCATGCACGAAACGTCGTCATGTTGCTCAGAGACGCAAAACAGTGCTGTGGCTGTGTTTGGAATGATTTTTGTTGGTGAAACAGAGCAGAAACAGGAAATATGGTGTCTAAAACGTAAGTCTCTTAATGTTAACTTCTTGTTTATTGAACTGTTGCATAAAATCCCATTTGTAATCATGATGGTTTTTGGAGCAAAAAAAAAAAAAAACGGCGCTCAATCTTCGAGTGAAACTATATGCAATTATATAAATATATACATTTTCTGCACCCATCTCTTGAATTTTCTGATCATTCTTCATGCATTGTAATAATGAATCATGCAGTGAAAGAACGCACTTGCACCTAGACGACTTTACGTAATGTATGCATGCACTCTGTACGTGTGTTTTGTTTGATTCTTGCACTCGTTAAAACAACATTTATGAAATTATCACAAACGATATATATCGCACACCCCTATAACAAAGGCTATATCATATATAAAGGCAGTCATTACTGTTTTTGGTATTGACATTTTCAAGTTACTTGTCTGATTGGACAAGTAAATTTCTCTTTCACTTGCCCGTCCAAAACATTCACTTGTCCCGGACAAGCAGACAAGCGTTAATGTCAAGCCCTGTTAGGTACAAGCGTGCGGCCAATAACAACCAGATAGCTTAGATACAAGCTGCTACCAATAACAACCAGATAGCTTAGGTACAAGCGTGCTACCAATAACAACCAGATAGCTTAGGAACAAGCGTGCGACCAATAGCAACCAGATATCTCAGGTACAAGCTGCTACCAATAACAACCAGATAGCTTAGGTACAAGTGTGCTACCATTTACAGCACAGTCAGAAAACTTGATGTATAGCTCACACATACTTGCACGTATTCATATGAAGCTCGGTACACATATAGATCTCATTGAGCCGAATAACTTTTGCGCTGCATGTCATAGGCTCCACCCAACAGGAAGTTGGCTATTCAGGGCTGTTTAAAAAGCGCATGCTCTGGAATTTGATATACCCTCTGAGATTTTCCAACTGATTGCCACCAAACTCAGTGAACGTGATCTCAAAACATTGGGGATGCTAAATTGCGAAGGGATTTTTGATATCTCGAACAGTTTGCCCATGGCGAGGCGATAAAATTATGGTGAGAAATGAGAAACAGGTAATGCGTAATAACATCCACATACATTGTCTGATTTTGATCAAACTTCAGGAGTTTGTTTGTTGTATGATGCAGATTGTATAGATGTGACTATTAGGAGTCAAAGTTATAGCGCCACCAACTGGCAGCAGGAAGTGTCATTTTCAAAATGCTTTGAATTCAGCATCTTAATTTTACTCATTTTGCTTCAAACTTCATCAGAATAATATCAAAACACTGGTGATGAGAATCTGTAAAGGGGTCCTTGATATATTACATACTGTTGCCATAGCAACGTGTCAAATGTCAACATTTGTTTTCTGTGCTTTTGAAGCACTTAAGATGCTTAGAATTTCATGAAACTCAACACATAAATCAGTATTAATGATAGTTAGATACTGGCAAAAGACACTGGGGGGTGGGGGATAAGTAAGCATTTTATAAATACAGCTATAAATTCCTTGTTCTTTATTTATTAGACATATCTACTACAAAGGAGATTTAAATTGCAAATGCCTTTTTGGATAGTTTACACTCATTAGCTATGACCAACAGGAAGTCGGCTATACAGGTGCATCTTAATAAATTAGAATGTCGTGGAAAAATTCATTTATTTCAGTAATTCAACTCAAATTGTGAAACTCGTGTATTAAATAAATTCAATGCACACAGACTGAAGTAGTTTAAGTCTTTGGTTCTTTTAATTGTGATGATTTTGGCTCACATTATACAAAAACCCACCAATTCACTATCTCAACAAATTAGAATATGGTGATATGCCAATCAGCTAATCAACTCAAAACACCTGCAAAGGTTTCCTGAGCCTTCAAAATGGTCTCTCAGTTTGGTTCACTAGGCTACACAATCATGGGGAAGACTGCTGATCTGACAGTTGTCCAGAAGACAATCATTGACACCCTTCACAAGGAGGGTAAGCCACAAACATTCATTGCCAAAGAAGCTGGCTGTTCACAGAGTGCTGTATCCAACCATGTTAACAAAAAGTTGAGTGGAAGGAAAAAGTGTGGAAGAAAAAGATGCACAACCAACCGAGAGAACCGCAGCCTTATGAGGATTGTCAAGCAAAATTGATTCAAGAATTTGGGTGAACTTCACAAGGAATGGACTGAGGCTGGGGTCAAGGCATCAAGAGCCACCACAAACAGACGTGTCAAGGAATTTGGCTACAGTTGTCGTATTCCTCTTGTGCGTCCTACCTGGGCTAAGAAGAAGAAGAACTGGACTGTTGCCCAGTGGTCCAAAGTCCTCTTTTCAGATGAGAGCAAGTTTTGTATTTCATTTGGAAACCAAGGTCCTAGAGTCTGGAGGAAGGGTGGAGAAGCTCATAGCCCAAGTTGCTTGAAGTCCAGTGTTAAGTTTCCACAGTCTGTGATGATTTGGGTTGCAATGTCATCTGCTGGTGTTGGTCCATTGTGTTTTTTGAAAACCAAAGTCACTGCACCCGTTTAACAAGACATTTTGGAGCACTTCATGCTTCCTTTTGCTGACCAGCTTTTTAAAGATGTTGATTTCATTTTCCAGCAGGATTTGGCACCTGACCAAACTGCCAAAAGCACTAAAAGTTGGTTAAATGACCATGGTGTTGGTGTGGTTGACTGGCCAGCAAACTCACCAGACCTGAACCCCATAGAGAATCTATGTGGTACTGTCAAGAGGAAAATGAGAAACAAGAGACCAAAAAATGCAGATGAGCTGAAGGTCACTGTCAAAGAAACCTGGGCTTCCATACCACCTCAGCAGTGCCACAAACTGATCACCTCCATGCCACGCCTGAATTGAGGCAGTAATTAAAGCAAAAGGAGCCCCTACCAAGTATTGAGTACATATACAGTAAATGAACATACTTTCCAGAAGGCCAATAATTCACTAAAAATGTTTTTTTTTTTTTTTTTTCTTATTGGTCTTATGAAGTATTCTAATTTGTTGAGATAGTGAATTGGTGGGATTTTGTTAAATGTGAGCCAAAATCATCACAATTAAAAGAACCAAAGACTTAAACTACTTCAGTCTGTGTGCATTGAATTTATTTAATAAACGAGTTTCACAATTTGAGTTGAATTACTGAAATAAATGAACTTTTCCACAACATTCTAATTTATTGAGATGCACCTGTATTTGCTTGAATGTCAAATAATTCACTGTAAAATAATTCACTCCTCCAAGAAGAAACAAGTAGTTCACACCAAACTTTGTCAACATGATGCCAATATACTGAAGATGTTAAATTGTGAACTGATTTAGGATATCTTGAACGGTGTGGCGATGGTGATTTACTAAAGTAACAGTAAAAAAAAGATAGCAGTAATTTTCTTGTATCTTTAAAGTGCAGCTTCCAAACACTTCATAAAAAAATTACATACACAGAACAAGTCATTCTGAGGAAATGTGATTAATTCCACAAATATACAATACACTATGGATAGCAAAAAATTAAAAAACTATCAGACATTTGAAGTCACTCTGCTTCTGTGTGTGTGGGGGGTGGGGGGACTGTGTGTTGAGTGTGGGTTGAGGGGGTGGGTGAGAGAGAGAGAGAGAGAGAGAGAGAGAGAGAGAGAGGGTCTGTTTAAACTTTTGATGCTTTAAAAGTGGTTTAAATTAACAGTAAAACAGTTCAGCTGATAGATGCAGACTAAGCTGTAATGCAGGCAAAAATATTTCATGAATGCTTAGATCAATAAAATCGTTAAAAAATGCTTATAAATCATTAAAGGTTTTGATAATACTTCATAATAAGGTCTCATTTGTTAACATTAGGGAATGCATAACTAACATGAGCTAACAATGAACAATCTATTTTTACAGCATGTTAATTCTTCTTTCATAGTATGAACTAACAATGAACTAACAATGAACAAAATATTTTTTTACAGCATTTATTAATCTTTTTTAATATTACAAAAATAGTCATGTTCAAAAGATACAACTTTAAATTTTAATAATGTGTTTATACATTTTGGACTTAATATTCATTAACATTAATAAATGGTATATAATTATTGTTGATGTTAATTAAGAGCTAAATAATATAGTTTTTTAACATTGGTTAATTCACAACTAACAAACTAAGTATGAACAATATATTTTTACTTTATTTGTGTTAGTAAAAATTATTCACGTTATCTTGATGTATATCTCACACATACTTGTACGTATTCATATGAAACTCGGAACACATATATAGCTCATTGAGCCGAACAACTTTAACGCTGAATATCATAGGCTATGCCCAACAGGAAGTCGGCTATTCAGGGCTGTTTCAAAAGCGCATGCTCTGGAATTTGATATACTCCTCTGAGGACTTCCAACCGATTGCCACCAAACTCGGTGAACATGATCTCAAGACATTGGGGATGCTAAATTGCGAAGAGATTTTTGATATCTCGAGCGGTTTGCCCGTGGCGAGGCGATGAAGTTATGGCGAAAAATGAGACACAGGAAGTGTCTAATAACATCCACATACATTGTCTGATTTTGATCAAACTTCAGGTATGTGTTCGTTGTATGATGCCGATCGCACAGATGTGACTATTAGGAGTCAAAGTTATAGCGCTACCAACTGGCAGCAGGAATTGTATCATTTTCAAAATGCTTTGAATTCAGCATCTTATTTTTACTCAATTTGATTCAAACTTCATCAGAATAATGTCAAAACACGGCCGATGTAAAACTGTGAAGGGAATATTGATATCTAAAATACTGTTGCCATGGCAACATGTCAAACTTGAAAATTTTTTCTGGTGATTTTGAGGCAGATAACATGTTTAGAATGACATGAAACTCAACACACACACATCAGTATTAATGATAGATAGACACTGGGAAAAGCTCATAAATGGGCTTGGAGGAGGCACTCTATAGCGCCACCTTTTGTCAAAAATGGGAGGGTTAGTTTTAGCTACAGACCCCAAACTTGGTCCGTATATTGATCTCATCAAGCCGGACAACTTTCAAATTTACACTCATTAGCTACGACCAACAACAAGCTGGCTATATTTGTTTGAATGTCATTTTTTGGAAAAATCCAGCTGTAAATTAATTCATACTCCTCCAAGCAGAAACAAGTAGTTCACACCAAACTTTGTCAACATGATGCCAAGATACTGAAGATGCTAAATTGCGAATAGATTTTGTATATTTTTAAACGGTGTTCCAATGGCGTTTTATTAAAGCAACAGTAAAAAAATCAGTAATTTTCTTATATCTTTAAAGTTCAGTTTCCAAATACTTCAAAACATTTTACATACATAGGAAAAGTCATTCTGAGGAAATATGGTTAGTTTCATGACTTTACAAAACTCTATGGATAAGATAAAATTTAAAAACTATCAGACATCTCACTCTACCTCTATGAGTGTGTGTGTGGGGGGGGGTGTTGAGTGTGAGGGTGAGTGAGGGGTTTGGTGAGAGAGAGAGAGAGAGAGAGAGAGAGAAAGCGAGAGAGAGACTTTTAAACATCTGTTTAATCACCAGAAAAAAAAATAAAAAAAATAAAAATCTGTAATTTTTTGTTGTTGGTGTTTTTTGCATTACAGTTTGAGAAATATCTTAGGCCTTATCATTTTCTGTCAGCTTTAGGGATAAAAAAAAAAAAAAAAAAAAAAAAAAAAAGAGTTTCACTTTATTTTCATGGTTCATTTAACACATTCTATTTACTATAAGTAATGATGCACCAACATTTCTACTAACTCTCATTACAGTGTTAGTAGTGTATTAGTTGACTGGTAGGGTTAGGGTTAGAATAAGTTGACACGTTCTTGCAAAGTTACTTATAGTCAGTAGAATATCTTTTGGGAGACCAACACAATAAGGAGTTAGTAGACATGAAGCAGATAGTCTACTAATACTTTTATGAGAGTTTGCTGACATGTAGTTGCAAGATTACTTAGTGTCAACAGAATGTTCAAAAGGGACCATCAAAATAAAGTCTTACCCAAAAAAGTCCTAGAACCAGTTAATTTGTAGGGTACTGACAACATAATTTGGTAACACTTTAGAATAACTGCATGCTATGAATCTTTAGGTAAGCATGAGTAAATAGTTAGTTCATCCTTTATAAAGCATTGTCCCAACATTAATAGTCATTAGTAAGCAGTTTATATATACAGCTATAAATGCCTTGTTCTTTATTTATTAGGCATATCTGTTACAAAGGAGATTTAAATGCTCAGTTATCTTCCTAACAGAAAAAAATAAACAAACACAACACAGAGGGATACAGAACAGAAATATTTTTTTTCAAGATGAAAAAAAATAAAACTTTTTTAAAATTTTTATTATTATTACTCTTTTTTTAGCGAAATTGCAAAGATTTATTTTTCATTTTTTATCAAGTGTACAGTTGTACAGTTTCATGTTTTGCATCTTCAAAAAATATTTCTGTGTTCTGTATCCCTCTGTGTTGTGTTTGTTTAACTTTTCTGTTTGGGAGATAAATGAGTCTTTAAATCTGCTTTGTAAATGCTTTATAAGGTATAAATATTCCTCACTTTAGATGAGCTTACAAAAATAGATGGCTGCCAACTACTAAATGTTTTATAACTCCCTGACTTAATCATGAATTACACCAGGAATGTGTTTATAAAGCATTTATTAAAACACTAAGCAATTATTATCATGTGTCTAAATAATAAGATTTATAAATGTACTTTTAAATAGTTTATTAATCATTTACTTACACTTTCTAAATGATCTTATGAACCACTGACAACTCCTAAATAACTGGTTTGTAAAAACGTAATTAAGAAATGTTAAATTGATCATTAATAAAGTATGAAAATACAATTATTAAACATTATATATATGCTCAAGAACAAAACATTTATAGCTGTATTTATAAAATGCTTACTAATGCCTATTAATGCTGGAACAATGCTTTATAAAGGATGGATCGACTATTTACTAATGCTCAACTAATTATTCATAGTGTGCAGTTATTATAAATTGTTACCAGTTTTGGTAACACTTTAAAATATGGTCTCATTTGTTTAAATTAAAAAATGCATTAACTAACATGAACTAACAATGCACAATATATTTTCACAGCATTTATTAATGTTTGTTGATGTTAGTTAATCAGAATGTTCTTGTTAATTCACAATGCATTGAATAATGTTAACAGATAAAACTTAAAATTTTAATAATGTTTTTAAGTTTTGAATATTAACTAACATTAATAAAAGCTATATAAGTTTTGTTCATGTTAATTAATATAGTTAATGTTAGTAACTGAAAACTTATTGAAAGTGTTACCGAAGTTTTATGTATTGTTGTGTGTGTGTATGTTTCACAGTCTTGATGGTATGGATTAACCCTTTCATTGCTGTATCCCTCAAATCCAAACTGCCAGAGGGTTACTGTAATGCATGTGCTCGCTGTGCACCGTTTTCCTGATAAAAGTTTATGCACTTTTGGGGCCCTTAATATACTCAAAAACTCTTGAAACTTTGCACACATGTTGGAATCTACGGCCATCAGGGCTGGACTGAGTTTCACATGGTGGGGTCACCGGGGGGAGTCTGTGGCACAGCCTTTAAAAAGGTGACTTTTGAGGGACACTCTAGTGCACACCGTTTGACCTACAGTCACCAAAATTCATACACACATAGATCTCATCAGGCTGAGCAACTTTCGTGCTGACAGTCCGTGCTTCGCCTAACAGGAAGTTGGCTATTCAAGGTTTTGTGAAAAACACATGCTCTGGAATTTGCGATACTCCTCTGAGGATTTTCCACCAATTGCCACCAAACTCAGTCAACATGATCTCAAGACGTTGGGGATGCAAAATTGCCAAGGGATTTTTGATATCTCGAATGATTTGGCCATGGCGAGGTAACACATTTATGGAGAGAAATGAGAAACGGGAAGTCTCTAATGACTTTTGCATACAGTGCCTGATTTTGATCAAACTTCAGCAGTTTATTCGTTCAAGGAGTCCGATCACATAGATGTGACTGTTAGGAGTCAAAGTTATAGCGCCACCAACTGGCAGCAGGAAGTGTGTTACTTTTTAAAACAATTTGAATGCACCCTTATATACTTACCCGATTTACTTCAAACTTCATCTGAATAATGTAAAAATATGGCCGATGTAAAACTGTGAAGGGATTATTGATGTGTGTGTTGAGTGTGGGGGTGGGTGAGAGAGAGAGAGAGAGAGAGAGAGAGAGAGAGAGAGTCTATTTAAACTTTTGAGGGTTTAAAGATCTATTCATTTATATCTTTGTGATTTTGCCTGCATTAAAGCTTAAAAGGTTATTCCATCCCAAAATGAAAATTTTGCCATTAATCACTTTCCCCCGTAAAAGCTTCGTTTGTCTTCGGAACACAATTTAAGATATTTTAGATGAAAACTGGGAGTCTTGTAACTGTCCCACTGACTGCCTAGTAAATTACACTGTCAAGGTCCAGAAAAGTATGAAAGACATCGTCAGAATACTCCATCTGCCATCAGTGGTTCAATATGAATGTTATGAAACGACGAGAATACTTTTTGTATGCAAAGAAAATAAAAATAACGACTTTATTCAATAATTTGCCTCCTCTCTGTCTCTCCGCGTCAGCATAACGCCATTTTGGAGAATATCCCAATTATCTCTGACTTTAAGAGAAAACAGCAATGAATTTTGGCTAGTGGATTTTGCATACCTGAGCCACTCCCCATGCATACGGGTATAAATAGGCGACAAGTGCATCCACTCATCAGATTTTTGCTTCGGACCCGAGTGGATGAACATACTGATCTCCACAAAGCCATTCATCTTTCTGTCTGGAAGCTGTTCTCACTTGGCGTTACGCTGCAAACAGCGGTGTCACCTGTTATCAGCGATTCCCCTGGACATTTCAACTAAAAGAGCAGTTTCTCATCACGGACAGCTCGCACCAGGGTTCTCAACTCTCGATGACTGGTTCATTGTGGCCCGGTCACGAGATCAGTTGTGCTCTGGCACCTCAGCCAGTTGGGGCTTCGGGTCAACTGGGAAAAGAGCAAACTCTCCCTTTGCAGAGGATCTCTTTTCTCGGTGTGGAGTTGGACTCGGTGAGTATGACAGCGCGTCTCACCAACGAGCGCGCTGAGTCAGTGCTGGACTGCCTGAGTTCCTTCAGAGGCAGGACAGTGGTTCCGCTGAAACAATTTCAGAAGCTCCTGGGGCACATGGCATTTGCAGCCGCCGTCACGCCGCTTGGGTTGCTTCATATGAGACCACTCCAGCACTGGTTACACTCCCGAGTCCCGAGATGGGCATGGCGTTGTGGGACATATTGTGTGACCTTCACACCAATGTGACACTGCTCATTCGGCCCCTGGTCGGACCTTGCTTTTCTACGGGCCAAGGTGCCCTTAGAACAAGTTGTCGTGACAGATGCCCCCAGTACGGGCTGGGGCGCTACATGCAGCGGGCAGGCAGCCTCGGGGTCCTAGACAGGGCCTCAACTTCTTTGGCACATCAACTGCCTGGAATTGTTGGCAGTGCACCTCGCCTTGCGGCAGTTCCGGCCGCTGCTACATAGCAAGCACGTGTTGGTCCGCATGGACAACATTCCGGCTGTGTTGTACATCAACCGGCAGGGAGGTCTACGTTCACGTCACATGTCACAATATATCATCTCCTCCTCTGGAGTCAGACGTGGCTCAAGTCGCTGTGTGCCGTTCACATGCCAGGGAAGTTCAATCGTGCAGCCGATGCGCTCTCACAACAGCTCACATTTCCCGGAGAATAGCGACTCCATCCCAAGACGATCTGGCTGATCTGGATTTAATGCGGGGAAGCCCAGGTAGACCTATTTGATTCTCATGAGTCCTCCCGCTGCCAGCTGCATTACTCTCTGACCGAGGCCCCCCTCGGCATGGACGCACTGGCACACAGCTGGCCTCGGGCTCTTCGTAAATATGCGTTTTCCCCCAGTGAGCCACAATGTGCAAGGTCAGGGAGGACGAGGAACAGGTCATGCTGATTGCGCTGTACTGGCCCATCCGGACCTGGTTTCTGGAACTCATGCTCCTCACGACAGCCCCTGCCTGGCGCATCCCTCTGAGAAAGGATCTCCTTTCTCAGGGGCTCGGCACCATGTGACATCTGGATCCAGATCTTTGGAACCTCCATGTGTGGCTCCTGGATGGGACATGGCAGACTTAAGTGATCTGCCACAGGCAATGGTGGACACCATCACTCAGGCTAGAGCTCCCTCTACGAGGCAAGTTTATGCACTGAAGTGGAGTCTGTTCGTAAACTGGTGTTCTTCTTGCCGAGAAGACCCCCAAAGATGCACAATTCGAGTAGTGCATTCTTTCCTACAAGAGAGGTTGGAGCGTAGGCTGTCACCCTCCACCTTGAAAATGTATGTGGCTGCTATCACAGCTCATCATGATGCATTGGACGGCTGGTCACTGGGAAAACACGATCTCATCGTTAGGTTCCTGAGGGGTGCCAGAAGGTTACATCCTCCTTGTTCACCCCTGGTGCCCTCCTGGGATCTCTGCATCGTCCTGGCTGTACTTCAGAGGGGTCCCTTTGAGCCACAGGATTCAGTCGAGCTTAAGTTCATGTCTGCTAAGACAGCGCTCCTGACTGCACTCACTTCCATCAAGAGGGTCGCGGACCTCCAAGCATTTTTGGTAAGCGAAGAGTGCCTTTTGTTCGGGCCGGCCTACTCTCACATTGTCCTGAGACCCCGGCCTGGATACGTGCCCAAGATTCCCGCCACGCCTTTTCGCAATCAGGTGGTCAACCTGCAAGCACTGCCTTCGGAGGAAGGAGATCCAGCCTTGGTGTTGTTGTGTCCCGTAAGAGCATTGCACATATACGTGGACTGCACCAGGAGCTTCAGAAGCTCTAAGCAGCTCTTTGTCTGTTACGGAGGTCAGCAGAAAGAGCAGAAGGTTGTCTCCAAGAAGAGGTTGGCCCACTGGATAGTGGATGCCATTGCCTTGGCATACCAATCCCAAGGCGAGCCATGCTCCCTGGGGGTGAGGGCTCACCCCACACGTAGTGTTGCCTCCTCCTATGCATTGGCTCACAGCGCCTCTCTGGCAGACATCTGTAGAGCTGCGGGCTGGGCGACACCAAACACCTTGGTGAGATTCTACAGTCTCCGCGTTTAGACAGTTTCTTCCCGTGTGTTGGGTAACAGGTAATTGGTGGGAAGAGCTGGCCAGTGTCACACTTGCTGCGCCATTCCCCCTCACCCAGGGATGCAAGCACCTTTTTCCTCCTCCAGTAAGTTCCCCGGACGGCGAACCCTGGTTAAGTATCCTCCAGCACCCCCGGCAGTCATACTGGGCGGAGAAGTCTGACGCCAGGTCCAGTATCGGTGTTAGCTTGCCCAGATCTCTGGTCAGCCCCTGTACTGGGCTAGGTGTCCATATGGCTTGATTCCCTTCGGGCGATCCCATATGTGTATTATTCCACGGTAAGGTTCCCCTCTTGGTGAACCCGTGTCTTCCCTTGACAGTTCATTCTGTCAGTCTCTGCTGGCAGTCGTTCCATCCCTACTCTCAGGTAGGACCTGCCTCAGAGACCCATTCCATATGTAGTACTGCCCCAGCCCTGGGACAGTCCATATCAGTGTTTCCACATGATACCTCCCTACAGGTAGGATGTGGCCTCCGTAGCGCCCCTCGCCGGAAGGCTCGCTTCTCCATCGTTACTGCCAAGCTGTAACAACAAATAGGAAAGCAATCTTTCATCGAAGGTCATAATCCCTTCTGTTTAGAAATTTCTGTGGTGAAAGGAACAGTGGCTTGGCTATCACCAGCAGCGATATACTCACCTTTGCGGCTGCCAAGTTCAGCGAATTTGCGCTGGGGCAGTGAGAAGGTTACAACCTTTGCATAGCATTTGTCTGACACGTGGCTGCTTGTCAACATTTGCAATGCCATAGGGTCGTGATGGGGTTCAGGTTGTGGCGCTTTCCATGGACCCCTACTGTCGAGTCACGACATAACTCGTAGTGACTGACAGATAGGGAACGTCTCGGTTATGTACGTAACCCTCGTTCCCTGATGGAGGGACGTTATGTCCCCATGCCACAACCTCAAACCTTTGCTGCTTGCCATGGACAAGTTCTCGGCTCCTCAGCATAAAATCTGATGAGTGGATGCACCAGTCACCTATTTATACCCATATGCATGGGGAGTGGCTCAGGTATTCAAAATCCACTAGCCAAAATTAATTGGCTTTTCTCTTAAAGTCAGAGATGATTGGGGCTCCCAAGTAAATCTCCTAATGTTGAGTCATGGCATAACATCTCCATTCCCTCCACCAGGGAACGAGGGTTATGCACGTAACCTAGACGTTCTCTCTGTGTGTGTGTCTTGATCTTATAATGTAATCCTTTCATTGCTGTAACCCTCAATTCCGGACAGCCAGAGGGTTACTGTAAATGCATGTGCCCGCTGGGCACCATTTTCCTGATGCCACCGGGGTGGCTTTTGCACTGATGGCTTGGGCCCATCAACGCTGCTTGCAGCTTTAATTATTATTGGAGCTTTAAGGAAACAGGGCTATGCTCTCTTATGTATACAAGTAGAGCTGGAGGCATGGGCACTGTGGTGGATTTGTCTTACTCTCTCATCTGCCACCCACCCAATCTGTCATATTGGGTATTAACCCCCTGGGGTCTGAGGTGATTTTGGGGCCCTTGAGATGTTTTGACATGCCCTGATATTTGTGCTTATTTCAGCTACTTAAAACATACTATT
Source organism: Spinibarbus caldwelli (assembly GCA_039654775.1). Classification (NCBI taxonomy): domain Eukaryota; kingdom Metazoa; phylum Chordata; class Actinopteri; order Cypriniformes; family Cyprinidae; genus Spinibarbus; species Spinibarbus caldwelli. The sequence continues at coordinate 34,197,128 of CM077221.1, forward strand.
GACCAACATGTAATTTGTTTGTATTCAGCACAAACTGTGCTACAATAATATGTGACCCTGATGGATGTACATGTTTGCATTTTTTAGAAAAAAAAAAATATGCGTGGTTAGTAAGTTTTGGGGGAAAAAAAATGTAGCTGAAATAAGGCCATAAAACCCACACTAAATAGTTCTGAATAAGACTTTTCAGTAATTAGTCTTGTAGGCTAGAATATTTACTTCAAAATTATGTGAAAATCATTCTGCTTACTCATTCACAGAAAACAATATATTGATTTAAATTTTTAAAAGACATGTTTTGTGATTGAAAGCCAATATGCGAGGGAGTGGCAATGGCCCTGAATATTAAGTGATTCTCACCTGAGAGACAAAGGGCCCTCCCCTAATGGCCTCTAATGGCCCATCAGTGTGACTGTGAGGCAGGTAAGACAGAATGTGAGGAGACTGAAAAAATGGGTTGTTTAAATTATTTGTATTTTATTTACAACACAGTATAATCAAAACATACATAATGAAGGTCAAAGACACATTGTGCACACGGACCACAGAGATGTGAACAGACTTTGAGTCATTCCTGCAACAGATTCTGTCCAACAAGTGAAACAAGTAAATCATACCTGATATTTATGTGTTATTTAAGTGTTTCTGCTTCTTTCCATGGATTCAAGAAAAAAAAATAAATAAAAAAAAAATAAAAACCACACACAACAACTTAAATCAGTAGTCAAGGAGCTTGTTTTGTCATAGAATATCAGTGTAGTTGAACATCTGATGTTGGTACAGCGCTCTCAGAGGAAAACAGTTTGAAGAAAGTCATCAGGATTCATCTGTGGTTCAGGTACCTGATTCACAAAAATACAAACAACCCAAAACAAAAAAAAAAAAAAAAAAAAAAAAAAAACACATTTGTGAGCATGTTAATATCAGGAGCATCTGTAGGTTTTGTAGCCATAGACTCACGCATGCTTTGTATTATCATTAAAAAATAAATAAATAAAAAAAAAAGATTTTATATCTGAGAAACTAATTATTATTGTTTAGCATGTTTTTAAAATCTATTTCTGAACAGAGTAGGCTATTAATAATAAACATGTTCTAAACATACTTAGACTCGTAGCATTCATCATGTTACAGTGTACTCTCATATTACTTTTATTGTTTTATATAGAGCATGAAAACATCAATCGCGCCGTAATCAATTTAAATACAATGAATTGCCTATCATATTCAAAATGTTTTACTCAATTTCAAACATTGTAGTCAGGAATTATAGTTTGGAAAAAACCCAACTATGATTTTGTTGTCATATAGCCTAGAATGTATGATTTTATAGTAGCCTATGATATGATTCTGTAGCCATAGACTCACACATGCTTTGTACTATAAAAAAGGATATTGTACATCTGAGAAACTAATTATTATTGTTTAGCATGTTATTGAAATCTATTTGTGAACAGAGTATTAATAATAAACATGGTCTAAACATTCTTAGATGCCTAGCATTCATCATGTTGTAGTTTGGGAACAACCTAACTAGTAAATGTGTTCTTGTTTATGTCACAATAACAGGTTAACTAATGCAAAAAAGAAACATTACTTACTCATCAGACTGATCTCCTCTACTCGATGAAATCTTGTTCTTCTTTTCCGGGAAATCCAGCTTTTACTCAGCGCGTCTTCGTGCAGAAACGGATAGTAGCCGTGATGAACGAACTCCTCACGCTTTGTTTATGTTGGGCGTTTCCATGCGCACGTGTCTCACGTGGATATTTACATATGAACGGCGCGAGCCGCGAGGGGGCGGGATTGCATTAAAGATGAGTTAGACGGGAAAGACTGAACATCGTGTTGGATTCATACGGATTACTTTATCACAGAATATTTGTTTTCGATATGACTTACTTCATTTAAACCTAGACACTTCAAGCTTTCTATAGATATAACTCCCATTTCTCCGTGTTGAGATTTCGCCGAGTTACAGTTCATTTTAGTGACGCGTTTCTAAAAGCAGCTCGCGGAGATGGCGAAGACAGAGAGCGCACCCTGTTTGTTTTCGTTATTTTCCAAAACCACAACATTTTGTTTTTATTGTGAGTGTACCCGAAAAAAAATAGATACTTCAAAGTTTCAATTGATGTATAATACTTATCTGTATGACCAAAATCGACGGAGTATTTTTAGTGTCTTTCACACTGATAAGAAAAAAAATGAGCCCGTCTCGCCGGCGAGACGGTCGACCCCAGGGGGTTAAAGCAGGGCTATGCTCCTTTGTGAATATCTATAAGGTGGAGCTTGATAAATTATGCAGGGCTATGCTCCATGGCAGGTTTCTTTAAAGAGTTGAGCTAGACAAGTGAGGTATGTGGCTTATGTCCACTCTGTCACCTGTCGTTCTCCCCAATTTATCATATTGGGTATTAAAACAGGACTATGCTCCTGTCTTTATCTATAAGGTTGAGCCTTAACAGGTGAAAGCTTTCGCCCTCCCTAGGGCTGTGGTTCCTGGCGGTCTCTTTTATGAGATGATTTTGACCTGTTGACTTTTGAATGTTTGATTATTGAAATTGAGTATTTTGCCATCATTTCCCCCCCCTTTTGGCCTCTCCTTGATCTTTTGAGAGACTAACTCGTAACCAGTGAACTATTAATTACACTGGTACACAACACCACGTCAAAAGACTTTGTTGGACTATGTGAATTTGCATTGATGTTCTTTGGGAACTGTTTTTTTTTTTTCCTCTTGGAAATTTGAACATTATAATTTGGCATTGATTTTCTCGTGTGGGGTGTTTTTCCTTGTTGTGAATGAGTTTTACTATTTTACCTCGATATCTATTTTTGTGACTGATGGTTTGAGTATTCTGGTGGATTGAGTATTGTTTGGTGGATTTAAATCTGCCTGATGCCTGAACTAGAAAATTAAGGAATTGATTTACAATTAAATTCCTATCGTTGAGGTAGGCACCATTACATAAGTGGTGCCCGAACAGGGACATGAAGGTAACCAAGTGTGGATAAATCTGAATGTTCTGAAAAGTCATTCAAGGGGAAATTTTGAAGTTTGGATTTGAAGTGTGGAAATCCTGTAAATTAACTAACCCTGTGAATTTTTAACCTTCTGAAAATTGTGAATTTCCTTGGTGTTTACCCCACATTCTTTATGGAATTGGAGTGAGGAACAATTTTAAGTGAAACCTATCATGTGATTGCACTGAATATCAATTGTTGTTAGTGGTGATTTGTGGGACAATTGCTTTAATGCTTTGAACAATATGAAATGTGGATTAAATTTGTGTAATCGAAAGGCCATCTATATTGTATACATTCACGAACATACATAATATTGAATCACTACATTTCTTATTTAATCATTCATTGATAACACATTTCCTTTACATAGCAATGGCAGAGCAGCCTTCCGCACACTCAACCTTTGTTGAGATGGAAGTTCCGGATGTGGCCACCCCAAATTGGTCTACCTTTTGTCACATACCCACCTAGTTCAGCCTCATTGCACAGCCAGGAGCCCATGTGAAGTTTGCATCCCCATCATTAGGTGGCATCACTCCAATTCAAGCCTTCCCACAGGAACAGGAATTTCTAGAATCCATGCAATTATGTACATCACCTGGAAGTTCATCTTTGTCCGCTGCTTCTCCACCACTGTCTTCATCTTCGGGGGTACAGTATGATCTGCCTAGAACTCTCCCAACACCTGGAAGGGACAATGGTCAACTTACTGCACAAGCACAAGGTAACTGGGATCAGTTGTGTGATTTCATGACCAAACAAGAAAGAGCTGTGACTGAACTCACTAAGGAACTAAAATTAAATTTATCCACCACTGAGTGTCAGATCACTAAACTTGCTGGAAAGATTGACGAAATCCAGCAGCAACTTTCTACAGTTTTATCTACAACAAAGCAGCAAGCTGAAATGGAGTCGCACCACACAATTAAAGCAATTAAAATTTATGATGACTAAAGAACTCCAAAAGATGGAGAATACTTTAGTGTCAGAAGTGTGCTTCATGGTGCAACAGTTGCAGTCCGAGATTCAACAGGACATTAAAGCAGTTCAACAGCACTTTCAGAGGGATTATGATCAACTGCTAAATGAAAGTAGTCAAATGACTTTACTCACTGATAAATTGTCCACAAACATTAAAGAACTGCAATCTAAAATGGAAGCAAAGTTTGAGGATCAAGAAAAAAGAATGGCTGACATAAATGAGAAAAGTATTACTCTTCATAACCACTTACCTCCATCATGAGTAACCTCTCCAACTGCCCCTACTACTGTTATTAAAAGTGGTCACATCAAGCTAACATTTCCCCACATTTGAAAGACCAGCTGATGACCCAGATCCTTTGTTATACATACGTTGCCAAGACTTCCTTGCGGTGCATCCTCTAATGCAGGTGTTCTCAGGTGTTTCAGGTGTTGAATCAGGTGTGTTAGATAAGGGAGACATACAAAATGTGCAGGGCTAGGGGTCCTCCAGGACAGGTTTGAGAACCACTGCTCTAATTGACATGGACATATTGGCCACCTCCAGGACAGTTTTATATGGTACTGCCCATGACTGGTAGGAAGTAGCCATCGTCTGTGGCAACATGGAGTGAGTTTCAGTCTACTTTTCTTGCTGCCTTTTTAGCTGAGGACTATGAGGATGAGTTGGCTGAACGTGTCCATCATAGGAATCAAGGGGAAAAGAGAACAGGAGCGGTGGAGAAACTGGAACGTCTGAGGTAAGGAAACACACAGGTAAGTACAAAGGGGTCTGGCTTGGTTCTGGTATGTGAACAGTAGACCGGACGAGGAGGGAGTGTGGAGAGTGTGCAGATATAGTGGAGCTTGATTAGCTGCAGCAGGTGCGGGGGATCAGAATTCAGGTGATTGTGATCTTGTGTGCGCTGGGGCTGATGACTGTGAATGAAATCAGGTGTGAGCCGGGGAGGATTCTGGGGAATGGAGTCCAGAGCTGGTGACTGGTGACAGTGAACTCGTGACACATAGTTAAAAATATAAAGCCTTACCTTGGCAGTCACCTTGATAGCCACAAAGCCACCGTGGAAGAGTTGGTTCGACTGGGTCATCAGTTGGAGAAAGATCATGAACAACAGAAGCAATGTGATGGCAAAGCTGGTTTTAAAACCGGGGTAGCACCACCCAGAAGGGCTACTTCTACTTCTACTCAACCTATTGTACAATGTTGGCAGTGTAAAGTATTTCATGCACCAGGTGCTTGTCCTTATTTCACTTCTTCATCTCAATTATCCCAGGCTTTAGGTCAACAGCCACACAGTAAAAAAACAGAATTTTCACTCATTGAACCAGCCTGGCCAACCTTCCAACAATTCCATAACTTCTATATCTGCAAAGAACTCTCCACCAATCCCAGATAGATCCAGTTTTACCCTCACATCTGGAAGTATACCTACTACTCCTAAAAATCTTGTCAGTGTACCTCTACAGTTTATTGTCCCTGTCAGTATTGGCTCGTGGAAGGGGAAACCCATTGTGCACACAGGTGCCAGCTATACCCTCATCCACGAGACTCTCTGGAAGAACCTTGCTCAAACCCCTCATGATCTCCATCCCTGGACACTTGGACCTCTGTATTTGGCAAATGGGATAGCTGGGGTTCCTCTGGGATGGCTGAATGTCTCAATTAACCTCCATGACCAAGTATTCACCATATCAGCTGCAGTTCTAGCACCCAAAGCTCTGGCATATACAGCAGTCCTGGGCCTGGATTTTATTTTATTTAATGGTTTGCAAATAAATGTAATCGAAAAACAGTATACCTTCAAATCTACCCCAGACGTGGATTATCCATTTCAACCAGGTAGCGCAAGAGTACCTGAGAACACACCCAGGAGAAGTAAGCACCAAGTGAATACCAACCAGAGTATTTCTCTCTTGAGTTCAATTCCTCCCCCTCAACCAAAATTTACATTCAGCACAGATGACATGGATATCCAAAACTTTACTGACACTGCTGTGAATGAAGCCCACTTACCAGCTGATGGAAAATGCTGTAGCAAATTAGCTCAAAGGGGGAATATTAATAATTAATCATAACTCGTTATAATTAATTATAATATTTGGATAAGTTAATAGAATTAGCTTGATAAAGCAGAATTTACAGTACAATCAACTGACCAGGTCGTCTAGCGAACGCTCAGTGTTGATTATTTATGAATTCGAAGAAATCTTAATTTCCAGGGTAAGGGAAATACTCTTTTTAAGGTACAGTACTACTCAGAGCATGTAACAAGATCAACATTGTTAAATTGACTTTGTTGCAAGCAGGGAATCAGAAACAAATACTCATATGTATTGTGCACAAAGTTTTATTAACTAAATCACAAACACATACACACACACACACACACAAATTACGCATACGTGGTACATGGGAAGGGTAAGTGAGACTGGATGAATGAAACCGGACAGAAAAAGGGGGAATGAGGCCGAGCTGACCATCTGAAAGAACCATCAGTCTCTAATTCAAAGCACAGTATATGATAGCTTACAACAAACCTCTGTGTGGTGAAAGGAACGATACTTGCATTTGACTTGGCTGTGGAACGAGAGTCTCGTGAAGCCTCTGAAGAAGGTCTGGATGGTTCTATTCGATGGCCGAAGTTGCAATCTCTTGAAACTCCGAGGTTGTTCTTGACTCTGTTGTAGTTGAGAGAGTCCTAAGTAAGCACATGGCTGGGTGTAAAATGGGGCCTGGTGGCCCTGTGGGCCGCAGTGGAACTGCAGGCCGCAATCCAGAGATGAAGATGCAGAGACTGCTGGGAGCAGAGAGAGAGAAATGTCTGATCGAGGGCATTTCCATGATGGTGAATTCCAGGGTTGAGTGAGGATGAACTCCAGTGGTATTAGTCTGACTCTTTATGGTCAAGAGCCATTTCCCCAGGCTAGGGAGATCACACATGGCTCTATATGTTGGGGCCTGCCAGGCGCGCCCGCACCGGCTCAGGCTCTCCGTGAGTCGCTCCAAATGGGCAGCAATCAGAAGATTTAGCAGAAGAGAGAGGCAGACCTGTGTATGAGCCCTTTAAAGTCAGGGAAGAGTCACATCTCTCAGGATGGGCTTGACCAAAGAGAAAGGCTGAACCAAAGGAAAGTTCTGTTTTTATGGGCATTGCGTGGGTTTCAAAAGGGTCCGTTCTTACTGCACGTCACATCTCACATACTTCTGAGCAATAAAACAGTCTTATCAGATGCTTGCCCTGGTAACTAATCCCTTTAGGGTGCTCTTTCGGGGGAAGAGTCCATAGACCCTCACAGTTTGCTTGTTGAGTGAGAGGGTTTGCTGAATTATTCATTAAAATATAATGAATAAATGTGTGTCTAATTAGTCCAAACACTACAATGCCAACTACATCAGGCCCTGGAGGCCAATTCACAGGTGTGTACGCTCAGACTAGGTCACACTGATGTTCTCCAACATTGTATTTACCTCACCCAGCAAGTACCAATAAAACAGTGACCATATCGCATGTCCCATACCAAGCAAGCTGTTGTAGAAAAACAACTAGAAGAGATGTTGGACCTCACCTGTTGTCCTTGTCACAAAAAAGATGGGAGGCTTCGGTTTTGTGTAGACTATCACAAGGTAAACGCTATTACAGGAAGTGATGGATACCCACTGCCAAACATTGGAGGGATCTTGGAATCGCTCTCTGGAGCTGCTATTTTTTTCACCATTGACTTGAATAGCGGATACTGGCAGGTGACCATGGACCCTGAATGTACAGCAAAGAGGCGTTTATTATACCATTTGGATTATTTCAGTTTAATGTCATGCTGTTTGGATTGAAAAATGCCCCAGCTACCTTCCAAAGACTAATGGAATTGGTTTTGGGTGAACTACGTGATCACAATTGCTTTGTGTATATAGATGAAATTATCATTTTTCTCCCACTATTGAACAGCACTTCCTTGATATCCAGTGTGCTCTCCACAATCTGCAAAAGTCTGACGACCAACCTTAAAAAAAGCTAATTCTGTCTGCAGGAATTAACATTCTTAGGCCATGTCATGAGTATTCAAGGCATCTATGCTGACCCCAGCAAAGTTGAGGTTATTTGTTCTTATCCAGTCCTGAGAAATCTCAAGGAGATCCAGCGATTCCTTGGTTTAGCCGGATGGTACCACCGGTTTGTTCCACACTTTTTCCAGATCGCTGAACCCCTCAATGCCCTGAAGAAGAAAGGCAGTTTTTTCCAATTGACGCCGCAATGTCAGTAGGCTTTTGAGCAGCTGTAAATATACTTGAAGACTCCTCCCATTTTAGGACACCCAAATTTACAACGCCCTTTCATTGTTTACACAGATGCCAGTGAAACCAGTCTGGGTGCGGTGCTGACGCAGAGGGATTATGGGAAAGAGGAAGTCATAGCTTATGCTACCAGAGCCTGAAACAAAGCTGAAGAAAATTACTCTGTAATGGAAAAAGAATGTTTGGCAGTTGTTTGGGCTCTGGAGAAGTGGCAGCATTATCTTGAACACAAGTTGTTTACTGTTGTTACTGACCACTCTGCACTGCAGTGGGTGATGGGGTTCACCAAGATCTCAAGTTGTTTGATCAGATGCGCTCTACGACTGCAGAGATTCAGTTTTATTGTTGAATACCGAAAGGGAAAACTTCTGAAAATATTCCAAGACAACTCTGATGTGGAAGAGGAATTTCTAGAATTTTTACACTCACCAAATTTCAACCATAGGTTGCTTTTTCAGGGGAGTAGGAATGTGAGAGTTTTGCGATGAACCGTTCAGTTTCTAAATGTGCAATGCAAGAGCCAATCAGGAGAAAGAAATGGAGGGTCATGAGCGGAAATAACTGAATAAGAGGAAGTGGAAGCAGTGAGAGAGGAGGAGCAACAGTGACGTGTGGAGTTGTGAAAGTGCAGACAAAAATAGAGGCCACTGCCCATGCGAGATGCAGGCATGCTGGAATTAACGACACGCTGGTTTTGCTCAACTAAGTAGTACAGCACCAAAAGTGGGATTATTTGTCGCTCTGGTGGATCTTCTTGGCCCAGACTACAGGGCACTGACTGGTTCCTGGTGCATGGCGGGGCATTTGCCAGGCATGGATCGTGGAGAGTTGCCGGGTGCTTAGTGCTTCCGAGATCGCCTGTTCCTGTGTTTCAACGCTGCCTCGTGGGCTTTCTACCTAAGGGCTTATCGTTCATAACAGCAAGAGATTGGGTGCTGTACTTTCGGATATCCTTTCTGATGTCGATTGAGAGACAGTGTGTGCTTCCAAGAGATGGCTTTTTCTCTCAGGTACTCGTACTCTCAAACAACAAAGCACTCCTCTGCAAACTTCCAAAAGCTTCCCCCACACAGAAATCAGCCATTTGCATCCATTACATACACACTTTTATTTCCTTAATTAAAAAAATAAATAAATAAATAAATAAAAACTTAGTTTATTTGCTTTTGACTTCTTCTGGGGGAGGGGTGTATGGGGGGAGGGCAATGATTTTGAGCTGTTGACTTTTGAATGTTTGGAAGAGCAACTGAGGATAACTGACAAGACACAACTGAACATAATGACACAATCAAGGGGAGACAGCAACTAGGTCAAGGATTCAAACATTCCTGGACAACTACACGCACTACCTGGACAACTGCCTCTGCACATCTTACTGAGCTGGAACTGAATAACACCACACGAGAGCAGTTGTCCGGGGATGGTCCTTGAGAGAGCTTCGCCGCCTTTGTGGAGTGGGTGCTGGTGTCGTGTGGATCGCCGCTGACTGTGGACATTGCAGACGACCACACTAGCCCCACTCCAGACCCAGAGCCCAGCCCTCGCTTACCCTGCTGCACAGAGCCAAAGCCTGATCCCACCACGAGTCATCGCCTGAGAGAACGACAGAGCCGAGGATCGCCCTGGAGCCCGAGTCTGTGATGTCAGACCAGGTGCGAGAGCCGGCAACTGAGCATGCGACGGTGGATTATGCAAGAAAGCCCCACCCACTGCACCGCCACTGAGGGTGAGTGTCCCCAGGACTCTGAGGACTTAATAATAAACTTCGATTTGGATTTGTATAGTGATATGCCCTGTCTTCTGCCATCCTCTGAACCTCCTATCTGCCCTGAATTGTCTGCCTGTCCTGTCACTACCATGGAGGTCATTTCCCTCTCCGCTGCACTCCCGCTATTGGGGGTCGCTATCTGGTGTGTGTGGGCCCTGATGCTCACAAATTCCCACCCACCCTCTCTTTCCTGGCTCCTCCTGTCATCCCTGCATCAGCTCCGCAACTGCTGTCTTCTTTCAACCCCTCTGCTCACCATCAGCCCACCGTCTGTGCAGTGGGATCGCGGCGGGTCTGCCAGTCTCCATCGGCGTCGTGGCTGGAGGATCTCTTGTCACCGCCTCCAGCCTCTGAGTCCCGGACTCCGTCTCAGCCCTTCGACCCAGCGGCTCCACCATGGCTCTTAGCTCCCTCCTCTCCACCATGGCCCATCAGTCCACCAGCTCCACCGGGCTCCTTCGTCCCTCCAGCTCTGCCTTGGTCAGTCATCGACCATCCGCCACCTCGGGACTCCACTCCTCCGGCTGCACCTCATCCCTCCGTCCCTCCACCGTGGCCTTCCGGATCCCTGCCTCTGCCTCAGTCGCCGGAGCCATCTGCTCCGCCTTGACCCTCCGGATCCTCTGTGTCACCTCGGCTCATCAGCTCTCCATCTCTGCATCGGGCTCCACCACAACCTGCTCCACTGCTGTTGGTCGGTCCCCTGGAGTCATCAGCCCTTCCTCCACCATGGCTCCTCCCTCCGCCGGCTGCACCGTGGGTTGCCTTCATAGCTGCGGCCTGGGTCCCACCTGGCTCCTCCTGCTCCAAGTCCCTCCTGTCTTCTCCCTGGCTCCTCCCTCCATCTGATCCGCCCTGGTTCCTCCTGTCTTCTCTCTGGATCCTCCCTCCCTCATCACCACCCTGAACTCTGTTGGTCATTCTCCTCCCGGTCATCCGGCCACCTCCTGAACCTCCTCCTGCCTATCTGTGCCAGCCTTTCGCCATCCCTCTGCTGTCTCCTAATCCTTTCTTCTCTGCGGCGCGAGGTCGTGCTTTCCGGGAGGGAGGCAAACTGTCACACTTCATGGACTTTTGAGTTTGTTTTCATTTCATCCCTCATGTTCCTTGACCTAGTTTCTGTCTCCCCTTAATTGTGTCATTATATACAGGTGTGTCTTGTCAATTATCCTCATTTGCTCTCCCATTTAAGTTATAGTCAGTTCAGTGATTCTTTGTCTGGTCTCGTCAATGTCTACGTGTATCTCAAGCCTTCCTATTGTGGATTACCTTGTGTGGATTATGTTAAAGACTTTTACTTTCATCTTCATCTTCATGCGAGTTCTTTCTACACAGTAAAATGACACTTGGGCTGTAGATGGAGGAACTGGACACCCAGCAACATTGAAAGCTCGAATTTTGATAGGTCTGGGGAATAGGGATATAAATCTCTGTTTCATTACCCACAATAGATGGTGGTAATGATCTATTTAAGAATGTGAGCCGCCAATAGAAACAAAAAGAAGAAGAAGAATCTAGTGAAATGCTGTAGTCATCTGCCGCGAAAATAAAGCACAACTGGTGGCTGTTGCATTCCCAAATGTGCTCTAAACTCACAGCACATGAAATAAACGATTTCACTGCATTCACTGTGAACTGAGCCGTTCTGAGACGTGAAAAACACTGGATCACGAGCTGAGCTGAGCGAAGTGCGCACTTCGCTTTGAAACGTGCAGTGAAAACAGACTTGAAGGGATTAAGCCATATTGTGCTTTTGGTTTTATTTTGTTTGACAGATACTGTGCCAAAGCATAATGACCTAAAACACAACTTTAAATATATTTTATGTTAGAATAAGAAGTTTTTTTTTTTTTTTTTTTTTTTAACTGAACAAGGTACATTGAAAGTATTCAGTGACAGAGGCACTTTCAAAGGCATTCGTTTTTAGAATAAGAAGTTAAAATATATTTTAAAAACTACACTTTTTGCTAGGAAGACCTATCGTTTCATATCGTCATGTGACCACGATAATATCGAGACAGTTTTGCTATTGCGATATTATGATATTGATTTTAGGAGTGTTCGACTTGAAGCAGCCCTGTGCAGACCGATCGGCGAGAATAGCCGCTTGCAGTCCGGGGTGGAATTGAAAGCGGAGACATCAAGTCGGACACTTTCTGCTCCCGGTAGTGACGCTCTCGCAGTGTTTGCATACTCTATCACAGATGAAGTGAATAAAATGCAAGATTTGTCAAATACACAGACGTTTCAGAAACATTTTCATGAGCAACAGAAACACTTTTTATATACTGCTTAATACAGCACCATCTGCTCAAGAATAAAGTTCAACATAAACATAAACTATTTAAATACCGATAAAGTGGGGGTAAATAAGCTTTTATCAGTGTTTTTTGATAAATGTGACTAAATATAACATTGCAACTACAGTAAAAAAGCTTTTACTGTTCTAAAAACACAGATTTGTGAGCATTATTGGAATTGACGGTGTTAGAATAAACCCGAAACACACATCATCGTTGTCATGTCGTGAATTTGGAGAATTGTGAAACAGCTGTATTGTCATCAGATCTCCTGCAGCCGCTCTAGAGAAATTGCACCGGCTGAGCCAGCCAACTGCTCTCAGAGTGCTATCATGGTACTTTGATGCCACACATGACAGTGATGTGGCGTCGGCACCATCTCAGGTCGGACAAAATTTCTAACCGGCATGCACTGCTTCAAGTCAGCCGCTGATCGGTCTGTGCAGCGCTGCATGAAGTCGAACACACCTATTGATTTGACATCATTGCCCGCTGTCGGCCAATAGGACTGGCTTGGTTTCACACGTGTTTTAGACACTGGGATGCATCCCCATAGCATCACCATCTCATTCCTTACTCAGGGTTACAAATATAAGCCAAGATGATTTCCCTCAGAACTTTTATGATGTGTCATTTACGCCTGCTTTTATTTCTACCAAGATTTTTAGGTGAAACACCTGAAGATATATCTGAGAATCACCACTAAGATATTGGATGTCCTTGCAGAGAAGTCACCCTCAGCCTACACTACAGTCACATTGACAGACACAAGCTGCTGTCCTCTTATAAACAATTGCAGAGAGCTACCTTCCTGCAGACTTCCAACCCTGCTTCAATACACCTGTCTGTAATTAAGTAGCCCTGAACACCTTGATTAGCTGGTCCAGGTGTGTTGGATTAGGGTTGAAGCTGAACTCTGCAGTATGGTAGCACTCCAGGAACAGGGTTGGAGACCCCTGTTAAAGACATTTATAGATACAGAATTTTACTACAAAACTCAAAATGGTCGATGCCCAAAAAGGCCAACATATGAAAATTAGATACCGTTCCAAATCTAACAAGACCAATCTTATAATTTTTGGCCAAACTGGTCAGAAGTTATGAGCAGAAATGTCAGTATTTTATATATTTTGACCAGTAGCTGTGGAGCTGTGCCGAAACTACTTATGTGCCCTTAGGTCATGCTTGTTCTAACACATACAAAGTTTGGTCTGAATCTGCTAAAGAATGTAGAGATGTAGCCTCAAGTCCTTTTTTATACAAACTTTGTCAAATTTGTTAGCTCGATTTATGAAAATGGTTTTGTATATCAAAAAGCTTTTGATAAATTTTCAGAAGAATGCTCTGAAGATGATCTGAGCCAATTTTGGTGAACATTTGACAAACTGACATAGGACGAGTTTGAAAAAGTAGATATTTTGGAAAATTCTAAATAACCTAATGTAACTACATTTTTCAGTACCTTGACAGTAGCTCAGCTACTTTTAAAACAGTGTAGCTTTTCCTGTAGCTAACTACTTTTTCCAGTTAATAGCAGTGTAGCATTTCAATCGCTGCATTCTATTTTGTGAACCTGCAATAGACTGAAGCAGCTCAGCGTCTTAACTAGGCTTTACAAGATTAGCCACAGTGATAGCGATGCTTTTGCCCATAATAGGGATTTCCTGGAGCGTCATGAGCTCTTTTACTTCTCCAGTTCATATTTGGAGTTTCTGCGTGAGGGCGCCCTCCAGCTACCAGTATCAATGAAACTGACATTACATTACATGTATTTAGGGTTAGGTAATGTGTTTTTATTCCTATTTTGGTCATAATTAGGAAAAATAATAATTCTCTCTACAGAAATTTAAAGTAAACATATGATAATCCATAAAAGGTTCATAGCCTATTTGTTACATGTAGGCTATGCCTTGTTTTCTGTTCTCTCCGTTGTGACCTAGTTTTCCAGAGTTGCCTGATTATGTCATTCAGTTCACCTATTGCCTCGTTAATTTACTTGTCAGTTCCTTTGTTTGCTCCTCTACTTCTACCCTCAATTCTCCCTTAGTCTTTGCCTGTTCTACGTCAACTCCAGGGTGGCCGACCTACGTGTTAAGTTGGTTTCCGTGCCTTATTCTGTTGGATTTATCATATTAAAGATTGTTTTCCTGATCTCCATCGTCACCGTGTGTTTGAATATCACCAAACCGTGACAAAAGAACGGACCAATTCATTTTTTGCAGTATTTTTTTTTTCCCCTGTTTTTTTTCCACTCCTAGTTGCCCTGCTATGCCTGGAGCAGGGTGACCGTCCACTGGAAGACCACACACAGGACTTTTTACATCTCGCGTGCTTGACGCATTACCCTGATTGCTCGCTCTGTGTATTTTACCATGACAGCCTGAGTGAGCGGTCGAATGCACGTGTTCCAGCGGACAGTCCCAGGGATAGTTTTGCCGCATTTGTGGAGTGGGTGCTGCAGAATAATGGACTGTATTTCTCCGTCTGCCCCACTGAGGAGGACATCTCCAGCCCCACTTCCAAACCAGAGACCAGCCAGCCGTCATCCTGCTGCACGGAGCTATTGCCAGAGCCCACCGCAGACGGAGAGCCTGAGCCTGCCACGATTAATGAGCCATCACAAAACAGATCGACAGAGCAGATCATCACCCTGGAGCCAGAGCCTCAAGACAAGTTTGACCAGGTGCGTGAGCAACATCGTCCGTCAACGAGGGAGTACTGGTGGAGATCCCCTCCCACACTCCCACCACTAAGGGTGAGCTGCAGCTGGTTGATGAACATTATATAGAGGAACCAATGGACATTTTTCAAATGGACTTAATAGACTGGTTTGGGGAGGTAATACCCAGTTATTCTATGTCTCCTGAGTCTCCGCTGGTTCCGTCCAGCTCTGAATCTCCTGAGTCCCCACTGGTTCCGTCCAGCTCTGAATCTCCTGAGTCCCCGCTGGTTCTGTCCAGCTCTCCTGCGTCTCCTGAGTCTCCGTTGGTTCCGTCCAGCCCTCCTGTGTCTCCTAAGCTCCCTCCCAGCCTACCTCTCCCGCCTCCTCTAAAACCAGCCAGTTCCTCAGCCCTATCTCCGCTGGTGCCTGTCAGTCCCTCAGTTCACCCTCAGTCAGCGCCATCTGGGCACACTGATCCGCCTCAGGACTTCCAGTCTCCAGCTCCGCCTAAGTGTGAGGATCCCCCGTCTCAGCCTCCAGCACTCCGAGTCCTGGACTCCACCTCGGTCCTTCGACCTATCAGCTCCGCCTTGTCTCCTAGCTCCCTCATCTCCACCGTGGCCCATCATCCCACTTGCTCCACTGGGCTCCCTCGTCCCTCCGGCTCCGCCTTTGTCAGTCATCGACCATCTGCCGCTTCGGGACTCCACTCCTCTGGCTTTGCCTCGTCACTCCGTCCCTCTAGCTCTGTCAGGCTCCTCCTTCCCTCCAGCTCCGCTTTCATCCTCAGTTGCTCCGGCTCCACCACGGTCTTCCGGATCCCCATCTCTGCCTCGGTCACCTGAGCCTACAGCTCCGCCTTGGCCCTCCGGACCTTGGATGTCGTCCTGGCTCTCCGTCTGCTCGGCTCCATCCTGGGCTCCTCTTCCATCGGCTCCATCTCCGTCAGTCGTCCCCAGGGTGTCGTTAAGGCCTTCTCCACCATGGCTCCTCCCTCCCTCGACTCCGCCCTGGGGCCTAGTCCTGGCTGGTCTCTTGACCAACATCTGGCTCCTCCTGCTTCTGGCTTCCCCTTGGCTCCTCCCACCCTCCACTCCCCCATGGACTTATTTTTTTTACTCTTTTTGTTTCTGCCCCTCTCCTGCTCCACGCCCTACTCCAGAGCCCCCAACCTCCCTCCTCAGTTGGTCTTTGTTACGGCGCAGGGACGCGCCTTCCCGGGAGGGGGCGAACTGTTGCATGTATGCCTTGTTTTCTGTTCTCTCTATTGTGATCTAGTTTTCCTGAGTTGCCTGATTATATCATTCAGTTCACCTGTTGCCTTGTTAATTTACTTGTCAGTTCCTTTGTTTGCTCCTCTACTTCTACCCTCATTTCTCCCTTAGACTTCGTCCGTTTTACATCTATGTTAAGTTGGTTTCTGTGCCTTATTCTGTTGGATTTATCATATTAAAGACTGTTTTCCTCATCTCCATCGTCACCGTGTGTTTGCATATCACCAACTCGTGACACTATTTAATTTCAAGACATGGACTCCATTTTTGATTTTACATACAGAACATCCTGGTAAAAATTCAGACCTGTCAAAGATTTTTATTTAACAGTATCATATGATGTACAGTTATAGCCTGCCTGTGTTACCTATGTGTGCCTATGTTAACTAGTAACCCTGCAGTTTTCTGTATAAAAAAAAAAATAGTATTATCTTTAATTTTTGTCTAATTATTATATTGTTTTTTGTTAATTTATTTTTGAATTTTAAATCACAAATTGCAGTTTTAACCAGAAAAATCGCATTAGATTATTTTCCCAAAATCACACCTGTTAATGCTTTCCCTGTCAGAGCTGCATGTGAGTGGCTGTTCACAATTCAATATAATTTCTTGCATAATGCAGCCATCTGTCTGTCACACTTGGCTGCTGTGGAGGGAACGAAGGAGCGCAGAGACAAAGGAGATTCACCTTAACACAGTCTTTATTTATCCATGGAACGAGAAACAAGGAACAGGCAGGAACACACACGCAGCACGAGGGGTAGACGTACAATACCGGACAGGAAACAAGGCAAGACACATGGCTTTTATAATACGCATAACGAGTGGACTAAAGGGACATACCTGGCATCAAATTAGAAACGATCAGAACTAAACTAGTACAGGAAACAGGAAACACCAAATAAGGTGGTATACTTAGGACTATGTGATATTTCAGTTTTTCTTTTTTAATAAATCTGCAAAAATGTCAACAATTCTGTGTTTCTCTGTCAATATGGGGTGCTGTGTGTACATTAATGAGGAAAAAAAATGAACTTAAATGATTTTAGCAAATGGCTGCAATATAACAAAGAGTGAAAAATTTAAGGGGGTCTGAATACTTTCCGTACCCACTGTATATATGTATTAAGGGTGTAACGGTTCACAAAATTCATGATTCGGTTCGATACGACAGTGGTGTCACGGTTCGGTACGTTTTCGATACGGGGGGTGGAACAATTGGTTACATTGCAGTGTTGAACATATTTCTGTTTTAAACCATGAAGGCGAGCCAATGGATATCACACAAGCACGCGTTTGCACCAGGGTTTGCACACGTGCAAACTTTGCACAAGATTTATGCCGGTGAACGTCTTAATCTCAGTCAATTCACTATAAGCAGAAAGTGAAAGTAAAAATGGAATGACTGAATAATGACGAAGCTTTCGGCATCTGACACCGCATATTCTCTCAGAAACAAAGAGAGACGAATCTACTTCAACATATGCTGATAACGGTATAGCCTATAGCTGTTTTCATTTATTTCCTTTATATTTCTCGTTGCCCGTACATACTAAAGAAAAAGAAAGAAACTTATTTTGTGTTAAACAGGTTGTTTTTGAAAGTTGGTGCTTGAAATAAAAGCTTTTTATTTCATTTAGTTTTATTGATGACTGCAGTGTTTAATTATAGGACTATAATTCATTGTAGGTAGCCTTTAGCCTGATAGACACGTTTTAAAAGACCTTTTTTTAAAAACATTTTAACTGAGGAGTAAATATAGCCTAATTTTATCCTCGCAGCGCGTCAGTTATGAGTTACTGCGGGCCAAATTAATTGTACTTTTAATATAATAATAAAAGTAACTTCATAATAATAGGCCTAATAAAAATAAGAATGTAACAGGCCTACATTAATTGGAAATGCCAAATCCTCTTAAGATTGCCAATAATTGATGTTTTTGACAATGATGTTTTAATCTTAATTGATGTTTTTGACAATATTATAATAATTTGCGCCTCGGCTAAGAAGGAGCCCGTGTCATTTGCATTTGCTCCGTGTGCTAAGTGTTAGTTTCGTCTTGAGCTATTAGCACTCAGTTGGGCTATTGGCTGGGCTAATCAGAAGCCGGCCACAGCGACTGTTAAAAGTATTTAAACTGCTTGGTCGCTGTTAGAACTTGGGAGAAGCCGATTAGTCACCAGAAGAGACGGACGGCAGCGCGTAAGTGTTGTTGTAATACTTGTTGGTAGATCTGTTGTTTAAATTATTTACTTGCTGCTGGGAAGGAATACTTCGTTTCCTACCTATTTCTATTCTGCTTTTTCGTTGAGGTTGATATTTTTGATTGCACTTACTGGTAATTATAATAATTTGCGCCTCGGCTAAGAAGGAGCCCGTGTCATTTGCATTTGCTCCGTGTGCTAAGTGTTAGTTTCGTCTTGAGCTATTAGCACTCAGTTGGGCTATTGGCTGGGCTAATCAGAAGCCGGCCACAGCGACTGTTAAAAGTATTTAAACTGCTTGGTCGCTGTTAGAACTTGGGAGAAGCCGATTAGTCACCAGAAGAGACGGACGGCAGCGCGTAAGTGTTGTTGTAATACTTGTTGGTAGATCTGTTGTTTAAATTATTTACTTGCTGCTGGGAAGGAATACTTCGTTTCCTACCTATTTCTATTCTGCTTTTTCGTTGAGGTTGATATTTTTGATTGCACTTACTGGTAATTATAATAATTTGCGCCTCGGCTAAGAAGGAGCCCGTGTCATTTGCATTTGCTCCGTGTGCTAAGTGTTAGTTTCGTCTTGAGCTATTAGCACTCAGTTGGGCTATTGGCTGGGCTAATCAGAAGCCGGCCACAGCTGTTTTCACTCTAGTCTGTTAAACTGTGTATTTATTTGATATCTGTGCGCTGACGCGGAAGCGTCTGCTGAAGCTTCGTGTTCAGCCTCCTCGTGTGAAGACCGACGAGTGTAAAGACGAACGACTTTTTCCTGCGCGACTTTAACCGAGCAACGAACTTAAGTATCATTTCTATCTTCCCTCACACACTCTCCTTTTCTGTCCTCTTCCTTTCCACCTCTATCATGTGTTTCCAAACCATTCCGGTTATCTCTCAACCACGCTCTAACATCACACGCAGACGGCAACGTAATCCTGCTAACCTGCGCCCTATCTCTACATCTTCTACCGCACCTCTTTCTTTCTCTGTGGGTCTCTGGAACTGTCAGTCAGCGGTCAACAAAGCTGACTTCATTTCTGCTTTTTCTGTACAATCCACGCTCAGCATCTTGGGCTTGACTGAGACCTGGATTCGTCCAGAAGACTCAGCAACCCCAGCTGCTCTCTCTAACAACTTCTCTTTCTCTCACACCCCACGTCAAGTTGGCCGGGGTGGGGGTACTGGACTGCTCATTTCAAAGAATTGGACATACTCAACCCACTCTCCCCTATGCAATTACAACTCATTTGAATGTCATGCGATTACTGTAACAGCTCCTATAAAACTCCAGATTGTGGTAATTTACCGTCCCCCTGGCCAAATTCTAGCCACCTTCCTAGAGGAGCTGGACGGGCTGCTGTCCTCTTTCATGGAGGTTGGCACTCCACTCTTAGTCTTTGGCGATTTCAACATTCATCTAGACAAGCCTTATGCTACAGACTTCCATTCACTCCTAGCTTCATTTGATCTCAAACGCCTTACCACTTCTAGCACGCACAAATCAGGCAACCAACTTGATTTAATTTACACACACAATTGCACTGCAGATAACATTCTGGTGCAACCACTACATATCTCTGACCATTTCTTCATTTCTTTTACATTACTTTTTGATACCCATGTGCCATCAACCCCCTTACCGGTTACTTTTAGACGAAACTTACGCTCCCTTTCTCCCTCACATCTGTCCTCTGTAGTATCCTCCTCTCTTCCCTCACCTACCCATTTCTCATCTCTGGATGTGAATGCAGCTACTGACACTCTATGCCAGACCTTAACCTCTTGTCTTGACGACATTTGTCCTCTCTCCTCCAGCCCAGCACGGGTTGCCCCTTCTAACCCCTGGTTATCCGAGGTTCTTCGTGAACATCGGACCAAACTCAGAGCGGCAGAGAGAAAATGGCGCAAATCAAACAATCCGTCGGACCTGAGTAGGTATCAGTCCTTGCTCTCATCTTTCTCTGCTGAAGTCCACACTGCCAAATCCTCACATTTCCACGACAAGATCAACAGCGCTCCAGACATGCGTAACCTCTTCAGAACATTTAATTCTCTCCTCTGTCCCCCTCCACCACCTCCCACCACTTCTATAACAGCTGATGACTTTGCCACTTTTTTTACAGGCAAAACTAGAACAATCAGTAGTCAGTTCTCTCCTCCACACACACACGACCTCCAACCAACCACATCCACTGCTAAAACTCCCATCTTCTCCTTCTGTCCACTCACTGAGGCTGAGGTATCCAAACTTCTCCTCTCCAGCCATCCTACAACATGTCCTCTAGACCCAATCCCATCACACCTTCTCCAAGCAATCTCTCCCACACTCTTACCAGCACTCACACACATCATCAATACATCTCTCCTCACAGGCATTTTCCCCACTGCGTTCAAGCAGGCTCGGGTAACCCCACTGCTCAAGAAACCTACATTAAACACCTCTCTTACTGAAAACTACAGACCTGTCTCTCTCCTTCCATTCATAGCGAAAACACTCGAACGAGTTGTCTTCAACCAGGTCTCATTGTTTCTTTCACAGAACAACAAACTGGATGCTAAACAGTCAGGTTTCAGGAGTGGCCATTCAACTGAGACGGCGCTACTCTCAGTCACTGAAGCCCTGCGAATTGCAAAAGCAGACTCCAAATCATCAGTCCTCATTCTGCTGGATCTATCTGCTGCGTTTGACACTGTTAATCATCAGATCCTCCTGTCTACCCTCTCATCTCTGGGCATCACTGGGATTCCACTTTGCTGGTTTGAATCCTATCTCACTGGTAGGTCTTTCAGGGTGGCCTGGGGAGCTGAGGTATCCAAAGCACATCAACTGGTCACTGGGGTTCCTCAGGGATCGGTTCTTGGACCCCTCCTCTTCTCCACATACACGACATCACTGGGTCCCATCATACAGGCACATGGCTTCTCCTACCATTGCTACGCTGATGACACACAGCTCTATCTCTCTTTTCAACCAGATGATCCAACAGTAGCTGCACGGATCTCAGGCTGCCTGGCGGACATCTCGGCATGGATGAAAGAACATCACCTACAGCTCAACCTGGCAAAGACTGAGCTTCTTGTCTTCCCTGCTACTCCAACCCTACAGCATGACTTCACGATTCAGTTAGGTTCATCAACTATTGCCCCATCAACTTCGGTCAGAAATCTCGGGGTAATCTTTGATGACCAATTGACCTTCAAAGAGCACATTGCAAAGACTGCTCGATCTTGCAGGTTTGCACTACACAACATCAGAAAGATCAGGCCCTTTCTGACAGAGCATGGTGCACAACTTCTTGTCCAGGCCCTTGTCATTTCTAGGCTGGACTACTGCAATGCTCTTCTGGCTGGACTTCCATCAAACACAATCAAACCTCTACAAATGATTCAGAATGCAGCGGCACGTCTGGTCTTCAATGAGCCCAAAAGAGCCCATGTTACACCTCTCTTTATCTCCTTGCACTGGCTACCAGTTGCAGCTCGGATCAAGTTCAAGACACTGATGCTTGCATATAGAATAACCACAGGCTCAGCACCCGCCTACTTCCACTCACTATTACGAATCTACACCCCCTCCAGAAGTCTGAGATCTGCTAGTGAGCGACGCCTCGTGGTACCATCACAGAGAGGCTTAAAATCACTCTCCAGAACATTCTCATTCACCATTCCTGGCTGGTGGAATGATCTTCCCACCCCTATCCGGAATGCTGGATCCCTACCAATCTTTAAGCAACAACTGAAAACTCATCTCTTTCAGCACTACTTGACTTCATCCTAAAAAAAAAAAAAAAAAAAAAAAAAAAAATTCTTTCTCTTTATTTATTCCTTTCCTTTCTAGCTTGTACTTATTTGAACAATGCCTGAGACTTGTTGTTACAAGCACTTCCTCTGTCTGATTGCCTCTTCAAGACGTATCGCTTTATGTATTCCCCAATTGTAAGTCGCTTTGGATAAAAGCGTCTGCTAAATGACTAAATGTAAATGTAAATGTAAATATCTCTGGCTATCGCCTATACAAGATCATCGTTTTTCGACGGACCCCAGCAAGGGGAGGTTGCGGGGCAGACAGCACGTTGCCTGTTACGTCGTTTGGGCTCCATTGTTGAGCGCAGTGGCACTGATATTTCACATACTTTAAGCTTTTATTTTCCAAACGTAATAGGATTAGTCCAACGGATCTTTCGGTTTGTAATGTGCACCGAACCAAAAGCCTCGTAACAAACGGTTCAATACGAATACGCGTATCGTTACATCCCTAATATATATATATATATATATATATATATATATATATATATATATATATACTGTACATATATATATATATATATATATATATATATATATATATATATACATACATACATACATACATACATACATATATACATATATATATATATATATATATATATACATATATATATCCAGTGCCTTTAGTTGCTAGATAACTAGCAAGTAAATCATTTTCGTGTTACAGTGGTTAACATTAGCATTCCACGTGTTACCTAACTTTAGCAAATGCACAACAGCACTATCCACCTGGGAAATACTCAGAAGTGAGCTCAAAGTTATTTAAACAAATGGAACTTACCACCAAGAAGCCATTTTCAATGGCAGTATCTTCATCTGTTCGTGTCGAATTGGCAGATGCTGGTTTTAAGCACCTATTAAGTTGTTCACAGGAGGCAAGAGTTTTTCTAGTGGTTTTCTTGTCAGGAAAATAAAATTAAGCGAAACTGGGATGATTTCTGCTAAAACATGTTACCATGTCAACAGCATACAGCGTTGTGTTTGAACTATTACCTGCAAAGCCGATTTGAAAAGCTTGGCTCTGATTGGTCAAATCAAATGTAGCTAATGCTGCCTTCACATGCTGTCATAAATTTCCTATTTCCCATTAATGAAGTCGTGATTAAGAGCTTGTCGCATTCAAATGTTTTTTTGTTGGAAAGAATTAAATATAGTATCCCATTGGTTAATAATCATATAAACATTCACCGCGCTAGACAGTTTGCTGACAATTCTGGAATTTCGGTCAAACACATGTTTATTTCACTGTTTATAAAACATACAATATGCTTCAAATGATCATTCATATTTGCCTATAAATACACTACTTTAGCGACAAGACAAAGTGATGTAGTTGCTGTGAGAATAGCATTGACAGCAGCAATGGTTGTGCCCTCCACCATGTTTAAAGTTTATGGCACGCCCAACTCGGAAACTCTGATATCAAAATTATTTCAGAATTTCCCAGTAGTAAATATGACTTGAGAGGCATTCACGTCTAATTTCCAATTAGGAAACTCATATTTACGATAATTCCGATAGCACGTGAAGGCAGCAGCTTTCGACTGGCAATGACAAGTAACAGAAATGAAATGCTTACTTTGAGTAAAAATAATGAGGTTCCAAATCTACACACATATACGCTTTAAGAAGCTCGGGAAAAATAATATATAATAATGAATTTTCTATTTAATTTAACAGTTCAGTTCTAAATTCTGTAATGAAGAACACACCTTCATGTTGTTCCAAACCCTTTAAGACTTTCGTTCATCTTGGAAAGAAAAACTGAGATAGTTTAATGACATCTGACAGATTTATGTAACCAAGCATATATTTATTACCAAAGTACTTCTAGCATACTTTTTTTAAGAAATATATTAAAGTGCAATCGAGTAGGCTTGAATTGATTTTGATCGATTGCTTCAGTCTGTTCCTGTCTGTTGTGCTGCAGAGAGGTTTGCGATTGTAGCTCCGCTTTTTTATTGAATCTCTACCTTACTTTCACTCTCCGTTGTTTAAAGTGATAGTATATAACTTAATTCCCACCATATTTCTGGTATTATCTATCAAACTAATCTAACTAATTTGATCGTTTGCTTTTAAAACAGCGAGTGCAGCGCGTGTGCAGCGCATTAGCACTTGTTAGCCGGTTAGCTTGTTACTCGTGGTTCCATTCGCGTTTCTATTCGTGCCTATTAATGTTTTCTTTTTTTTCTGCTCCGTTTCTCATTTCTCTCTCGCTCCGTTTTTCACGAGTTCATCAAACAACAGTGGTAAGTGGTAAGTTAAGTTGGTATCATTCATCAATCACGGTGAGTAATGTCTTCTTCTCCTGCTATTGTTGTTTGCACCGCCTGCCACATGTACAGTTTATCTGTCTCTGTCATCAGCGAGGGATTCACATGTGATAAATGCAGGGAAATAGTTAGGCTGACAGAGAAGATTTTAGAACTAGAGACACGCATCCAAACTTTAGTTGAGGACAGTAAGAATGTGAGGGCTGTAGATACTGCTTTGGATGTGACTAGCTTAGGGACTCCTGTACATTGTTCGGTTCTGGCATTAGAGCCCGTGCAGCAGGGCAACTGGGTGACTGTGAGGCGGCATAGTCGCGGGTCAAAACACCACTCTTCCGTTCCGATCAAAACATCAAACAGGTTCTCCCCACTCAGTGATGCACCCACTGAGAAACCTGATGTAAGTGCTCTAGTTATTGGCGATTCTATTGTACGGAACATGAAAATAGAGACACCAGCCACCATAGTCCAATGTTTACCGGGAGCCAGAGCGCCTGACATCTTGGCAAATTTAAAAGTGCTGGCTAATGCTAAACATAAATTCAGTAAGATTGTTATCTATATCCATGTCGATAATGTCGATAATGAAAAAGATGCATTAGGATCAGCATTCATAGACATTCTGAACTCTATTAGGGTTAGACAACATGTTTCAGGACCTACTCATTGTCGAAATCATACTCTAGATTTAATACTGTCACATGGAATTGATGTTAGTGGTGTTGAAATTCTGCAGCAAAGCGATGATATCTCAGATCATTATCTAGTCTTGTGTAAACTCCATATAGTCAAAACTGTAAATTCTACTCCTTGTTACAAGTATGGTAGAACCATCACTTCTAACACAAAAGACTGCTTTGTAAGTAATCTTCCTGATTTATCTCAATTCCTCAGCATATCCAACAGTGCAGAAAAACTTGATGATGTAACAGAAACTATGGACTCTCTCTTTTCTAGCACTTTAGATACAGTTGCTCCTTTACGCTTAAGGAAGATCAAAGAAAATAGTCTGACTCCGTGGTATAATTAGCGCTGCGTTCGACACTATCGAGCACAACATTCTTTTGAATAGACTAGAAAACTTTGTTGGCATTAGTGGAAGTGCCCTAGCATGGTTCAAATTGTACTTATCTGACCGCCATCAGTTCGTAGCAGTAAATGAAGAGGTATCATATCGATCACAAGTGCAGTATGGAGTACCTCAAGGCTCAGTACTAGGGCCGTTACTTTTCACGCTTTACATGTTACCCTTGGGAGATATTATCAGGACACATGGTGTTAGCTTTCACTGTTATGCTGATGATACTCAGCTCTATATTTCTTCACGGCCCGGTGAAACACACCAAATTGAGAAACTAACGGAATGCATAGTCAATATAAAAAACTGGATGACGAGTAATTTCTTACTGCTAAATTATGAAA
The DNA here is from genome assembly GCA_039654775.1 of Spinibarbus caldwelli. Taxonomy (NCBI): domain Eukaryota; kingdom Metazoa; phylum Chordata; class Actinopteri; order Cypriniformes; family Cyprinidae; genus Spinibarbus; species Spinibarbus caldwelli. The sequence continues at coordinate 34,223,143 of CM077221.1, forward strand.
AAACAGAGGTGTTAATTATCGGACCTAAAAACCCCACATGTAATAACCTAGAACACTATCTAACACTTGACGGCTGCTCTGTCAATTCTTCTTCATCAGTTAGGAACCTAGGTGTGCTGTTTGATAGCAATCTTTCATTTGAAACCCATGTTTCTAGTATCTGTAAAACTGCGTTTTTAAATCTCAAAAACATATCTAAATTGCGACCTATGCTCTCAACGTCAAATGCAGAAATGCTAATTCATGCGTTTATGACCTCAAGGTTAGACTATTGTAATGCTTTACTGGGTGGTTGTTCTGCACGCTTGATCAATAAACTACAGTTGGTCCAAAATGCACCAGCTAGAGTCCTTACTAGAACCAGGAAGTATGACCATATTAGCCTGGTTCTGTCAACACTGCACTGGCTCCCTATCAAACATCGGATAGATTTTAAAATCTTGTTAATTACTTATAAAGCCCTGAATGGCTTAGCTCCTCAGTACTTGAGCGAGCTCTTATCACATTATAGTCCTCCACGTCCGCTGCATTCTCAAAACTCTGGCCATTTAATAATACCTAGAATATCAAAATCGATTGCGGGTGGCAGATCCTTTTCCTATTTAGCTCCCAAACTCTGGAACAATCTACCTAACACTGTTCAGGAGGCAGACACACTCTGTCAGTTTAAATCTAGATTAAAGACACAATTCTTTAACCTGGCTTACACATAACACACTAATATACTTCTATTATTCAAATCCGTTAAAGGATTGTTAGGCTGCATTAATTAGATCAGCCGGAACCGGGCACACTCCTCATAACACACGATGTACTCGTTACATCGTAAGAAGAATGGCATCTACGCTAATTTTTGTCTGTTTCTTTCTTATTCTATTTCTCAGTCCGTACCCGGATCAGATGGTGGATCGGCGCCGGGAGATGATGTCTGTGACCCTGATTGTCGGCGGAGGCCGGACACCTGGATGAGCCCCGGGGACATATCCCTAGTGAAGACCTCGACTTAAATACAATAAAACTAAAAATAAAACAAAATAACTAAAAATATAATAAAATACCTAACTACATAATACTATTATTGTTAGAAATTGCAACAATATAAAAATATAATACATTTAAATTTAATTAAAACAATAAGTAAAAAAATAAATAAACAATAATATCCTGGCCAGATGAGAACTGGCCCCCCGACTGAGCCTGGGCTCTCCCAAGGTTTTTTTCTCCATTCTGTCACAGAAGGAGTTTTGGCTCCTTGCCGCTGTCGCCTCTGGCTTGCTCAGTTGGGGACACTTAATTTCTAACGATTATCATCTATTTGATTTCATATATACTATTTAAACTAAACTGAGCAAGACAATGACATCTCTGAATTCAATAATGAAATGCCTTTAACTGAAAATTGAGTATTTAATCTTATTATACATTACTGACACTCTATCCTCCAATCTGATACTGTTAAGTGCTTTGACACAATCTGTATTGTTAAAAGCACTATATAAATAAACGTGACTTGACTTGACTTGCAATTCAGTACATTTTTAATAAATTTCAAGTAAGCATGTTAGGAGTACATATGTACTATAAATATACTATATGAATTTCAAGTATATTTTTAATACACTTAAGAGTACATCTTTTTCATCTGGGGTGTACAAGCTGCAACATGTTGGCAAGTCAACATGACTTTCTTCCTCACATGGTATTCTCTAGGGTCCTGAAGAAATAAAATAAAATAAAATAAAAAAATTTTGTCTGATTATGAGCAAATTGGCTCAGATGATTACTGGACTGAACCACTCTGAATATTATTTTTGAAATTATTTTTGTTCCATTCCTCCGTTCAAATGTTATGACATTTTCTGCCTTCCTAGTTTTCAAAGTATGATGTTCTGAGCTTGAAATATGAACAGCCTTTGTAACATTTACATGCAAACCCTTTTTTATTCTTATGATTTAGTGCTTTTTATGCTTTAGAGATTTAGACATTGTACTCCTTCTGAAAGTTCCCTGTGTATTTTGACATGCCTGCCTTGCTTTCCTTGCTTGTGGTGCCATTGGTGCTTGTACCTGGATTGCTGCTGTAGTGCTATATTTATTCCTTGTGTTGGAATTTTTCATGATTGTTAAATCAGTGTTATAAAAGTCTGTAATTTGCACACATTGCAAAGTGACATAAAAAAAAAAACTAATTGCAGTTTCTCAGAAACAAGTGCACACAATGCAAATAATTTGTTTCCTTCTGTACCTTAATTGTGGGAGAAAATTATAAAAAAGTAAAACATATCACATTGTTTTCATCATGAAAATAATCATCATTCATGAAAAATGGGTACACACACAATTTAGTATTGAACTACTGAATATACAGTAGTTCCCTGAAGGAGGGAACGGAGACGTCATGTCGGTGACCGACAAATTGGGATCGCTTCGAGAGACCAATCTACTTCGAGTGTAAACTAAACGATGCACTTGACATGCGATAATTGCATTCAGCTGCTGCTCATCACAGCACGAGCATAAGAAGGCAGCAGGTGCAACGCATACTCAGCTTTTCGCTTCGGAGCTGAGCAGTCTGTTGTTCTGCTCTGCCTATCGACAGAAGAGTGTGATTCTGAGTTCTTCGTCTCATGTTGGTGTGACAGCGCTGCGGTGGTTCCCCTGTGCACTTCTGAAAGAGCTAATTTCCCTAAAAAAGCAAGACACGGGTGTGATGTCTTTTTAAAGATATCATTCCACCCGTGTGTTTCTGGATGCGGTCATTACCTGGCGCCGGATGAAAGTCACGGTCGCTGCATCACATGTTTGGGCGTTGAGCACGCTGAGGCAGCCTTTGTGGATGAGTCATGCCATCACTGTAGCATTGTAGCAGCATGGCTATCGCAGCGTTGAGGCTGAGACTCTGGTACATCAAAAAAGGTGGAGTTCTCTTACCTAACTGGACTCTGGGGATGAGGACTCGGCTGCGTTGCCCCTCTCAGGGAGAGTAGCGTTGTCTGAGCATGACCCAGAAATAACGGCTATGCTTTCCCGGGCTGCCAAGGCGGTCAGGCTCGAGTGGAAAGAGCCACTATGTCCCGATCTGTCGAGGTTAGATGATTGGTATCTTGGGGCGGCCCGTTCTGGTTCTCAGTCCCCCGCCCCTGTGCCTTTCTTCCCGGAGGTGCATGAAGAGGTGACCAGGTCGTGGAAGGCACCTTTTTCTGCCCGAAACTGGTCTGGTGCCTCCTCCTCCCTCACTACCCTCGATGGTGGGGCAGCCAGGGGTTATGAGGCAATCCCCCTGGGGGAGCGTGAGGCTGAGATGCAATTGTGTCCGAGGAGCGCTTCCACATGGAGGGGTAAGCCACGTTTTCCAGCCAGGGCCTGTAAGTTCCCGACCGTGCTTACGGCCAAGGCTTACGGTGCTGCTGGACAGGCTGCCTCCGCCCTGCACGCCATGGCACTCCTGCAGGTATACCAGGCCAAGGCATTAAAGGAGTTGCACGATGGTAGTTCTGACCCAGGGCTGATTCAGGAGCTGTGCACAGCCACGGACCTCGCCCTGAGCGTGACGAAAGTCACTGTGTGCTCCCTGGGTCAGACAATAGCCACATTGGTGGTCCAGGAACGCCATCTCTAGCTGAACCTGGTGGATATGTGGGAGACCGACAAATATCGTTTTCTCAACTCCCCTATCTCCCAGGCCGGCCTTTTCGGCAATGCAGTTGAGAGCTTTGCTTTGTTCTCGGCTGGCCAGAAGCAGACAGAAGCAAATAAGCATATCCTGCCCCAGTGGCCCGCTGCTGCCTTCACCTCACTGCCGGCCGCCACAGCGGGGAGCTGGCCGCAGGGGTGTGGCGCCGCCCCTCTAGGCCCCCGCCAAACCAGGCAGCAAGCGGAAGTGCAAGCGGCCTTGAGACGGGCAACCCAGAGGTGGAACGGACAGCTCTTTGGGAGATGGTGACCGTACCACTCCCTCAACAGGAGGAGGGACCGGGTGGAGAATCTTTTGTTTCCTTTTCTTTTCAAACCATCAAAAAAGAGCAGTTTCCACCATCTCTGGGTCCCAAGAGGGCACGGATGACATTGCGCCACGCTATGCCTGACCAGTCTCATCCCTCTCTTCTATCACCGACGGGCAGCAGCGCCCGGTTCAAGGAGGCTATGCCTTTTTCTGTGCCCCCTGCCTAACCGTGGAGCCAGGTAGGTGTTGCACCGCACACCCAGACCCCACTTCGGGACGCAATGCCTTCCGAGCCAGGTCCCTTTCCTCCGCCACGCTGCCCCACTGTGGTCTGTGGTCCCTCTGGTCCCGCTTGTACGATTTCTGGGAGCCTGGTTAGCACTTCCCAGTCCATCCCGCTGGCTCATTCAGATGTCAGACTCGGCTATGCGATTCAGTTCACCCGGTGTCCCCCCAAGTTCAGAGGCGTCCAGTTCACCTCCATGCTGACCAGCGATGCTCCTGTCTTACGGGCAGAAATCGCAGTCCTGCTGGCGAAGGAAGCGATAGAGCCGGTCCCTCCAGCCGATATGAGGTCAGGGTTTTACAGCACATACTTCATTGTACCCAAGAAAGGTGGTGGGTTACGAAATGCCGTTCAAATTGTTGACGCAGAAACGCATTTTCAAATGCATCCGTCCCCAAGATTGGTTTGCAGCGATCGACCTGAAGGACGCATGCTTTCATGTCTCGATCCTCCCTCGACACAGGCTGTTTCTCCACTTCTCGTTCGAGGGGCAGGCAGTACAAAGTCCTTCCCTTTGGGCTGTCCCTGTCGACCCACGTCTTTACAAAGGTGGCGGAGGCGGCCCTTGTTCCCATGAGAGAACACGGCGTTCACATTCTCAACTATCTCAACGACTGGCTCATTCTGGCTCAGTCATGGGAGCAGTTGTGCGAACACAGGTACATGGTTTTCAGTCACCTCAGCCAGTTGGGACTTCGGGTCAACTGGGAAAAGAACAATCTCTCTCCAGTGCAGAGGATCTGTTTCTTGGTATGGAGTTGGACTCAGTCAACCTGACAGCACGTCTCACAGAGGAGCGTGTTCAGTCAATGCTGAACTTCTTGAATTCCTTCAAGGGCAGGACGGCGGCCCCACTGAAACTGTTTCAGGCTCCTGGGGCATATGACGTCCGCAGCTGCAGTAATGCCGCTCGAACTGCTTCATTTAAGGCCGCTTCAGCATTGGCTTCATGGCCGATTCCCAAGATGGGCGTGGCAATGCGGCATGCACCGAGTGACGATCACTCCGGCCTGTCGCCAAGCTTTCAGCTCGTGGTCAGACCCTGCATTTCTACGGGCAGGAGTTCCCCTATTACAGGTGTCCAGGCATGCTGTTGTGTTCACAGATGCCTCCACCACAGGCTGGGGTGCCACGTACAACGGGCATGCAGCTTCGGGGTTGTGGAGGGGTCCCCATCTGCATTGGCACATCAATTGCCTGGAGTTGCTTACAGTACATCTTGCACTGGGCCGCTTCAAAACACTGCTGCGAGGCAAGCACGTACTAGTCTGTACGGACAACACTGCGACCATGGCGTACATCAGCCATCAGGGTGGTCTACACTCCCGTCGTATGTCGCAACTTGCCCGCCATCCTCTCCTATGGAGTCAGAAGCATCTGAGGTCACTTTGTGCCATTTACATTCCAGCCTGCTCAATTGTGCAGCCGATGAGCTCTCACGACAGCATTCACTTCCGGGAGAATGAAGACTCCATCCCCGGGCGATCCAGCTGATATGGAGACACTTCGGAGCCGCACAGGTAGACCTGTTTGCCTCTCCAGACACGTCCCATTGGCAGCTGTTCTATTCCTTGACCAGGGGAACCCTCAGCACGGATGCACTGGCTACAGCTGGCCCCGGGGCCTACGCAAGTATCCGTTTCCCCCAATGAGCCTTCTCGCACAGACATTATGCAAAGTCAGGGAGGACAAGGAGCAGGTCTTGCTAGTTGCACCTTACTGGCCCTGGTTTCCGGAACTGATGCTCCTCGTGACAGCCCTTCCCTGGTGCATTCCTCTGAGGAAGGATCTACTTTCTCAGATACGGGGCACTCGCTGGCACCCACGTCCAGATCTGTGGAACCTACATGTGTGGTCCCTAGACGGGACGTGGAGGTCCTAGGTGATCTACCCCAGGCAGTAGTGGACACCATCACTTCGGTAAGAGCACCCTCTATGAGGCATGCCTATACCTTGAAGTGGAACCTGTTCGTTGATTGGTACTCTTCTCACTGGAAAGATCCCCGGAGATGCCCGATCAGAGTGGTGCTTTCCTTTCTCCATGAGGAGTTGGAGCGAAGGCTGTCTCCTTCCACCCTAAAAGTGCATGTTGCCACAATTGCCGCACATCACGATCCTGTAGACGGTGAGTCGTTGGGGAAGCACGACCTGATCATCAGGTTCCTGAGGGTTGTGAGGAGACTAAATCCTCCTCGCCTGAACCCCGTACCTTCTTGGGATCTCCCTCTGGTGCTTACCGCATTGAGCCGCTACAGTCTGCAGAGCTGAAAACTCTGTCAAAGAAGATAGTGCTCTTAACTGTGCTGGCTTCCATCAAGAGGGTAGGGGACCAGCATCCATTTTCGGTCAACGAATCGTGCCTGGAGTTCGGGCCGGCCAACTCTCACGTTACCCTGAGACCCTGGCCCCATTATGTGCCCAAGGTTTCTACCACACCTTTCAGGGATCAGGTGGTGAACCTGCAAGTGCTGCCTTCAGAGGAGGCAAACCCAGCCCTAGCTTTGCTCTGTCCTGTTCGCGCTTTGTGCATGTGGACCGTACGCAGAGCTTTAGGACCTCAGAGCAGCTCTTCGTCTGTTACGGAGGCCAGCAGAAGGGAAAGGCTGTCTCCAAGCAGAGGTTGGCCCACTGGATAGTGGATGCCATCGTCTTGGCATTTCAGACCCAAGGCGTGCCTTGCCCCCTCGGGTTGAGAGCACACTCGACAAGGAGTGTTGCCTCCTCCTGGGCGTTGGCGCAGAGCGCCTCGCTGACAGATATATGTAGAGCTGCAGGCTGGGCAACAACAAACACATTTACTAGGTTTTATAGCCTTCGTGTAGAGCCAGTGCCCTCTCGTGTACTCACCTCAAGTAACCAGTAAAGCCAGAAGTACGGCTCTGTGTCTCGCTTGCTGCCCCATTCCCGTCTACGGACCGGATACGTGCGCTTATCCTGCTCCTCAGTTCAGTTCTCCACAAGGCGAATCCTGTGGAGTTCCTCCGTCATCCTCGGCAGCCGGACGTGGTGGAGCGTACGGTGCCAGGCCTAATCCTTGTCAAGTTGCCTGTTCGTTAACCTTTGTGCTAGGCTAGGTGCCATATGCTCCACAAGGCGAACCCTATGGAGTTCCTCCGTCACCCTTGGCAGCTGGACGTGGTGGAGCGTCCGGCGCCAGGCCTAACGCATGTCAAGTTGCCTGTTAGTTAAAGTCCCCCTGTGGTGAAAATCAACTTTTTTATGTTGTTTATTTGTCTGTGTGGTGTTTTTAATATGCTTTTAAACAAACCATGTGCCAAGCCATTAATCAACACCTTTGCTGAGTATTTTCTCTTTAAAACTGTAGTCTCCCAGTGGCAGTCAAAGAAATGCGGTTTGAAATAGCCCTCGGTTTGCTACATCACAAATTTCAATAACCAATCACGTCAAGGGATCCTATCCTCAGCATATCATTAACTGTGCTGCAAAGCAGAGGGTCTAGTGAGAAGGCAGCCAGGTTAATTCGGTAACAGTTATATTTTTTCTTTAGATATTTCGCTAACTGTTAATATTTCCCCCTATTTTCACAATGTCATGTGCTGTTAGCGCTTATTTATTTGTATTTAGAACCGCTAACTTGAATAATAACCTGCGGCAACAGTGTAAAAGTATCCCGGAGTCAGACGCACCTCTCCCGCATTGACATCCACTCCTCACATGCATATGATCGCGGGCGCGAACTGGAATCACAAACTTGGCTGCATTTGAGTCTTTAAGGCATTTTGAGGACACAACATCGTCAAGTAGGTAAATTTAACAAATGTTACAGTATCCACTGTAGCTGTCTGCTAGTAAAAACATAGCTTTATCAGTCATTATCCGTGTACGAACCAGCGCAAACAGAAAATGTTACCTCACAAAGTTAATCATCAGTCTCCTTGCTTACGTTGAGCATACCAGCTTATTTCTGGTTCAAACATATATGGCTTAATTAAAGAAATATTTCTACTTGCCATTGCCATTGTATTGCGTTTACTACAGTTCAGTTAGTGGATCAGCAGGCCCTGGCTGGTGTGTGACTGAGTGAAGGCGGGGCTAATTTGCATATTCATAGATCCGCGTATAGTAAATGGGGCGAGGGTGTAGAGTTACATTCAAGCTATTTTAAGGCATGAGAAAATTATTTTCACAAGAAAAAACATTTAAATATGTAATTTTGATGATCAAAAATGAGTTTTAAAGGATCAAATTTTTGACTACAGGGGGACTTTAACCCTTAGTCTCGGCTAGGTGCCATATGTTGTGATCCCCACGGGGATCCCATGTGTGCATTCTTCCACGGTATGGTTCCTCTTTCGGTGAGCCCATGTCTTTCCCTTGGCAGACTCCACTCTGCCGTCCCTGCCGGTGTTGACTCCCTCCTAACCAGGCCGGAGCCACCTCAGAGACATTCCATATGTTGTACTGCCCTTGACACCCAGTCCATATGTGTAATCTCCACATGATACCTTCCTGCAGGCAGGATGTGAATTCCGCAACGTCCCTGGAAAGGGCATGCTTTCCAGTGTTATCCAATAGACTTACTGTGCTGGTAAAGAGGAACAACAGTAATAGACTCTCTCCACGTAAGGCCTGTCATATCTTCTGCCTCAGTAGCCGCGGGGGAAATCAGGTGGCTTACTATGGGCACTGAAAGGGGCAGCATCCGTGGCACTTTGGTAGAGATCCCAATTCGTCGGTCACAAGACGTGACTCGGAGTGACCGACTGAAAGGGAATGTCTCAGTGACAGAGCAGCAGCTGGATGCATTTATCGCATGCCAATAGCCCCTTTCGCACCGCGTTAGTTCCAGAACTAAAAGTACAGTACTAAAGTACTGGGACGATTTTGCGCAAACTATTTCCCAGTACCATTTAAAGGGATGCATTCGCACCGACAGTGGGTACTAGGAAGTGACGTAAGCCGGTCGACAGCGACGTCATTTGTGTGCGGCATTCAACAACGAAAACAAAGAAGAACAACGTTAACAACAGGAGGATGGAGGACGCTGTGATCGGAGCTGTGTTTTTGTTGTGTCTTGCGGGGTTCACAATAATGGACATGGAATGTTGACGTATACGTCAAGCGACTGAAAGATCAGAAAGGAGGACTAAGAAACTCCAACGACAACTGGCAGTGCTACATTTTATTGAGGCTGATAGAAGCACAAAACGGCGTAGACGAAGTCTTCAGGTAAATGCTATTTATAAAAGCTCTCAGTATGTTCTTTCTCATGTAATGCTTAGAAATATAAAAATATCAAATATCAGTTAACATGTATACACAAGAACGAATACACAGTAAAATCCCCAGTGTTAAATCAACACTGCTCAGAGTGTATTTGGTCCCACTCCAAATAGTGTTAAAGTAACACTGAAGCAGAGTTTAAGTTAGTGAGGTAATTAAGTGATTAATTAAGTGCTTTTACTGTGTACTTAATGTGATATTACAAATTCCGAAAAAGTTATGCACTATTAACAAAAAGTGCACTATTGCACAATAATGCACTATTACACCAAAAAGTGAATTACCTACTTTGTGTAATAGCTACTTTGTTGTTAGTCTAATATCTGTGATTTTGGATCATATAATTATCATTCATAATGATAATTGAACATCTAATACTCATAAGATTATATTTGTGGTCATATAATGTACTCATGTGATTTTGTGTAGTTATTCACTGGCAATGGAGTTGTGTAGCTCACTAACAATGTACTGAATGTGTTTCAGATGTTGCTACAGATCAACTCACAACGCTGTTCACCTGTTTGGGTCCACAGAAGAATCGATGAGTGGTGGTCAACTGTCGTGCCCTATTTCACAGAGGAGCAGTGCATCTAAAATTTCAGAATGTCTAGAGAGACATTTCAGTACATCTGTCAGCGTTTGAAGCCAGCCTTAAAGAAATTGGACACAAACTATCGTGTGTCTGTACCTCTCCAAAAAAGAGTTGCTATTGCATTATGGAAGCTTGCAACTAACTCGGAGTACAGAAGTGTGTCACATCTGTTTGGAGTTGGCATTTCAACTGCCTGTGACTGTGTTAAAGACTTCTGCTCCTCAGTTGAAAACATCCTGTTGCCTGAAGTCATTACGATACCACAGGCAGAGAAGCTGAAAAACTGTCCCTTAACTTTGAACAAAGATGGGGTTTACCACAGTGTGTGGGGGCAATTGATGGCTCCCATATCCCTATTCTGGCTCCCCAGGAATACCACACTGAATAATTCAATCATAAAGGGTGGTATTCCATTGTGTTGAAAGCAGTTGTTGATGCAAAGGGGTTATTTTGGAATGTTTTTGCTGGGTTACCTGGCAGTTTGCACGATGCCAGGGTACTGCGTTTGTCTGCATTATGGGAGCTGGCTGAGAGAAGAAATTTGTTTGCACAGCAATACAGAAATATTAATGGACAAGACGCGGGCCTCTACATCCTCGGAGATGCAGCATATCCACTCACAAGTTGGCTCATGAAGCCTTTCCCTGACAATGGTTTCCTAACAGCACAGCAGCAGGTATATAACCATAAAACAAGCAAGACAAGAGTTGTGGTTGAAAATGCATTTGGCCGATTCAAAGGAAGATGGAGATGCCTGCTGAAACGCAATGACTGCAATCTGGAAAGTGTGAAGTCCATGGTGCTCACCTGCTGTGTACTACACAACCTCTGTGAGACCCATGGCGAGGAGTATAGAGAGTAGTGGTGTGTACCTGATCCTTTCCCCCAGTCAGATGTTACACCCCAGGCACCTGTTGCAGAGACTGAAGGGGCTGGAGTTCGTGTTGCCTTGATGCAGCATTTAAATCATTTTGGTCAGGGTGCGAACTACGGGGGAGCTAGGGGGAGCTCTGCTCCCCTTAATAAGACATGGGCTCCCCTGAAAATGTGATTTGTGAAATTTTGGGGGGTCTCAAAAAATATTGACAATGTGTTATTTTGACGTGCAATTTCAGTTTTGTCTAATGTGATCATCATGTGTAAAATTGCAAAAATATTCATTCATGCATGACAGCGATTTAAACCTAATTCGCTTCAATAAAGATAAGTATACATGCTATTCTTGTCATGAGCATCAAGGTGTGGGGGCGCTGAGGTGCAAATTCCACTCATGTTTAGTACGTTAACTCAAAAGATTCGTAGAAAAAGTATAATCGTTGGAGGCCATTGATCTGCGCGCGGAGTCCTTGAAATCCATTCAGGCATCTGTGGTCGATTCTGTGTTAAGGTAAGGCATGTTATTCGCAATTATGTGTTGTGGCTGGGTTGTTATAGGTCTGCGTGACTCTCGATGTCTTAGGTCTAATTGAACGGCGGAATTATGGTATTCTTCTGTAGCCTTACGAGTAACTTTAACCGTTGTTCGCGTGAACTCAAAGACAGCCTGATGCTTTGTTTATAGACTATTTGTGGGTGGCTTTTTGTTGTTTCACCTATCAATTCGTGTCGATAAAGTATAATAGGGTAAATCCTGTATCTTTCTGTTAGCTGTTATGCATTACCCCCCCCCCCCCGTTATAAAAAAAATAAACAAGTGGGCTCCCCCAAAGTCCACGGTATAGTTCGAACACTGATTTTGGTGCCAGCTAAAATGTCCCAGGATTAATTATTACAAACCTAACTGCAAAAATTAAGAAACTGCATTGTGACTTCTCAGGAGACTAACTTCTGAATGCAAAGTAGTCTTGTATGTGTTTTGTTCAATAAATCATTTTAAATGGTACACTATTTTTGTCTGTCCATGCTTTTTTATGACTGCATAAGCCATATATACTGTATTAATTACATATACTAACTGACGTTTCTCTTTTATTTTGGGTAAAAATACTTTTTTGGGATAAAAGACGTCGCAATTTTTTAACAGCTGCTATCTCATGTTCTGCAACAAGGTGATTATCAGCACAAATAGAAAGATTAAGCACACATCTTTTGTTTTGTAAACTTTATTTTTATAAACAAATGTCAAATAGAAATAGTGTCTTTTTAAATAGACAAACTGTAACAAATAAATACAAACAGGAAAAAAAACCTTAAATATACAAATGATAAAAGTGAAATGTTTTTTCACACTTTACTTTTATAAACAATTGTCAAATAGAATATGGTTTCTCTTTGCATAGACAAATTAACAAATATATACATAAACAATTTTTAAAAAACACTGTGCAAAAGTAGAAAAAAGGGAAAAAACATTTCTAGGGCTAGTCCAGAGTAGGTTCACGTGGGTGCTGTGCACCTGCCACCAGCTTGTTCATGGTGGCCAGAAGGGCCTCCATAAAGAAAAGCCTGCTGACGCCGTGCCTCTGCCTCTTGTATAAGCAGCCGCTCACGCTCCTCTGCTTCTCTCTGCGCCTGCTCCTTTAAAATGTCAATAAGTCTTTGCATTTGCTCCTGACTTTGTCTGTGCTCCACTTTCTCTTTCTCCATCATCTCTTTGACCAGACTTACGACAGTAGCATCAACCTTTCGTCTGTGGCCAAGAATGCTGTCCAGTAGCTGGTACCACTTGCTCGATTTTCTGTTGGCGCCACTCTGATTGTTGTGGTCTTTAATTCGTTTGTAGTCTTGTTTTAACTTCTTAATTTTGTCACGGCACTGCTTAGCTGTGTGCTGGATACCCAGTACCGCTAGCTGAGAAGCAATAGAGTTTTGTTCCTTCGAATTCCAACTGGATTTCCTCCATTGCAAAAATGTTCAAAAGTGCCTGCACTTCAGCGTCCGTCCTTCTATTGCTGTTCTCCATTCTTGCAAAATATAAGTTGATGCAATGTTCACACAGTATGTGGGCGTTTTTGTACACGTTTAGCCAATCAGCGTACACTTACGTCACAGTAGTTCCTATGGAACTGTTTTAGACCCTTCTCTGAAGTAGGAGCTAATTTAGTTCCTCCAAACGGAGTTCCGGGAACTAAAACAGTTCCTAGTTCCCACGGTGCGAACACGCCAAAAAGTGGGTAGTTCCACAATTAGTTCGGGTACTATGAAAAGGTTCCTGCGGTGCGAAAGGGCCTAAAGTGCACTGGCTCGTTTAGTTTACACTCGAAGTAGATTGGTCTCTCGAAGCGAGATCCCAATTCGTCGGTCACCGACGTGACGCCTCCCTTCCCTCTTTCAGGGAACGAGGGTCACACAAGTAACCGAGACGTTACTTTTTTCCTAAATACTTACATGCATTATCTGAATTTTCAAAATTTTCAAAAAATGTTAGACAATTTTTTTTTTTTTTTCTCATCACATCACAACTAAAATATATAATCATACTTGCATTACCTAGATCTCACAATCTGTACTTTCCATTTTGTCATGAAAAAAGAGTTACTGATGTTTAAGTGTTTCTTTTTATTTCTCTAACTGGGCTCTTTATTTTTTTATTTTTGTGTGTGTATACAGCAAACGAACTGACTCGGGATGCAGACATTCCTACTACCTTGTTGACACATGTTGGAAGAATTACTCCTATTGTCACTCCTATAACGGGTCCTTTTTCTTCACCATCTACTGGCAGTGCTGGCACAGAGCATGGTGCAGGAGCAGCAAACACAATCGTGCGAGGATTGCATGGCAATACTACTGTTCCAGGCATACCTGGAAATGGGACACTCCTAGGTCTCTCAAGCAACACAACAGTTCCAGGATTGCCAAACAATGGGGCAGTTCCGAGCCATCTTGGCAACACAACAGTTCCAGGATTGCCCGGGAATGGTGTTGTTCCAAGAGTCCCAGGCAACCACGGACAGCAACTTGGTATTACCGGAATTTTTCCACATTCTGGAATACCCTTCCAAAACATTACATCTTCATATTCTGGACCACTTAGCTTCCTGTTGGCTAGTGACACTCGTGCTGAAGTCTTTGCAGACAGTTTCCTGTTCTGGCTGGACACAGTAGAGATGGTTCGGGTTGCAGGTCACACTCCTGTATATTTTTCAGGTTGGGCATTACCAATTTACCTTTTCTGCTTCCTCTCCACAATGCGATTGGCCCTAACTCCTCACACTCCCCTCCTTTCACCTCTGGGTGTGGTCTTTCAGGACCTCCCCTTCCTAGTCTTGAGGATGGCATTGATTGGCATTTTTGGTTTTGTAACACCACTACTTTATGTGATGAAGAATCTTCTGGTCTGTCTGGCCTACATTTATTTCAACTTCATGACAAAACTCAGAGTTTTCAACACTGAGAGGATGTTCTAATAAAATTGCTTAGTTTGTTTGCATAGTCCACTAGGCCTGGACAAAACATTGGCTCAATGTGAGTTTGGGACAAGGCATTAATTTAGCATAATTATTTTTACACTTCTGTTTGGTTCACTATAGTGGTGCAGAAATAACAAACTATAAATATATATGAAAGTTAAAAGGTTACCTAAAGGGACATCAAAACTAACATAGCAATATCAGTGAAACTGAAAAAGATTTAAGATCTGTATTATTGCATTACAACACCTAATTAGTTAATTAATTAATGAAGATGCCAGACAGGCATTTTGGGCTACTCCCCTAGTGAATAAATAAATATAATAAAATGTATTTGAAATACATTTATTTCATGCTAAGTTTAGTACAAATACATTTACATATTTATGTGCTTAATAAAAAATACTTAATGTCTGATAAATTGGAACAACTAATTTTGTACTTTGTGCACATTAATTGTGCAGATGCAGTGCTGAAGTCCAACTAAGTATATCTGATTGTGCTAAAGTGGAACTATTGCAAGTATACTTCAGGTACACTTTAAATATCTTGCATTTAAAGGCCGGTATTATTCAAAGTTCATACAATCCTCATCAATAGTGACATTAAAACTTAAAGAGATAGTTCACCCCAAAATGAAAATTATATTGCTAATTACTAACCCTCATGTTGTTCCAAACCCGTAAGACCTTTGTTCATCTTTGGAACACAAATTTAGATATTTTTGATGAAATCCGAGAGCTCTCTGACCCACCATAGACAGCAAGGGTCCTACCACAGTCAAGGCACAGAAACGCAGTAAGGACATCGATAAAACAGTACATGTGACATCAGTGGTTCAACTTTAAATTTATGAAGCTATGAGAATATTTTTGTGTGCAAAGAAAACTAAAATAACAACTTTATTCAACAGTTCTTCTCCATGTCACCTTAGGGTGCCATTTTGGAGGGACTGTTGCCATTTTATCACGATTTGTCATGACATTTTAGACTTAATATTAAGAAATGCGCATTGTGCACAAGTAGTACTCCAAATAAAGTTGAATTATATATATATATTTTTTTTATATCAGTATGTCTCAAGCGATATTTCATTAAATATGTTAATAGATTTTAACTATACCTGGTATGAAATATATGTAGTTTAAATATATTACTTTTTTCCTAGGGTATTCAAATGTATTTTCTGTATAAATATATTTTTACACTTGTACCAGACCTTTAACTATGAAAACTCATCAAATAAATGTGAAATTATTATGTTTGAATAAAAGTTAAGAAACATGATTCATACTTAATATTTAACTTTGTAAAGTATTTAACTTTGTAAAAAAAATATATAAATTTTCTAAAAAACATTGTACTCTCACAATACTGTGGAATAATTTTCACTACGTTGAACAATTTGGCAATGCAGTGAAGAGCATACTTTAGATGAGATGTGAGGAAAACATCTCAGGTTAGGTATGTAACTATGGCTCCCCTTCAAGGGAAAGAGATGCTGCGATGATCAGTGGCGGTTCTAGACCCTTTTTAGGTGGGCTTCAGCCCCCCTATTTGTCGTCTCAGCATCCATAAAACTATAATCAGCTATCTGAACGATCAGGCCAGTGTTGCTTCCTCCAGAAAGTTTATCATTCTCGTTTTTAAGGGCAAGATGGTGCGAGAGAGATCTCAATGTGTTACTCACGCGCTGTGAAAGATCGTTACTGTTCGCACACACATTTGAATGAAGCACACACAATGAAAGGCACTGCACAGACAACACGTGACTAACAGAGTTCATTTCGCATCTTCTTGAGCAAATACACACAATATGTCACAATGGCTGTCTTGACGAGTATCCATGTAAACACAGTCAGTTACGAAACAGTTAAGAAAATATTGGATGCGTGTCAGTATAACAGATCCATGCATTTCTTATATTAGGCTAATAATGTTAATCAAACAACAAATAAAAAAACAGATAATCACTCACTGTTCTTAGCTAAGTAACTTCTGTAACTTTAATAGGTAATTGTGTATGTTTACTAATACAGTAATAGTTTTCATAAGCACTGTAAAATACTGTTTATTTAGGTAATTTTTATCATTGTATCTAATGGTCTCTCTGAGGGCTAAGCCACCCTGAGGATGAAATCCTAGAACTGCCCCTGGCATCGATGACGACACTTTGGGGAATGCCTTTAGCATGACAGCATCTGAAGCATGTTTGGAACTAATCCAATCTCAATTGCTGTTGTGTTGCGACGTAACGTGATGGCATACACTGAAGCTACAAAGGTAAGCTGCCACAAAACAGTGTTAGTTTCTGGTCTTCAGCAAGTGTTCTAAGTGTGAAGCTGTCTCCCGTTGGTGTTATGTTTGTGAAAAGAAAGTGTAGATTATGGTGAGCGATTTGCAGTTTAAGAAGTGCCTGCCTCCTTGCCCAAGATATATTACAGGCAAAGGCATGCACAACTTGTGTGTTGACTGCCTGAGAATGGAGCATGGATAGGCAGCTCTCAAGGGAGTTGCCTGTTTGCATTGTGAGCTGCAGCTTCTCAAGAAGCTCCACTCCTGCCTGACCATGTTTGATGAGGAATCTGGCCAGGCTCACAGACCCATGTCTGCTGAGGCAGCTTGGCGACTGATGTCATGGGGATTGCAGATGGAGCTGGCAGAGAAACTTGAGACGGCTTCGCTCTTTCTCGGCCCTCATTGGCCAGTTCCGCTGCTCCTGCTTGGGATACCAAAGCTCGCTCTGCAGCTTCCTCCACCCCGAGCGAGAGTCTGATGCTGGGGTTATCCAGCTCTGAGGAGGTGGATGTCCTAGGCATCAAGGTGGACAATCTTGAGGACTCGCCACTTCTATCCCCCACTTACGAGTAGCTTTTGGGGGTTATGGCTCGTGTGGTGGAAAAACCTAAAGATCAATTGGCCATCTGAGAAAGAGGAAGCAAAGAAAAACCAAGGACACTGCCCATGCCATTGGCTGCTCCATGGCAGCATTGGTGGTTATGTAAAGGCCCCTTCTGGCCTCTTCGGTGACATCATTAATCAGGGCTCCAGACTGCGACTAAAACGGTCGCATTTGCGACCAAAAATATTAATTTGCGAGTGAAGTTTTTGCTGAGGTCGACACTGGCGACTATGTATATTTACATGTTATGACTTAATTTTTTTTCCTGATTGTTTTGCGATCACATCTTTTGTTATGTTCACGTATTAAAATGAGACGATGCGCATCTGTTTGAAAAAAGTTTCAAACAGTCCTCATCTCTGCCGCACAGCAGCATTGATGGCACACCTGCTAAACGCAGCTCAGTTGTGCAGTGCGAGAGAGATCAAAATGCAAAGTGAACGTGCAGAAAAGCAGTCTATTTCGTGCACAATTTGAACAAACTTCAACAGGTAAAGCTGTCAGCTGTGTGGATATTGGCAATATCGTTAACAATTCTCGTTTATAATCTTATTAATAATATTATTACTAATAGCCTATCGCTTCTTGTTATCAAGATCTTAGGCTGTGTTCTATATGGGTGAACTTCATATTAGCCTGTTTACAGTGCACTTGCCGTCCAGTAATCACAATAAGCTTTGTTACTTTTTAATAAACAAAGTATCAGCTTTAACATTCTTCCAAATTCATAACGAAATTCATAAAATAAATTTGGTTTTGGCGCCCTTTAATGCGGCAGGCGCAATCGCTTTAGCACCTCAGTTCAGGCGGCAAGTGAACCCATTATATCTTTCTCTACTATAGTACGAAATGAACGTGAATTAACATCAAAAGGTAAGCTATTTTATGAGAGCCTATAGTACAACTTATTGAAATGTGTCATGTAATCGCTCATTCTGTGTCAAACTGCGGAAAACGTGTAAAGCTTGTAAACAATGCCATGTAACAATACATTTAGGCTACCTCAGAATAACCACTGGGCATCCATAAGCTCATCAGTCAGCTAGAAAAATAACTATAAAGAGAAGCATTTTGCTATAGGTGCATCTCAATAAATTAGAATGTCGTGGAAAAGTTCATTTATTTCAGTAATTCAACTCAAATTGTGAAACTCGTGTATTAAATAAATTCAATGCACACAGACTGAAGTAGTTTAAGTCTTTGGTTCTTTAATTGTGATGATTTTGGCTCACATTTAACAAAAACCCACCAATTCACTATCTCAACAAATTAGAATACTTCATAAGACCAATAAAAAAAAAAAAAAAAAAAAAACATTTTTTAGTGAATTGTTGGCCTTCTGGAAAGTATGTTCATTTACTGCATATGTACTCAATACTTGGTAGGGGCTCCTTTTGCTTTAACCCCCTGGGGTCTGAGGTGATTTTGGGGCCCTTGAGATGTTTTGACATGCCCTGATATTTGTGCTTATTTCAGCTACTTAAAACATACTATTGACCAACATGTAATTTGTTTGTATTCAGCACAAACTGTGCTACAATAATATGTGACCCTGATGGATGTACATGTTTGCATTTTTTAGAAAAAAATATTATGCGTGGTTAGTAAGTTTTGGGGGAAAAAATGTAGCTGAAATAAGGCCATAAAACCCACACTAAATAGTTCTGAATAAGACTTTTGAGTAATCAGTCTTGTAGGCTAGAATATTTACTTCAAAATTATGTGAAAATCATTCTGCTTACTCATTCACAGAAAACAATATATTGATTTAAATTTTTAAAGACATGTTTTGTGATTGAAAGCCAATATGCGAGGGAGTGGCAATGGCCCTGAATATTAAGTGATTCTCACCTGAGAGACAAAGGGCCCTCCCCTAATGGCCCCTAATGGCCCATCAGTGTGACTGTGACTTTGAGGCAGGTAAGACAGAATGTGAGGAGACTGAAAAAATGGGTTGTTTAAATTATTTGTATTTTATTTACAACACAGTATAATCAAAACATACATAATGAAGGTCAAAGACACATTGTGCACACTGACCACAGAGATGTGAACAGACTTTGAGTCATTCCTGCAACAGATTCTGTTCAACAAGTGAAACAAGTAAATCATACCTGATATTTACGTGTGTTATTTAAGTGTTTCTGCTTCTTTCCATGGATTCAAGAAGAAAAAAACATAATCAGTAGTCAAGGAGCTTGTTTTACCATAGAATGTCAGTGCAGTTGAACATCTGATGTTGGTACAGCGCTCTCAGAGGAAAACAGTTTGAAGAAAGTCATCAGGATTCATCTGTGGTTCAGGTACCTGATTCAATAAAATACAAACAACCAAAAAAACAACAAAAACAACAAAAAACATTTGTGAGTTACAAAAAACATATGTTAATATCAGGAGCATCTGTAGGTTTTGTAGCCATAGACTCACACATGCTTTGTATTATCATTAAAAAAAAGACATTTTATATCTGAGAAACTAATTATTATTGTTTAGCATGTTTTTAAAATCTATTTCTGAACAGAGTAGGCTATTAATAATAAACATGTTCTAAACATACTTAGACTCGTAGCATTGATCATGTTACAGTGTACACTCATATTACTTTTATAGTTTTATACAGAGCATGAAAACATCATCGCGCCGTAATCAATTTAAATACAATGAATTGCCTATCATATTCAAAATGTTTTACTCGATTTCAAACATTGTAGTCAGGAATTATAGTTTGGGAAAAACCCAACTATGATTTTGTTGTCATATAGCCTGGTATGTATGATTTTATAGTAGCCTATGATATGATTCTGTAGCCATAGACTCACACATGCTTTGTACTATAAAAAAGGATATTGTACATCTGAGAAACTAATTATTATTGTTTAGCATGTTATTAAAATCTATTTGTGAACAGAGTATTAATAATAAACATGGTCTAAACATTCTTAGATGCCTAGCATTCATCATGTTGTAGTTTGGGAACAACCTAACTAGTAAATGTGTTCTTGTTTATGTCACAATAACACGTTAACTAATGCAAAAAAGAAACATTACTTACTCATCAGATTGATCTCCTCTACTGGATGAAATCTTGTTCTTCTTTTGAGGGAAATCCAGCCTTTACTCAGCGCGTCTTCTTGCAGAAACGGACAGCAGCCGCGATGAACGAACTCCTCAAGCTTTGTTTATGTTGGGCGTTTCCATGCGCACGTGTCTCACGTGGATATTTACATATGAACGGCGCGAGCCGCAAGGGGGCGGGATTGCATTAAAGATAATGAGTTAGACGGGAAAGACTGAACATCGTGTTGGTTTCATACGGATTACTTTATCACAGAATATTTGTTTTTGATAAGACTTACTTCATTTAAAAGTAGCCACTTCAAGCTTTCTATAGATATAACTCCCATGTCTGTGTGCTGAATATTTGCTGAGTTACAGTTCATTTTAGTGACGCGTTTCTAAAAGCAGCTCGCGGAGACGGCGAAGACAGAGAGCGCACCCTGTTTGTTTTCTTTATTTTCCAAAACCACAACATTTTGTTTTTATTGTGAGTGTACCCGAAAAAAAATAGATACTTCAAAGTTTCTATTGATGTATAACACTTATCTGTATGACCAAAATCGCGGAGTATTTTTAGTGCCTTTCACACCGATAAGAAAAAAAATGAGCCTGTCTCGCCGGCGAGACGGCCAACCCCAGGGGGTTAATTACTGCCTCAATTCGGCGTGGCATGTAGGTGATCAGTTTGTGGCACTGCTGAGGTGGTATGGAAGCCCAGGTTTCTTTGACAGTGGCCTTCAGCTCATCTGCATTTTTTGGTCTCTTGTTTCTCATTTTCCTCTTGACAATACCCCATTCTCTATGGGGTTCAGATCTGGTGAGTTTGCTGGCCAGTCAAGCACACCAACACCATGGTCATTTAACCAACTTTTGGTGCTTTTGGCAGTGTGGGCAGGTGCCAAATCCTGCTGGAAAATTAAATCAGCATCTTTAAAAAGCTGGTCAGCAGAAGGAAGCATGAAGTGATACAAAATTTCTTAGTAAACGGGTGCAGTGACTTTGGTTTTCAAAAAACACAATGGACCAACACCAGCAGATGACACTGCACCCCAAATCATCACAGACTGTGGAAACTTAACACTGGACTTCAAGCAACTTGGGCTATGAGCTTCTCCACCCTTCCTCCAGACTCTAGGACCTTGGTTTCCAAATGAAATACAAAACTTGCTCTCATCTGAAAAGAGGACTTTGGACCACTGGGCAACAGTCCAGTTCTTCTTCTCCTTAGCCCAGGTAAGGCGCCTCTGACGTTGTCTGTGGTTCAGAAGTGGCTTAACAAGAGGAATACGACAACTGTAGCCAAATTCCTTGACACGTCTGTGTGTGGTGGCTCTTGATACCTTGACCCCAGCCTTAGTCCATTCCTTGTGAAGTTCACCCAAATTCTTGAATCAATTTTGCTTGACAATTCTCATAAGGCTGCGGTTCTCTTGGTTGGTTGTGCATCTTTTTCTTCCACACTTTTTCCTTCCACTCAACTTTCTGTTAACATGCTTGGATACAGCACTCTGTGAACAGCCAGCTTCTTTGGCAATGAATCTTTGTGGCTTACCCTCCTTGTGAAGGGTGTCAATGATAGACTTATGGACAACTGTCAGATCAGCAGTCTTCCCCATGATTGTGTAGCCTAGTGAACCAAACTGAGAGACTATTTTGAAGGCTCAGGAAACCTTTGCAGGTGTTTTGAGTTGATTAGCTGATTGGCATGTCACGATATTCTAATTTGCTGAGATAGTGAATTGGTGGGTTTTTGTTAAATGTGACCCAAAATCATCACAATTAAAAGAACCAAAGACTTAAACTACTTTAGTCTGTGTGCATTGAATTTATTTAATACACGAGTTTCACAATTTGAGTTGAATTACTGAAATAAATGAACTTTTCCATGACATTCTAATTTATTGAGATGCACCTGTATATTTATTCGCTATTGCATATTAATATTTTTACTTAACCTGTTGTCTACATGATAAAAAAATCCAAGCTAAAGATAAAATTCAACACGTCCTATAAAATTGCATGTTAGTAATGAAGAAAAACGACTGGATGTGTGAGAGAATTGACAACATTTTTATAGGATGCATTGAGGAGGAGCCCAAACTAACACTGTAAAAAGTGATCAGTTGACTTTTCTTAAAAAAACTGAGGAAACGCAGGGCTCGCAAAATCGCTAGCCCGACGTCCCGGGGTTATTGCGTTTTCCAGTCGGGCTACCAAAATGTATCACTGCCCTTCCCGACAGGCTATCTTAAATACAAGGGCTCCCACGGGTCCTTAAAAACTCTCAATTTACTTGTATAAAATTTAATGTCATAAAAATTTGTAAATACGTTAAAGAGTATAAGAAAAGTCTCAATTACAATTTCAAGAGGTCTTACATTTGGGGACAGAAAGACAAGAATGGCGATACAGCTGGATTAAACTGCAAAAGGCAATGATGTCATTGAATAAATATGAGTGCTGCACATTTCAAAGTCAAAACGCAGCGCAGATGTCTTTATGTGAATGTGTCTCTGAACGGAACCGTCTGTCCTCAGAAACATGTCGTTGGCATTTTCATTTCATCTTGCCTATAAAACGCCTGATAAAGCAACTTATATGAGTGCGGTGCTGCTTTGTGCACAGCCATTACCGGAGAAGTCGCTATATTTGCTCCTAAAGTGGCACCTCGTGGCAGAGAGTGAATTTGCATTTCCAGTGTGCCTATCTTATGTTCAGATCAATGCGAATATCGACCCATGTTTTTATGCAGCAAACATAGAGTTGTAAATGTGAAAGAAGTTAATGTGCCTTCTAAAAATCTAAACAATTAAGACAGTAATATTTATGTTTTAAATTAATATAATAATATTTTGACTTGTCCCTTTTCATAACAATGGTTTAAAAGCTGAAATGCCATTTTATAAGATTTTTTTGTGTGTGAAAACTTGTATCTAAACTGTAAATCATGTAATTTTATGGCATACAATGTTACCCAGATGTTGTCCAACCCCACTCATACAGTATTCATTTTACTTGTGCAGCTCTTAAAAAGGTTCATAAATTGCCTTAAATTATTTTTTTAAAAATTTGCAGATACCCTGTAAATAGTGAAATAAAATTCTTTCGTTGATATTTGTTGATATTTGTGTATTGAAAATGTTTTTGATTGGCATTTAGACTTATCTGATTTTCTATATTTAAAAAATGGTCTTTTTTATTTGGGCTAATTAAATTAATTTTCGGGCTAACAAAATCTGAAGAGTACCTGCCCAAAGGGCTACCAGGGATTTTGAAATTTTGCGAGCCCTGAAACTCATTGCTTTAAAATTATTAAATAAACAAATTTAATGCATAATTAAAGAAATACATTAAGTCAACTTGACAATTCTGAGTTACACTGACAAATAACAGTTTGAAAATGTGCTGTGTTCACTTTTTATTTAAGTTGAACTAACTTTATTTTATTAAGTTGCAATTACTTAAAAGTGTACACTCAATGGCCAAGTGATGCTTATGGTCTGTGATATTGGTACAGATTCTGTTTAATAAACAATTCTTTGTGACTGTATATTTCAAGTTGGAAAAGATGTTTAGTTCCCACTTTAAGTGAACCTTAGCTCCCAGGTCAACTACAAGATGGATTAAAATGTTGATAAAGTCAAGAAAAGATTAGACATAAACACATGACAGTATGATTGAAATGTCAAAATGTTAAAATAAATAAATAAATAAAACATGTTTATTCTGTGGCACCTAAAAAAATAATTTGGCGCCTAAGTTTTTTTCTTATAGGAGCCAATGGCTCCTTACTCGATTTTTTTTTTTTTTTTTGTCTGGAGCCCTGTTAATTCAGTCGTCAAGTGTTTTCAGGAGTCAAAATGTCAATCAGCTTGCTGTGAATACAAATGACTTCAAGTGTCTGCTTGAAGTCATTGCAGCCCTGTAGAGTTCGATACCTCAAACAAGGCCTGTAGAAAATGGAACAGGTGATGGAACCTGATGGAACAGGAAATACAGTCCCTCTTGGCAAAGAGGGAGTCTGTGTTTTACAGCCAGTACTTCATAGTTTCGAAGAAGGATAGAGCAGCTTTGTTAGCTAAACTGGTCTCTGAGGAGATTCAGGTTCAAGATGCTAACAATCACCTTAATCATGAGTCAAATAAAATCCAAGGACTGGTTTGTCACGACAGATCTTGAGGAAACATACTTCCGTACATCCATCCTTCCTCAACACAGGAAGTTCCAGAGGTTCGCTTTCGGGGGTGAAGCGTACCAATATCGGGTTCTTTAGTTTGGCGCTTCACTGTATCCCCTTGCACCTTTACGAAATGCATGGATGCAGAACTAGCTTGAGACTCCAGGGCATTCATGTTCACAATTATATAGATGACTGTTTAATTGAAGAGAATGGTTCAGCATCAAGATGTCATCCTTGGCCACATAAGGCACTTGGGTTTGAGGCTCAACACCAAGAAGAGGGTGATGTCTTCCCTGAAGAATATCTGTATTAAATAACTAAATAATAATAGCTCAGAACAGCACCAACAGGGGATAAGTAAATTAATAAAGTGGTGTGATTATAATGTCCTCAATAGTAATATAAAAAAGGGAGGAGATTATATTTTGGTCTGCCTTTTGACATTCATACTGTAGCATTTGGACTAATCAGACAAACAACTATTCATTATATTTAATGAATAATCCAGCAAACCTCCTCACCCAAAAAGCAAACTATGTGTTAAAGTTCTGTGGACAACCCCCAAAGAGCAACTAACACCCCCAAAAAGGCAGAACAGGCCTCTGGTTACCATGGCAAGCAATGATAAATCATTTGATAATACTTTTTTTTTTTTGCTCAAAGGAATGCAGGCAGAGCAACTCTCACTCCATTTCCCTATAGGAAAGACACATAATGCCCATAGAAATTCTCTCGTCACCTTCCCATCTTCTGCTTCATCTGCTGGTTGCTAAGTCCCTTGCAGGCCTTGACTACAGACATGTTATCACTTTCCATCTGGGCGAAAACTCTCCCAATCACAAGTCAGAATAACATTTTTGGAGTCCATCACTCTTCAAACCCGGAAGAACGTGATTGCAATTCCAACATCACTAAACCTTCAAACCATCAAGGCTTTCATCTGAGACTGCATCTGGACGCTTGTTCAATGGCCAAGGCAATGCAAGTATCAGAGGTTTAGTATAAGCTGTAGACCCCGTTGTAAAATGGCGCTGATGGTTTCACTCAGGTGGTTAATTGACTCCTTTTCATAGATTCATTACCTGTTTCTCTAACGGTTTCATTCATTCAGTCTCATTTGCCCTTCCCCCATGTATGTGTGATTGTGTGTATGTTTGTTAAACTAGTTTGTGTTAGTGTTTAGTTAATAAAACTTTTGTGCACAAATTACATGAGTTTCTGATTCTGTCGCTGCTTGTGGATAATGTCCCTTTTACGATTCCTGATCTTGTTACATGCTCTAATGCACTTGTACTGTAAGCAAGTCATTTTCTATGGCCACAAAACGCCTCAGGTTATCCATGTAACCATGGTTCCCTGAGAAGGGAATAAGACACTGCGTCTTAAGCGCCTTCAGCGTGACCGGTGTCTGAAGCAAGTGTCTAAACATGACAATAACATTGGCCAGCGACAGCTTATGACGGCACTACCTGTGCAACCACAGTATAATAGGCACCGAGAGAACATGTCATCTGCTTCTTCAAAACTCAAGCTCAGTACATGTGCAGAATAGAAATAGGGTAGCTTAAGTCTCAAGGAGCCCTTCAGGAAAAGACATGAATTAGCTCACTTTATGAGCGCCCTGGCTAGGGCGGCTTCTCGAAGCCACAGCATCCAACAAGGCCATCAGGGAGCAGGGCACAGAATATTCCTCAAGTACTGCCATCCTCAACCTGAAAGCTACCCCCTCAAGGAGTCCCAGAGGGCCTCGGAGGTTGCAGTACTAATTTACCAAGGAGGCTCCTAGGAGAAGCCTAATGAATCAGTGTCAGGGTTCTCCAGTAATGGAATGAACAGGGATAGCATCAAAGTTAGGGAACCAGGTTCTGCGCCAGTGACCTTCTAGCAGGTAGCCCTCAGGAACACAAGGGGAATATGGTCAAGCTCCTGGCCCCAGAGAGCATAGTACTCTACCACACCCATTCGGGGGTACAGGAGCCCCAGCTCAATTCAGGGCCAAGCATCAAGAAAGCTCAAAAGCCTACACTTGAAACAGAGGAGAAGCCTAATTCAGGAGGCCTAGTAGGAGGCCTTACAACCCAAGAGGTCCCCAGGGTGGGGGGAAGTCCCGACACACAGGGCCTACAACCCCTGTTTCTCATACAGAGGAGGCTCACAGAGAGCCATACAAACCTGAAATGAAAGTAAAGGTGCACAGCATGGGCTACCGGGGTGCAGTATAATGTGGTTATTTGATGAGGACATAACATGAATCATATGTGTAATAACAACTGCAGATTAGATATCCACATTATACAATTCCTTATGTATAAATTATAAACAGCAGGAAATTACTGATAGGGAAACATTTCCCGTCAGCTTCTTTCAATGCTCCACCTATAGACCTGCAAATAGTCCAACTAATTGCCTCAGCAACAGCGGAACTCAAACTGCTGGCAATAGGCAAAGAATTCTCACCGCGACCGCAATGCGCAGCATGCATTCAGCTCCCATTGGAGCTAAACACATTTAATTCAAGCGCTAGATTCCCTTGGAAATCAAGCAAGAACAGAAACCGCTGCCGTGAATGTGCTGCTATTCCCATGAGAGGTGAATGCACTCATGCAAACACGATGTACCAACATGGGTAAATGGTAAAGTGCTCACCTCCCCAGTAGTCCTGCAAATGCATCACGATGAGCACAACCTGCCTGCTCGGGAGTCGAGCATGTTCAATTCATGCTTATCCACAAAGAAATAAGCAATGAATGCAATGAGCACACTCAACTCCCTCGGGAGATGAATACGCTTGCTCTACCCCAGATAGCAACAGAGTGTGGGCCAAATCTGGCTTACATTCGGCACTTCTGGCTTAATTCTGGCAGTGTTTTTTTCACAGTCTGGTGTGAAACAGCATTTGGCTGAGCTCTGGCTGGAGTCTGGCCAACCAAAATAAACTAAGCAAATTGTATCTATTTGGCTGAGCCGTGGCTGGATTTTGGTCCGCCAGAAAAAGGAAAATATTCGGCTGAGATCTGGGTGGGTTTTGGTTAGCCGAAGAGTAAATAAAAGATCTCTGGTATGAATGTGATTTACAGTAAAACAGACTTGTGTAAGATGTCTTCCTAATTTTATAAATCCTTTATGATATTTAGCAGACACTTTTGGATATTATAATTAATTAAAGAAATGTTTATGTTCTGAAATCGACTGAGAAATAAAACATGATTGTGTTTTTATCAAAAAAAAAAAAAAAAACGCAGCTCCCCAGTACTGCTCGGTGCTTTTTGAGTAGGTTTAAAACAAAGAAAAGTGCACTTTTAGATAAACAAGGCAACATATGCACTTGTGTCTTGTGGAGGGTAGAAAAACAAAGTTCTTTAAGACTCGCGGGACTGTTTGTAATAAAGACTTAATTGTAAAAAGCACAAGCCGACTGTTTCTGTCAATGGTAAGTTTTATTTTAAAATATTTGTGATAGCCTAATGCAAGAAAAGTAGGCTAGACTTTATGCTGTATGTGTTTAAATGTGTTTACACTTGCTTGAGCAACTTAATATACAAATATATTAATATAACATTAATATATCTAGAAGCCAATGCATTCAATGCGTTGTTATTGAGTTTAAACACGAATATGAAAGATTGTTTAATTGTACTGTAATAAAAGAGGATCACAATGCTGAAAAAGCACTTTCAGTATAGGCTAACAACATTTGGATTTGAAATCAAAATAATGGATAAATGTTGTGTTTGTGGTAAATGGCCGAGGATCAGGAGCGGACTGCAAACGCGTTCACAATGAATGAGTCCATGCTGCTTCTGCCTCACAATGCGATCACGTAGTTTGTAATGCATCTTGGAAAGAGTAGTTGATTTATATCTACCGCGTTAAATCCGCTTCACAAAAATGACTACTTTTCCAGAGCGCACCTTGAGACGAGAAGACGCATACACCCCACCTACCAGAAGATTCGGAAGTTGCGTAACAGTCAGCCAGCCAATCATATTTACCAACACAGTCTGGTCGTGAAATTTAAACTGCCGCTCGAACTTTTGCAATTTGGTTTGGTCTTTTGGAGCTTTAATACATCAAGGTAAGTTAATTCTTCTTTTAAAGTCTCAACTAACATGTAGGTTTCACCCATTCCTCTACAGTGCGTTACTTGATTGGCTTTTTGTTCGTGTTTAACTCTTTTTTGTCATTGGATTTCATTTGTTTTTATGTCAACCCCCTGGGGTCGACAAACGCGCTGGCGCATTTTGTGGCAAATCTTCCTGATAACCCCTAAAGGAATTAAAATTACTCCGTCATTTTTGATTGTATAGATAAGAGCAATACATCAATTGAATCTGTAAAGGGTCTACTTTTATTTGTATGCACTCATTATAAGAAGAAAACTTTGTGCCTTTGTAGAATAGAGAAAACAAACAGGGTGCGCATTCTGTCTTCCCTGTCTCTGCGAACTGCTCTGTGAAACGCGTCATTAAAAATAACCAAAATTCTGCGAATACTCGACATACAAACATGATAAATATATCTAGAAAGGTAGACATATCTACTTTTAAATGAAGTGAGTCCTGTCGAAAACAAATATTCAATGATAAAGTTATCAGTATGAAAACAATGCCATGTCCAGATTCTCTGTCTGAACTAATTATTTTTAATGTGACCACTCCTGCAAGCTACTTTCGTGTTTGTTATTACAATCATCCACGTGAGGCGCACGGACATGTAAACGCCCACCACGAACAAAGCAGCAAGACAAGTTCATCTCGGCTGCTTGTCATTTCTGGAAGAATACACGCTGAGAGGAATGAGCTTTGGATTACCTCCGAAAAAAATGATATTTGATGCACGGCTTGGTTCAGGAGGAGATCATTTACATTTCTTTCTTATATTAGCCTAGTTGTTATTGTGTTACAAAAAGTGGGTCACGGAGTGCATGGCACATCAGCAACAAAAACGTAATTCTTAATGTTTTTTTTTTCTGATAGAGACTTTTATTTTAAAAGACGTGCATGAAAGCTGTTGACTCTTCTGTCAGATGCAATTTAAAAGAGTACCTGAAAAAAAAAACGCGCTGTCCCAATTCAGCATGCGGTCAGATGAGATGTTGATCATTATTCTATTGTTATTTTCGTAACTTATTATGAACTAAAAAGTCTCTCCACTCAGAAAATGAACTATCTTGTCCTGCCAGATGTTATATCGCGCTGGTTGCGCGCACTCTTATATAGCATGCGCAAACACGACAATGCGCTGTAAAGCGCAGAAATTACGAGCATGCAATGCATGAAATAAAAAGTACAGTACCGATAAATTACATAACTGGTACTGCGTGTACTGGGAAGGATTTGCATGAAGGTATGATATTCATTCTATTCAGGAGCAGTTTCCACGTTTCATTAACAGTTCATGTTAGTATTGTATATTCACTATGGTAACTGTTGTTTCCATAATCCCAAAATACCATGTTATTTTCACTTTGTTATTTTGTATATGTTTAAATGACTGTGGTGTCTCAAACCAACTTAATTGTATTAAGAAAAACTAGTTTGGGTCTGCTACATTAGACATTTCCCAAACTATAATTCCTGAATACATGTATAATCAAGTGAAACTTTATGAAGCATCTTTCATTTCATTGCATCTAAATGTCTCACGACTCCAGGAAGGTTTTATTTTTTTATTTATTTTTTTTTTTTTTATTCTATAAAATAGAAAACGATTCAATATAAAACTAATAGTGTTTACACTGTAGCACTGAACTAGAGTGCATGTGGTAATTGTTCTTTTTTTCTATAAATTAGTACTAGTATCAGTGACCACCACAATAATGTAGTTTATTTGTGTAAACAGCATGCTTACTTTTTTATTTCAGATGTGAGAATAATAGTGCAAAATAACCCGTTACAAAGAGAGCCAAAGCAAATAAGCAGCCGGCTCAGGAACCTGGAGCATAGCTAAGACCAAATGAGGCACACACTCCCTTGAGTCTCTTCAAAATGTTTTTTTTTTTTTTTTTTTTTTTAATTTTATTTTATTATTTATTTATTTTTTCAGAGCACATAAACTACATACACTTTGGAAATGCCAGGTATGTGATGTTCATTTATATATTTCAACCTGACACACTACCAGTCAAAAGTTTTTGAACAGTAAGATTTTTAATGTTTTTGTAAAGAATTCTCTTCTGCTCACAAAGCATTTATTTGATCCAAAATACATAAAGTTGTATTTGCTAAAGCAGTAATATTGTGAAATATTTTTTACTATTTAAAATAACTGCTTTCTATTTGAATGTATTTTAAAATGTAATTTATTTCTGTGACAAAAGCTAAATTTTCAGCATCATTACTCCAGTCTTAATCCAAGTGTAACAATATACACTATACCATTCAAAAGCTTGGAGTCAGTATAGAAATTAAAACTTATGTAGCACACA
The DNA here is from genome assembly GCA_039654775.1 of Spinibarbus caldwelli. Lineage (NCBI taxonomy): Eukaryota > Metazoa > Chordata > Actinopteri > Cypriniformes > Cyprinidae > Spinibarbus > Spinibarbus caldwelli. Next base: position 34,254,129 of record CM077221.1, read on the forward strand.
AGTGAAGAAAAATACATTTATCATGTTACAAATGATGCTGTTCTTCTGAACTTTCTATTCATCCAAAAAAATAAGTGACAGCCAAGTGACAGACAAGTGACAGCCAATAAATAAGAACAAATGAACAAATTACAAGTAATAGCACAAATAAACAAAGGCCTATAGCACAAAGATAGAAATTAAATGATGCTTTAGGTTTTTATGTTTGTAGATGTTCAGGTACAGAAATTGAAAAATCACATATAAAATAACATTTGCATATTCTTCACTCTGTGTTGCACCTTGATTTTTCATAGCAATTTGAAATTAGAGGCAGCCACTGCATTTTAATCATGGATTAATCCACACAAAAAAAAAAAAAAAAAAAAACCTGGAGTTTGATTTATATTAGACTGTATAATTTCAAAATCTGAAGCAAAAACAGAACGACCCATCTTTAGCTTTGTGAAATTATGCTAACGTTACATAAAACATCGGCACTAAACAGAAACAGCAGACGGGCTAAATGAGACGCAGTGTCACTCTCTGACAGCAGGCGGCGCTCATGGAACAGTGATACAGCATTTCATTGGTTACCGCTGTAAACACAGCAGCGCTGTGCATATTAACACCAATTCAAATGCGTTATACAGAGACAAGATGAAAAGAAAACGCCATTTCTGAAAACAGCCAGTTCCCCTCAGAAACACGTTCATTTAAAATTCAATATTTGGATTTTCTTCCTATATTTCACGAATCTTGAACAGAGATCTTGTTCTGCCTGCTAGTGCTACAAAAATCTTTCATGGGCAGCCTAGAATATCATGCACTTTCACAGCAAAATAAACTTCTTTTTTCTTTACTGAATAGTTAAATGGATTTAGGGGAATAAATTAAAAGAAGAAAAAACAACAGGGGAAAAAAAAACAATAATAAGAATTTTTGTAATCAATCTGAACTGCAAATAATATTTTTATTTTAAAATATGCACCCATTCAATTTCAGTTGTATTGTTGAAAAAGCAAAACAGAAAATGCTATTGTCATAATCAATTATGAATTACATGGATCACGTAAATGACAGACCTACTTTCAATTCAAAACTGCGGAATTTGACATAAAAAGTCAAATAGTTTGCATCACTGGTCGTTTACGTCATAGAACTGGAACGCTACTTTTCTAACAGTCGAGGCGAATGTTGCTATAGTAACGAACGCAACTTTCATTGCACAAGCTCTTTACTTTTCAGTCTTAAATTCAGCATTAACAGCAAGCCAAAAGGGGTAAGCTTTCAGCTGAAATGGATAGCCTACATGCGTTTTAGAAGCTTATATTATGCTCTTGCCCCGTCCATGCAATGAATGCACGTTATTGAATGAGCGGGGTTTTTACACTGCGTGAAAATGCGCGTTTCCGGACTGAGCAAGTCAGCGCACAAACCCGTAAACGGCACGTTTCCGGCAGTTTCAGTGTAGGTGCGCTGGCGTTTCTGATTTCTTGACACGGACAGAAACGGACTCTTTTGTGTGCGGCAGTTTTCCAGTCCGCTCACTAACGCGATAAACCCCCAGACACAGCCGGAAATGTTCGACTCACTCACCGGTAAATCCACGTATCGTCCTGTTCACAAGCAGTGAAATCTCCGTAAACGGCCAATCATATTATCTCAGTAAACATCTGTAAATTACTGTGCACTTAATAAATTTTAAAATGCTACTGGCCTTGCACACAAAAATGCGTCATATGCACTCATAAAAACAGTAAAGAAAACCACAAACACAGCAAAGTATCAACAAAACTCAATTTTATTTTTCAGCAAATGCAGGACTGCAAACATTTAACAGGACTGCAAATATTATTCAACAAACACAACAGGACTGCAACATTTAACTGATCATTTAGATTGAGAAAAAGATTTTGCAAACACTTACACTTCAAGTGAATCATTAAACTGATTAAACAATAAAATATATTTTAAAAAATCAAAAAAATTATACTAATCAATAACAAACACAATAATGAATACACTTGCAATGGACACTACAAAGTCAGGGCAGTGATTAGCGCTCCATCTCAGACAGTCACACACACGTTCTACAACTCTAATGGCACAATCAAAATAAGAATAAAATGAGAGGGATCATAAACATTCCATGCTATTTTCATTTAGTACTGTCCTGAATAAGCAATTTTAGATATTTACATATACGGAATTTATAAAAATTAAACTGAATTTATAAAAATGAAAATGTATAATTTATAAAAAAGTTCAAAAGTTTACATACACTTGATTCTTAATACTGTGTTATTACCTGGATGACCCACAGCTGTTTTTATGTTTTGTGATAGTTTTTCATGAGTCCCCTGATTGTCCAGGGCTGCAGGTTCTACAATCTACTTATGCTTAAAGTGTTTTGGGAAATGCAGCCCTGAGCAGTTCAACTGCCTGCTGTTCTTCAGAAAAATCCTCCAACTCCTGCAAATTCTTTGGTTTTCCAGCATCTTCTGCCTATTTGGCCCCTGTCCAACAATGACTTATGATTTTGAGATCCATCTTTTCACTCTGAGGAAAACTGAAGGACCCATACACAACTATTATAAAAGGTGAAAACATTCACTCATGCTCGAGAAGGAAACAATACATTAAGAGCTGGGGGTGTAAACTTTTGAACAGGATGATAATGATGAGTAAATCATATTTGTTCTTTTAGTACTGCCCTTCAGAAGCTACATAAAATACTTTTTTTTTTATACTTTTCAGACAAAATAAGTAGTTTACCGATCACCCAATTCAAATACCTTACACCCTGCGTCTCTTAATGCATCGTGTTGCTTTCTTGAGCATCAGTAAATGTGTTTACCTTTTGTAATAGTTATGTATGAGTCCCTCGATTGTCCTCAGTGTGAAAAGATGGATCTAAAATCATAGTCACTGCTGTAAAGGGTTCAAATCTGCAAAAGATGCTGGAAAACCTGAGAACGTACAGGACCTTGAGGAGTTTTCTGAAGAAAAGCGGGCAGTTGAGCTGCTCAGGAGAAACAAAAGATTCATGAAACACTATCACAAAACAAACATGAACCACTATTCCTTTTTTTTTTTTTTTCTAAATCAGCTATAATTCTGACTTGCAGACCAAACGTAAACATTTGTTAAATGAAATAGCTTCATCAGGCCAGTCCTAAATAATAATAAATAACTATCTTATTTTGTTTAATAACATTATGCATATTATGCAATGTGATGTAAACTTTTGACCACAACCGTATGTATGTGTGAAACAGTGAGTACAGCAGTCTAATTTCAGTGAAATATCAATACCCCTATCATCCTCTGCCATGTCCTTTCTATTTATTTTGTGGAATAGAAACTGGTCACTGGTGGTTCTGTCACATTTTCACAGTCCTTCAGATTAATGGTTGGGTCTGGGAACAGAGGATCCTGTGAAAAAAATAAAATATAATGAAACACATTTTCTCTAAATACATTGTACAGTTTTCATTGTTTAAGCAAAAGCTAGAATGATGAAACATAACATGATAATACAAATGTAACAACAACAGCCAGCTATTTTGTTAGCTGAATTTTACAGCAATTCACGAATTCTCATATGTATGGAGGGAACATGTTCGGCTCACTTAGTTTTGTTGTGGCCACGAGATTATTTTGTTGAGGTAACATTTTTAAAACATTTTGCAATCAATCATAAAACATTTTTATCCATCCCACAGTCTTTTAAATCCGTTAACTGATAGGGCTGTGCGATTAGGGGGAAAATATCAAATTTGCGATTTTAAATTTGCAAAGTCAAGCAAATTTCTCAAGGTCCTGCACGTTCTCAGGTTTTCCAGCATCTTTTGCAGATTTGAACCCTTTACAGCAGTGACTATGATTTTAGATCCATCTTTTCACACTGAGGACAATCGAGGGACTCATACATAACTATTACAAAAGGTAAACACATTTACTGATGCTCAAGAAAGCAACACGATGCATTAAGAGACGCAGGGTGTAAGGTATTTGATTGGGTGATCGGTAAACTACTTATTTTTTGTTCGTTGTCTGTCATTTCGAAGCTGAAGTTACATATGTTTTTCTTTAGTTTTAATTTGCCTAACTATCGATCTGACCCTGTAGATGCCATAATCCCTCTCTCTTGCTTTGTTTTTTTTTTTTTTTAATGGTGGGTGTTTGCGCAGTTGGATAGAGCAGTGCTGATTGGGGAGAATGGACGGAGGTGTGCTCACTCTATTAGTTAGTAAGACTGCCACTCAAGGCTGTCACGCATATGCTCTGGAACAGAGTAATATCGTGTCCACATCGCAGGCTTTGCGATTAGAAAATCGCAACGTTCAAATCGCGAATTCGATGCGATTTCGATTAATCTCACAGCCCTATTAACTGATCGTGTCTTTTTATTTAATTGTATATTATTATTAGTATTAAATGTATATTATTATTATTATTAATAATATTAAACTGTAATATAATATTATTATTATTATTATTATTATATTAACTGGTTAGGGTTATATTTTTACATTTATTGTTATATATGCTTATTTCCCCTCTCAATTCGTGTATCACTTTACCTAATTAATGTTCTGTATAATTATGTTAGTATTGCATAATTATGTTAGCAGTGCAAAAACTGTAAACGTCTGACAATTATGCCAATAAACTTTTGAATTTATGATTATATTTACACTGGTTCGCGACGATAAATTAGTGTGCTGTGTTTTCATTTACAATGAAACTACACAAATGATTCATTCATCAACAAAACACTGTAGTATTTATAATTATAGTCTATTAATTAGCTGAAATATGTGTTAAATTCAACCTTTAAACTGCACTTACAGTAAAAATTCCCGTAAGTCATATAGTATAATCAAAGCTTCATTGGCATGTCGAGCATTTACAGTAGGCTATTATTTACAAAACTATATAGAACGTTAAGAGATCGAAATGAAAGGGAAAAAAATCATAGACATAACAATGAATATAAAAATATAACCAATAATAATATACACATTTTATGGAAAAAAGATGATCAGTTCATGGACTTACAAGACTGTGGGATGTATAAAAATGTTTTCTTGTAGGCCTATTTTATTTTATGTGCTTTATGTAACATTTATTCATGATAAACTTCTTGCGAATGCTGTCTACATCGTGTGCAATACAGTCGCTAGGCCTACTTCATTAAGAATAGGAAAAAATCTAAGCTAGTCAAAGTGCTATCTTGAAGATTTAGTAACTGAATATAATATAATACAACCTGGGTAATTGAATGTTATTCAAAAAATATTTCTGTGTGCAAATTACCTGATTGATGACTGTTCTCTGAAGAGCAGTTTCCCAGAAGAATGGCAGCATTGGCTGACCTAAAACACAATATATATTATACATTAAAACACATCATCATAAAACAAAATACATTCTAGATTTCTACACTTAAACTAGAACATTGGCATGAACAAAAGTGAAATTTATGCTGCACTTTGAAAATTATGATATATTAACAAATTATGTTGCTAAAACGCACTATTTCTCCTCAGAGGCTGTCTCAGGTGAATCCAGTGAAGTCAGCTGCAGTGTTTGGAGCCTCTAAAAACAGTTCAGGAGAATGTGTGCAGATTTGTCAATGGAGAATATATTAACAACTAAAGCACGCTAGCTAAACTAACATTAATCAATACATATGTACATTTTACTAATAGCTAACTTTTTTAACTTTTTAAAATTTACGTAGCAGTAGCTAAGTTACCAGTTAACTTACCAGCTTACCATGATAGCTAGACTAATTTTAGAACATAAACCCACTCAAATATAGCGTTATACATTAAAACACTTAATATTATGTTTTGGTAAATAGACTATTTAAAACGTTTCTGTAAATTCTCCCTTACTTTCTTCTGACATAAATCTCTGAAAACACTCGACGGCTGTCACCTCGCGCTGACCGAAGGCCGCTGAAGCGGTAACAAACTGCTCGAAACAGCACCGGGCTAGAAATACAGTTTGAAAGAAATGATATAACATGTTATGTCTGATAAACATGTTATTTAAATGGTTTTATGTGTGCATACTGACCTTCGTCTGAGGTAAATCTCTCAAGGTGCGTTCACACCAGACGCGAATGAAGCGTTAAGCGCGAGTGATTTACATGTTAAGTCAATGCAAAGATGCGAATAGACATCCTGCGACGCGATTCACGCGAATGAGGCGGCGCAAATGACGCGGTGCGAATTGAGCGTTTCGGGCATTTGACGCGAATGTGAAGTGAATTTCACGCGCGAATGAAGCGAGTAAACTCAATGTTCAAGCTTCCAACTATGCGCGAATAGCACGATTTATTCGCGCAAGTCGCGTCTGGTGTGAACGCACTGTCAGAAAATCAGCGCACGCAGCAACGGAGCAGCTGAAGCGGGAACAAACGACTCGAAACAACGTCATGCTAGAAATACAATTTAAAAATAATACAACATCGAACAACTTTAAATGTTATGTTCTTGTAAACGTTATTTAAAAGTGTTTTATATATTCACACTTACGCTCGTCTGAGGTAAATCTCTGATAAAATACCGGACGCTTTCAGCTCGCGCGCGCAAAAACTGCAGCGGGCGTCAAGAATTGCGAGTCTCGGGTGATTCAGCTCCAAATGCGATGCCTGAAATGTCCGTGCGTGATATTACTGTGTTCATTACCTCGATTACCAAACTATAACAAACCCCGAGATACAACACTACCCGCGAATGTGTGGATTTTTATTAATCTCACTCAAACTGTGCCATTCTGTTAATCAAAAGACTCATTTAAATTAATTCAATTCGGATTAACTTGCCTACAGATTTAAAAATGACTGATTGATTCATTTGTAACCGATAAACACCCCAAAAAACACAACAGTGCTTGCTCCTTATGACAATTAACCATGGTACATAAAAAAAAAATATATAAAAAATAAAAAAGGTTATTGTACGTAGTTAAAATGTGTATTTGTAGTAAAACTGTGGTTATATAAATATACAAATGGCAATCAATCTGTCAAAAAAAAAAACGGTAAATACACTTTAACTATAATAAAACCATGGGTTATTTATAAGGGCTGGTATACTGCAAATCTCTGAACACGTCTAGTGTGTGCAATCAGAAATATCCCGTATCCGAAAATCTCAGTGCATCTCAAGTGTATGGACGTGTACGGGACTCGGCACACTCAGCCTGGGAAATTTTCGTGCACGGGTCGTACACCTTAAGTTTCACTGAAATTTCTATTGTCCGATTTATCCCGGAAATTAGTCTTTTCATGCAGTGTTAGAACATTAAAATTGCTCAGGTAATTTCAGTGGTAGGTTATGATACATATTCATGTAGCCTATTAAACTCCCCGTAAATCGCAAACTCCATGTGATAGCGCTCAAATATTTCTGCCCATTTTCGCTTGTTGTCAGCCTCGATCTGCTTTTCTGCAACAGACTGAAGCTGCGTGAATTCAGCGTGCCTTGCATTCAGCTAATAAAAGAAAAATGCTGCAATTTTCTGGTGTTGTTTTATTGTTGGGGCAGTCTCCAACTATATCTTAAACTTCTCAAAATACAGTCCGCTTCAAACTGGTTTTAATTACTGCATAAAAAAAATGAACGCAATCTTTATCTAATTCTGATTGGGTGGGCAAGACAGTCATTTGGGTGGGCTTAGCCCACCCCTGCCTGTGCCTGGAGCCAGCCCCAATTATAGCTAGGTGATCAATTTGCCTGAACAAGCAAAACTGCTGCTGCAGAGCGGTTACAACAGTTAGTACGTTAAACAAATGTGTAAAACAGAGGAATAAAGGCAACATTTTTGAAGAAGTCTTTAGACTCGCTGTTTCTCAGTGTCGAGTTCGGTCTTTCTATATAGCATAACTGATTTTCATTACACCGTGTTCTTGCCGAGTTATTAGCAAGATTAGCTTATGAATGCCCCACGCATTTTTCCTGCTGTTTTCCGTTTCATGTAAAAGTTTAAAGTCAGTTCGTCACAGTGAAATCCATGTACTTAGATATCAGCTTTTTGGATCGACTGCATAGCGCCTGACTTTTTAAACAGCTCTTACGAGTGGATTAAGGAAAAATGTGAAAATGGAAGGTTAGTCCATTACCACTTTTTCTTAAATAAAACTGACCCTACATACATGGCGCTATAGCCGATGTCCGGACTAACGTGTTTTTTTTTTTTTTTCTTTCCTTTTTTCCTCAAGGTGTATATTATAAAAGTTGTTAAATATTTGCCTACTATGGTATTAACGTTAACTCTGGTGCTGCTGTCTGTCGCCGCTCGTCAATGTTAAAATATTTGAAATGACCAGTCAGATCAAAGAAGGCGGGCTTCATGTTCACAGAAGCCGAAGATGCTGAGCGCGAATTTCAGTTAATGGTCATAAAGTGCGAGATAAGATGTCAACTAAATATTTAATATTTGAGAGCTGTTTTACAATACAAATGTTAAACATCAGGTTTGCAAACTAATAAATTCTAATTTAATAAATTCTAATTTCGCCATTTTTAAATTTAATATAGGCCTATATTTTCGTGATGTATACTGTAATAATTCGTTCTGTCAGTGTGAGGATGCAATATTTTATTTATTTATTTATTTATTTATTTATTTATTTGGCATAAGATTAATAATGTAAGTGCACATATTGTGAATTAATTTAATACACTAACCCCCAGTTTCACAGACAAGTCTTATGCTAGTCCCAGACTAAAATGCATGTTTGAGCTGTCTCAACTGAAAATATCTTGCTCTGACATATCTTAAAATATGTCACTGTCATTGTTCTGTGTCAAGATGCACACCTGTAATGTTTTCTTCTAAGGCATTTTTGTAAAAGTTGCTTAAATATCTTAATTTAACTAAGGCCTAGTCCTGGCTTCAGCTAAGCCCCGTTTGTGAAACTGGGCCTAGTTACCAAGATTTTCGGGAAATTATGATATGTGAAATATATATCATTTGACCTCATGTTTACTTTCTTCACTGACACAGACGAGAATCACTATTATCAAAGCTCAGTTTTAGGAGAGGAAGAGACAGGGCAAGATAAGGAGACAGAGAAAAACAAACAGTGATGGAGATGAGGAGAGAGCAGGTATTGACAAATAATCTGCCCACGTGGTTTTAGATCAGAGAAATCAAATTTTTTCTTACATTTGCGACCTCTAATTATAAAACCCAGTGCCTATAGTAACACCAACTGTGGTAATATAACAGTTTGTTAAAATGTTTAGAATGCAACCCTAGATCTTTAGTAATTTTGTACAAAGGTCATAGTAAACATGATTAATTATTTATAAATTATGAACAACTAAAATAATTTGCTAATTAATTTAATTTCAAATTAATTTTTTCAATTTACGTGGACTTTGATATCAAGTGTTCAGTAAAAACAGAGCAGTGGTATCTCAATGTATATTTTATCAATAGTTAATAGCTATTGAAGTTTTCTGCTATGTCAATGCTGTTTCATCAATAAATTATTTATTACAGTTTCTAATTAGTTTTTTCCCTTATTCTCTTGTCCTTGACAGTGGTATTTCAACAATCACTCATGGAGTCTGATCGGGACTGGTATGATCATTTTTACCCTTTTTATGAGGACAGAAGTGTCTCACGTTTCGGTTTTGATAAATCATTCAGCCCTAGGATAACATATGTTGTCAGCTCAGGAAAAGATGTAGGAAATTGAAGAGAAGAATGGCTTTAATCAGTGTGGTTTAAATTTGTGTGTGTTTGTAATTTTTAGATGCCTGTCAACACAGTTTTGGAAAAAGTCCTTGAGGAGCTGATATCTGAAACTTTCAAATTTGCACCGCATCTGTCACACTTCTCGGGGGAGCAAGGAGCGAGGATACGAGGAGTACTGGAAATAAACGGTCTTTAATGATCAACACACGTAGGAACACAGGAATGACGTTTAAGGACCGACCAACATAAACTGAATGGACTGGGGCTTTTAGGACAGGACAATCAGGGGAGGATTGAGAAACACACACAGACAGGTCCATAGTCCTGACATAACGCCGGCTGACAGAGACCAGGGAGGCGACAAAGGAGGGAGGAGCCAGGGAAGAGACAGGAGGGATCCGGAGCAGGAGGAGTCCAGCAGGACCCAGGCCACAGCCATGATGTCGATCCACGGTGGAGACGACGGAGGGTGGAGCCATGGAGGAGGAATGGCCGCCGACTCCAGGGGGTCGACCAACGGTGGCGGAGCACGTGGTGGAGGAGCCCGAGGCGGAGAGCCAACGAGCCATGGGGATGCCGAGGATCCGGAGGGCCAGGGTGGAGCCGAGGGCTCTGGCGACCGAGGCAGAGACGGAGCTCCGGAGATCCGCGGTGGAGCCGGAGTGACAGGACCAAGGTGGAGCTGGCGGGAGGAAGGAACCCAACGGAGCCGGTGGGACGGAGCGACGAGGTGCAGCCGTAGGAGCGGAGTCCTGAGGCGATGGCGGGTCGACGCCCAACCAAGGCGGAGCCAGAGGGACGAGGGAGTCCGGTGGAGTTGGTGGATTGATGGATGACGGTGGAGGCGAGGGAACTAGGAGCCGAGGTGGAGCCGCTGGGTCCACGGGCCGAGGCGGAGTCCGGGCCGAGGAGGCTGGAGGCGGAGGTGAGGGATACTTCAGCCCCGACGACGCTGGAGGATGGCAGTCCCGTGGGGCTCGCACCGCATTGATGGTGGGCTGAGGGCGAGCGGAGGGGCTGCCAGACAACAGCGGTGGAGGAGGCAGGAGCGGGTGGGAGGGATGGGCATTTACGAGGAGCAGGCACTGGAGTGCACTTCCGAGAAGCAGGCACTGGAGGGCGCTCTGGAGGCGCAGGCTCTGGAGGACGCTTTTGGGGAGCGGGCACTGAAGGGCGCTCTGGAGGAGCGGAGCTAGACGGGACCAGAGGAGACGAAGGAGGACTGGACGGGACCAGCCAGGACAAAGGAGAGAAGAGAGGGGGAAAATCGACCTCCAGATCCGCTTCACAATCGATTAGATCCCCCTCCATGTCCAGCAGTCCCAGATGTGTAATCAGCTCACCCTCAGCCACGGTGCAGGGGGCGGAGCTCCACTCCACGCTCACACCGTCCACGGCTGGCTCCCTCGTGGTGGGCACTGTCGCCGGCTCTCGCACCTGGCCTGACAGGTGGGGCTCAACGTCCGGGGCGATCCGTTGCTCAGTCGCTCGGCTTGGCGCTGGCTCGTCGATCGCAGCGAGAAATGGCTCTCCGTCATCGGTGGGCTCGGGCTGGTGCTCCGCACCGCGGGGAGTTGGTGGGCTGGGCTCTGGGTCAGGAGTGGACCTGGCGAGATCATCCACGGGGTAGATGGTGAGTGGCGATCCATTTCTCACCAAAGTCCACTCCACGAAGGCGAATTCCTCTCGAGGACCATCTTCGGACGACAGCGCTCTGCTCGCGGTGTTCAGGCTTGCGTCATAGAATGAACAGAGCGCATCGTCCGGATAGCTGGTGGCGTTAGCTAAACACAGGAACAGTCTTGTATGGTCCTTGAGAGATCTGTCCCCCTGCTCCAGCAGGAGTAGGAGGAATTCGGGCAGGACAAGGGGATCCATAGACACACAACGGAAACAAAAAACACTGAGAGAAAACGGTAAACAAAACGGAGGGTAAAACACGGAGGTTACTGTTTTGGTCGGTCCTTCTGTCACAAACAGTCTTTAATGATCAACACACGTAGGAACACGGGAATGACGTTTAAGGACCGACCAACATGAACTGAATGGACTGGGGCTTTTAGGACAGGACAATCGGGGAGGAACACGCGACACACCTGGAAACAAATTAACAATTAACACAAGGGAGAAACACACACAGACAGGTCCATAGTCCTGACAGCATCGAGATCAGTCTTATCACAGGTTGGTGTCTTTCTGTTTTGAATCGGTGTATAGTTAATGAGATGCAAACCAGTGTAAGATTAATGGGAGAGTGAGAGTGATGTTAATACATGTAAACTCAAGCTTATGAGTAAACAAATCAATCAAATCAGTGTAGCACATTCAACAAGTTATTACTTAAATGATATTCTATTTTGTCTGTGAAAACATGTTAAATGGATATACATAGTGGTCAGTGTTTACTTGGAAATAAAATGTTACAAATTAAGTTAATATCTTACATGGTATTAAAAAAAAAAAAAAAAAAAAAATCAACTGTTTTACATGTTGTTGATCATAAATGGTTGTACCAAAATTTCAGTAGTCCAACACCAGTGAAATTTCATGGTGCTTGACACCAATGTCGATACCATAGCAAAACTTTTGGAACTATTTAACTGTTTGGAAAAAAAAAAAAGAAAGAAAGAAATTAGTTAATTATGATAACATTAAAACATGAAAACGGCATGGAGACTTCAAATATTGTTTATCAGTGGGTACTGTAGAAGAGTTTTATTAATCAAAATATAAAGTAATCAATTATAAACAATGTGAATATAGCCATATATGTATCAAGTTATTCTACTATTATAAACATGTGTCTGCCTGTGTGTAGAGGCCAGCATGAGAAGAGGATGTGCAGACATACATTTTGTGCTGAAACTGCACATCCTGTTGTGACATTAGACAACAACTATACGATGGTGCCTCTTCTTTAACGTATATGGAGGCCTCCAGTCCGTTTCCTGAAAGCAGACTAGAGGCACATCCAAAAAAGGTAAACAATAAGATATAGGAAATGTATTGAACATTTTTCTTAGGAGAAAAATCTGTATATAAGAGGATGCAAACCCAGATTCAGGAGATTCTCTGCAGAGACTCTCGACTGTATTATCCCCTGATAATAAAGTCTATTTTTCTGGCATCAAAACTCCAAGACTCCAAGAGTGATTCTTCATAGAAAAGGGAGAAGCCACCACAAATTGGCGTCACGAACAGGATTGGAAAGAAGCAACAGGGTGGACGACTTTGGGTGAACTTTGACGAGCAGCACAAACAGTGGCCACTAAAGAAAAAGGTAAGCAGTTTATGCTTATATAGTTAGTTTGTGTTGTTTGCCAGTTTGCCTGAGGTGGTAAGGACACTTAAAAAATTGCTCTTCCAAATTTAAAGAACAAGAAGAAAAAAGGGTTTTGATTCCAGAATATCTAATTGCATGTACAGATTTGTTTTACTGTTAAGACAGATCTGTTTTACTGTTAAGAGGGCCTTTGATGGATAGCAGTAAATGAGGGCAGATTGTGCATGCAAAAATTGTGTTTACTGTCAAGTGGGCTTTGATAGATGACGTAAACGTTAAGCAGATAAAGTATAGAGAAGCACGCAAAGTCCTGCGGATACCGCTCTGGTCTCAGAGGTCTGTACGGGTAGGCAAAAATTCCTGCAGGTTCTGCTTTTTTCTGTGTTGAGGAAGTGTATCAGTGAAAGAGCCAGGAACTGACAAGTCACTCAGGAAGAGTGTAGTGTAGTCTGTTTTAAATATATGTGTCTGTGTCTGTGTGAATGACTGTGGTTGTCTGAGAAAATAAATAAATTCCGTATTAGGTGGGCGGGAGCTGCGTACCCCTCCTGGACCGTCACTTAAGTGTGACCTGGCAGAGGCGGACGCAGCTCGTGCCCACCTGAGAGGGATGAATGAGTGAATTAGCCCTATAAATAAAGGGACAAAGGATGAGTGTATGAGCCCTGTGAATACAGGGACTAGATGGAGTGAATGTGTCTAGGAAAATTGTTTCAATAAAGATTGGATCAAGATTGGCACTGTAGATTTTTCGTACACATTTGAATGCATATATTGTGTGACTAAGATAGGGAGAATATGTAGGAAATTTAAGGAGACTAATGCAGTTCAGATAATAGAACATAATAGAGGTATATGCCTTATGTTAAATAATTAAATTGTAATAAATAACATTCATTTTGAATGCTGATAAAATATTTTTTAGAACAGAAACAAAGAATGTCTTAGTGATTGGTTGGCACTTTTGGATACTAAGTGATAAAAATAAAATAAAATAAAATAACAAAATAAAATTTAGAATATAAATTCACTGTATACTGAAAATGTGCACACACAAGTGTTATAATAAATATTCGGCTTAAAAGTGCAGGTTACAGAAGAAAATAGGAGAAATTGGTTAAAATAATTAAATTAAGTTGGGGAGAATATATTATTTGAACAAATAATAATAATAATAATAATAATAATAATAATTATAATAAGTTAAATTGTTGTATAAAATACATATTGAGCTTTAAAGATAGGATTTTCATATTATAGGGAAAATTATGGCAGCCACTCCAGTGGAAATATTAGGATTAAAATATCCATTGTGTAAAGAACTGATATACAAGCTCTCAACCAAATGGCAGCAGAGAACTAAAAAAATGGTGACAAAATGGCCAAAGGAAGGGACATTTGATGTATCATTGTACGAGGAAATGGAAACTCTGATAAAAAATCATAAAACTAAAGGCAACAGTAAAAAGAGAGAAAAAAGAGAAGCAAAAAGGGAAAAAGAGAAGGAAGTGCTAGCCTTGTTCAAAAAGGAAGGAGAAGACTCATTGAAAAGTATAAAACAGGCAAGAAAAATACTAAAAGAGGCAGACAAAGAGACAAAGAAAAAAGAAGAGTTGTTTTCTAAACCACCCCCATATCTGCCCCTAGAGGGACAGTTCCCAATACTTAAGGGTACTGTAGAAGTGTCTGGAGAAATGCAAATGGAAGGACAAGTAGGATTTGAAGAAAAACAAAAAGAACCAGATGTAAGACCAAAGAGGCAACAAAATAAAAAGAGTGAGGGATATTTACCTTTAGATTGTTATAAACAGGCATGCACTGCATTAGAAATGATGAAAGCAAACTATGAAGGAAAAACAGGAAACGAGGAAACGTTAGAGTGGATGAGGAGAGAAGATAAGGAGATTGAAGCACAAGCAGAGGCTATGGAGGCAGAAATAGGAAGGAAAATTAAACAAACAGAAACATTAATTGAAGATGCAAATAAAATGGTGAGAGATAGAAGTAAACTATTAGAAAGCAGAGAGGAAGTGAGTGAAGGTGAGGAGTCATCATTTGATAAAAGAACATGGGAACAAGGAAGAGAAAAAGGAAGACTTAGACCATTGGCTGCACAACTCCCAATTTTAATTAAGGGTACACAGGGACAGTATGTGCCCTGGGCCACACAGGACCTTGAGGGGCTGGTCACTCGCCTCCCAGACATTCATGAGGGGACTGGGAAGTGGATTAAGGTGTTTGAAGAAGAAACAATGGGCAAACTTTTAGCTGTGGGGGACATTAAAGCACTTCTGGCAAAGATTATGGGAGGAACAAAGATGGAAGAAATTCTCCAAGCATCCAATTTGGACAGAGCTGTGGACTCTCACTACATGGATGGAACTGTGCTCGATGCATTCCGTCCAGCAGTGTGGCAGGCACTGCGTGCTGAGTATCCAATCAGACTAGACCCTAAATCATTAAAGGGAGAACAGCTGGGGGAAACAGAAAATCCAACCACATATGTCCAGAGACAGTTGAAAAGATGGAAGCAAGAAACGGAAGGGAATCCAGAAGGAGACCCATTGATGGCAACATTGTTTAGAAATGCTGTGATTGATGCCATGCCACAAGCTGTAAAGAGCAGGCTGGAGGACGTGGTCGGCTTAAACTCTAAAACACACAAAGAGTTCTGTGACCATGTATCTCATGCAGTAGAGCAATACAGAAAAAATGAACAGAAGCTCAAGAGCCAAGAGAAAGAGCTACAGAGAAAATTAATTCAGTTACAACTTGAAGAGCTGACAAAAAAGAACAAGAAAAAGATTCAAGCTCCAATAAAGACAGAAGAATCAGAACAAATGACATTGATGTCTCCAGTAAATGCTCCTCCAACAGTTATTCAGCAAAGCTCACCCGCAGTAGTCCCTCCAAATGCACACCAGAACCCTGTACCCATCATTAATGTCTATACTCAACAGCCAGGGCCAATGGGGTGGAAAAGAAAACCAGTGCAAAGAGAACAGAGAGGAAGAGGCAAGCCTTATACTGGTCCTCCAGGAATGTGCTGGGGATGTGGACAATTCGGACATAACAAAATTGACTGTCCCACCAATCCATGGCAACAGCCACCTAGGGGTGGAAGGGGGGAGAGTTGGCAGCAGCCCACCCAGGGTCCATCACAGGGCCCAGTAAACCCTTGGAGAGGTCCAAATCAAGGATATTAGGGGTGCCCAAAGAATCTTACAGGGGAGAGCCAGCTTCCAATTTTAACAACTAAAGCTGATCAAGAACCTATTTTGCAAATTGAAATAGAGGGAAAGACCACACCAATGATGGTAGACACAGGAGCTGTTTATACTTGTGTAAATTCAAATTATGCCTCACATCTCCCCTTGTCTGGAAAATTCGCAAAGACAATAGGATTCTCGGGACAAATGCAGTTAATTCCAATGACAGCTCCAGTGTGTCTACAAACAAAAAATAAAAGTGTAACAATGCCCATTCTTGTGTCAAATCAGACTCCTGCTAATTTGTTAGGAAGAGATGCATTATGTAAATCGGGGCTACAAATTTGGTGTTCTCCAGAAGGAGTATATATAGACACAATAGGAATAGAAACTCAAATGATAGTTGTAGAGCCAAAAGCAAATGTTTATTGGATAGGACAGATAGAGCAAGATGTGAGACAGACAATTAATAAATGGGGAAAGTTCATTGAGGCACAGATTCCAGAAGCACAATTACTAAAATCAGAATTTCATTGTACAATGATATATGATCCTGAGAGAGATGAAAAAATGGAAAAGAAATGGCAGGAAGAAACTGAAGCACAAAAAAATTGAAATAATCTCACAGCACATTATAATAGGTAAACAGGGAGCAGCTCTAAATATACCTGAATGTGAATTTGTGAAAAAATGGTTTAATGTAACAGATTCTGTGCCACATGTGTCTTTATATGTAGGAAAAAATTGGGAAGCAAAAGATTTAGGACTAATGATGAAAAAGGCAGAACAAAGCAAATGGGAAGCAACAGAACATCCGTTGATTTTTCATTCAGCTGACAAAAATTACATCAAAATTTTGTGTGCAACCAGCTTGATGGGAATTCCTCAGGAAGTAGTTATCAGCCAAAAGAAATTGACACAGATGACTACAACATCAGAATTGATAGACACTACTGACACTGAACTATTTAAGGAAGTAGAGCGTCAGGTACCAACTGAACTATGGTCTCAACATGATTCAGATGTACCCAGCGAACCCAGTGAGAGTACAACTTAAGCCAGATGCACGTCTACCCAAGAAAATCACAATACCCTTTGCGTCCTGATGCTGAAGCAGGTATAAAAAACACTATTGAAGGTTTAGTGAAGGCAGGAGTATTAACAGAAACAACTAGTTATTGTAACACTCCAATTATGCCTGTGATCAAAGCAGACAAAAACAGATGGCGTCTTGTTCATGACCTACGAGCAATCAATGATATAGTAGAGGATTTGCCAGCTGAGGTACCAAATCCACACACGCTACTGACGAATGTCCCTCCTGATGCCAAATACTTTACAGTAATTGATCTTTGTTCGGCCTACTTCAGTGTTCCATTAGCAGAGGAAAGTAGATATTTATTTGCATTTACATATGCTGGTAAACAGTATACTTACACTAGAATTCCTCAAGGATTTAAACATTCGCCACATTTATTCAATCAAATTCTTAAAGCTGATTTAGAGGATCTTATGATAGACAGTACTTTGTTACAATATGTAGATGATTTGATTATTTGTGCTACATCACTAGAACAATGTCATAAAGATTCTATTAAAGTCCTAACAAAATTAGCACAAGGAGGTCACAAAGTATCCAAAACCAAAATACAGTATTGCCAACCTCAAGTTGAATACTTAGGACGATTGATTGCATTTGGCACACGAGCAATAGCTCCAGATCAATTGGAAGGCATAAGTAAAACACCATTCCCTCAAACAGTAGGACAAATGATGACTTTTTTAGGGATGACTGGCTTTAGTGCCGATTGGATAGAAAACTATGCAGTAAAAACAGCTCCATTGAGAGAAATCATGAAACAAGCAGGACTGCAACATTTAGGTAATCCATTAAAATGGAACACAGATGCATTACTAGCATTTGAGACTCTAAAAAAAGAACTACAACAGGCCCCAGCCTTGGGAAATCCGGAATACTCTAAACAATTTCATCTGTATGTCGTAAACAGAGCTGATGGTTATGCATCAGCTATACTGATGCAAGAAACTTGTAGTGGTAGGAAAAAACAGCCTATTGCTTACTATAGTACAAAATTGGACAATGTAGCCCAGGGTTACCCACCATGTTATCAACAAGGCCTTGCAGCAGTATATTATGCATATGAGAAAGCATCCACAATAACAATGGGGTACCCAGTAACTATTTATACTCATCACAAAATTATTGAGTTAATAGAACAAGGAAAATTCGTTCTGACTCAAGCCCGAATTCTAGCCTATTCATTGCTACTTACATATCCAGATGTTACTATTAAGCGATGTCATACAGTTAATCCAGCTGAATTAATTCCTTTGGCTTTTGAAGGAAAGCCCCATGATTGTGTGACTGATTCATTGACATTTACTAGATTACGGCCAGATCTTGAGTCTACACCAATCCCTGAAGCAGAAGTCACTTACTTCGTAGATGGTTCTAGCTTTAGAGATCATATAGGAAATCATACAGGATATTCAGTAGTGAAGAAGGACAAGGAAGAATTTGTGCCTGTGATATCACAACATTGTGTACAGCCATGCTCTGCTCAGTTAGCAGAATTAAAAGCGCTCACTGTTGCATGTCAATTGGCAAAGGGACAGACAGCCAATATTTTCACTGATTCAGCCTACGCTCATGGTGTATGTCATTTATTTGGAGCAGTATGGAAGCAGAGAGGTTTTAAAAAGAGCGATGGGACTCCCATCCAACATGCTGAACAAATAGGTCAATTAATTTCTGCTATGATGCTACCAAAAAGACTAGCAATAATCAAATGTCAGGCGCATAAAAAAGGAAATGATTTTGTCATTAAGGGAAACAATGCAGCAGATTTGGAAGCTAAAAAAGCCTCAGGATGTCAGGTAGCAGTATTAGCCCCTGTAGTACTTATAGAACCTCAACCTCAATTGGAAGATATTATTCGAATTCAACAACAAGCAGGACCTTATGAGCACTCAATGTGGCAGCAAAGGGGAGCCAAGAAAGACACGCAAGATATTTGGCGTACACATGAAGGACAAATTGTTGCCCCAACTTCACTTTTGAATATTCTCATTTCAGATGCGCATGGTTTTGACCATTGTGCAAAGGGGGAAGTGATAAGGAAAATT
This sequence comes from Spinibarbus caldwelli, assembly GCA_039654775.1. Lineage (NCBI taxonomy): Eukaryota > Metazoa > Chordata > Actinopteri > Cypriniformes > Cyprinidae > Spinibarbus > Spinibarbus caldwelli. The sequence goes on from CM077221.1 coordinate 34,273,476, forward strand.
AAAAAGCAAGGATACTGGTCTCCTTATTTACAGGCAATGGTAGATGAATTTCTAGCCACATGTGAAGTTTGTGCCAAAAACAATGTGAGGAAAGGAATAACAACACCAATAGGCCATATACCAGTACCAGAAGGACCTTTCAAGCATTTGGTAATGGATTACGTGGATATGATAAAGTGAGTACAAGGCAAAAGATACATGCTTGTGGTCATAGACAGATTTAGCAGATGGGTGGAGGCAGTACCATCAGCAGTTCAGGGAACAGGAACAGTAATTAAATTTCTAAAAAGAGAAGTAATTCCTAGATTTGGAATACCATCAGAAATAAGTTCAGATAATGGATCAGCATTCATACAAAAAACTGTAAAACAAGTATTGCAACAATTGAGAATAAAGCAGAGGCTAGGGTGCATTTACCATCCTCAATCACAAGGGGTAGTAGAGAGATTAACCCCCTGGGGTCTGAGGTGATTTTGGGGCCCTTGAGATGTTTTGACATGCCCTGATATTTGTGCTTATTTCAGCTACTTAAAACATACTATTGACCAACATGTAATTTGTTTGTATTCAGCACAAACTGTGCTACAATAATATGTGACCCTGATGGATGTACATGTTTGCGTTTTTTAGAAAAAAAATATTATGCGTGGTTAGTAAGTTTTGGGGGAAAAATGTAGCTGAAATAAGACCATAAAACCCACACTAAATAGTTCTGAATAAGACATTTGAGTAATTAGTCTTGTAGGCTAGAATATTTACTTCAAAATTATGTGAAAATCATTCTGCTTTCTCATTCACAGAAAACAATATATTGATTTAAATTTTTAAAGACATGTTTTGTGATTTAAAGCCAATATGCGAGGGAGTGGCAATGGCCCTGAATATTAAGTGATTCTCCCCTGAGAGACAAAGGGCCCTCCCCTAATGGCCTCTAATGGCCCATCAGTGTGACTGTGACTTTGAGGCAGGTAAGACAGAATGTGAGGAGACTGAAAAAATGGGTTGTTTAAATTATTTGTATTTTATTTACAACACAGTATAATCAAAACATACATAATGAAGGTCAAAGACGCATTGTGCACACTGACCACAGAGATGTGAACAGACTTTGAGTCATTCCTGCAACAGATTCTGTCCAACAAGTGAAACAAGTAAATCATACCTGATATTTACGTGTGTTATTTAAGTGTTTCTGCTTCTTTCCATGGATTCAAGAAGAAAAAAACTTAATCAGTAGTCAAGGAGCTTGTTTTATCATAGAATATCAGTGTAGTTGAACATCTGATGTTGGTACAGCGCTCTCAGAGGAAAACAGTTTGAAGAAAGTCATCAGGATTCATCTGTGGTTCAGGTACCTGATTCACTAAAATACAAACAACCAAAAAACAACAACAAAAACACACATTTGTGAGCATGTTAATATCAGGAGCATCTGTAGGTTTTGTAGCCACAGACTCACGCATGCTTTGTATTATCATTAAAAAAAAAAAGACATTTTATATCTGAGAAACTAATTATTATTGTTTAGCATGTTTTTAAAATCTATTTCTGAACAGAGTAGGCTATTAATAATAAACATGTTCTAAACATACTTAGACTCGTAGCATTCATCATGTTACAGTGTACTCTCATATTACTTTTATTGTTTTATATAGAGCATGAAAACATCATCGCGCCGTAATCAATTTAAATACAATGAATTGCCTATCATATTCAAAATGTTTTACTCAATTTCAAACATTGTAGTCAGGAATTATAGTTTGGGAAAAACCCAACTATGATTTTGTTGTCATATAGCCTAGAATGTATGATTTTATAGTAGCCTATGGTATGATTCTGTAGCCATAGACTCACACATGCTTTGTACTATAAAAAAGGATATTGTACATCTGAGAAACTAATTATTATTGTTTAGCATGTTATTGAAATCTATTTGTGAACAGAGTATTAATAATAAACATGGTCTAAACATTCTTAGATACCTAGCATTCATCATGTTGTAGTTTGGGAACAACCTAACTAGTAAATGTGTTCTTGTTTATGTCACAATAACAGGTTAACTAATGCAAAAAAGAAACATTACTTACTCATCAGATTGATCTCCTCTACTCGATGAAATCTTGTTCTTCTTTTGAGGAAAATCCAGCCTTTACTCAGCGCGTCTTCTTGCAGAAACGGACAGTAGCCGCGATGAACGAACTCCTCGCGCTTTGTTTATGTTGGGCGTTTCCATGCGCACGTGTCTCACGTGGATATTTACATATGAACGGCGCGAGCCGCGAAGGGGCGGGATTGCATTAAAGATAATGAGTTAGACGGGAAAGACTGAACATCGTGTTGGTTTCATACGGATTACTTTATCACAGAATATTTGTTTTCGATAAGACTTACTTCATTTATAAGTAGACACTTCAAACTTTCTATAGATATAACTCCCATGTCTCCGTGTTGAGATTTCGCCGAGTTACAGTTCATTTTAGTGACGCGTTTCTAAAAGCAGCTCGCGGAGATGGCGAAGACAGAGAGCGCACCCTGTTTGTTTTCTTTATTTTCCAAAACCACAACATTTTGTTTTTATTGTGAGTGTACCCGAAAAAAAATAGATACTTCAAAGCTTCAATTGATGTATAACACTTATCTATATGACCAAAATCGACGGAGTATTTTTAGTGTCTTTCACACTGATAAGAAAAAAAATGAGCCCGTCTCGCCGGCGAGACGGTCGACCCCAGGGGGTTAAATGGAACCCTCAAGGCCAAACTGAACAAAATATGTGAAAGTACTAAACTTAACTGGATTGACGCATTACCTCTTGCACTAATGAGCTATCGCATGCAAACTAACAGAAACACGCACTTAACACCGCATGAAATGCTTACGGGTCGACCCATGCCTGTGCCATATTGTAGAGGTCCATACAAAGGACCTCCTCTAGAGCAATTGCAAATGGAACTTCGATCTTATATGAGGAAATTAACTGCCATACATAAAGCTATCTATTTACAGGAAACAAGAAAAGAGCCCTGTGAGGAAACAGAGTCGGAATGTCCAATTGTTCCAGGTGACCAAGTATATCTGAGGGTATTCCGGAGAAAGTGGAATGAGCCCAGGAGAGAGGGACCCTACAAAGTGGTGAGAGCTACTCCAACTGCAGTCCAAGTGGAGGGAAGTACAACTTGGTATCATCTGAACCACTGTACTAGAGTTCCTAATATACGGAAGGAAAGAGAAGAAAACAGACAAGCAGATAATTCAGGAGAAAGTGACGAGGAAAGACCAGTGACACAAGATGAAGTACAAACTGATGAAAGCTCAAAAACAGATGTACAAGGAGCTCACATTCTCCTGTCAGACAAACAGGAGAAGAGAAAGAATAAGTCTGACAACATATCTGATGATTACATGCTTAATGCATCTAATTTGGCAAACTCAAGCTATAACCAACAGCACCCAGACTTCCCCAGAATTGACTTTTCAATCCTTGGGTGAATCTAGCAGTGGCTTTGACTTAATCCAAAAAGAACAAGAACTAAATGGGGAGGAAAAACTATCTAGACAAAATAGACACGTAAATGACAATCATAATATCACTTTTAAGAAAATGGGTAATTCAGATATATTATGGGAAAAAGCAGAAGACAACCATTCGTATAAATGGGTAAATTACACAGCAGAAAAGGAGAAATGGGAAAACTGCATAGTTTGCTTTGAAGCAAGACCAATTTTATATATTGTACCCATACCTATACACAGTTCTAGTTGTAGAATATTTCATGATGAATGGTTTAAGAAATGTCCAGGACTATCTAATGCAATGGGGTTAGATATAGTGAGAATGGGAGGTAAATGCTTTATAGAAAGAGGCAGAGAGATAAATGACTTTAGAAACTGTACCCAAAAAATGGCATTTTGCCCATATTGGTGCCAGTTTCTCCAATCTACAACAAACTACAGAGAAGCAACTGAATTACAGTGCATACGTACCCGTAAATGGCCAATAGTACGGAAAAGAAAAATACAAAAGCCACAAGGAAAAATACAATTAATGGCAGATCAGCAATTTGAATGTTATGAAAAGAAGGGACATATTGACATAGGAAGATTTGAAGGGAAATGCAGCAAAATATGGAAAATACCACAATGTAAAGATGACTATTTAGTGATAAAAGAAGGCCCACCACCTATATTTGATGATATTGATATTGCATTGGCAGATATATGGTGGATGTGTGGATTAGAATATGGCCTCTTGACAACATTACCAGAAAAATGGTCAGGATTATGTACTAGGGTTATGCTGACACATAAAATGAGCCACATTTCTCTAGAAGAGGAAGCAACAAATGAAGAAAAATCCAGATCTAAAAGAGCCTATGAAAAAGACCCTGCAGTTTATATAGATTCAATTGGTCAACCAAGAGGTATACCGTATGAGTTTAAAGCAAGAGATGAAGTCAAATCAGGGTTTGAATCAATATTTATTTGGATTACGCAAAATAAAAATACAGAATGGATCAATTACATATATTACAATGAGCAAAGATTTATTAATTACACTGATGAGGCCTTATCACTTTTAGGAGAGCAATTGGATGCAATGAGCAGAATGACATGGCAAAATAGAATAGCTTTGGATTATTTGTTAGCTGAAAAAGGAGGAGTGTGTGTTATGTTTGGGGATCAATGTTGTACTTATATACCAAATAATACTGCTCCAGAAGGAGCATTTACTGAAGTAATGACCAAATTGAAAAACCTAAGGATTGAACTTAAAACTAACGCTGTGACAGATAATAAAATGTGGGATTGGTTTGATCGAAAGTTAGGAGCATGGGGAGCATGGTTAGCTAAATTAGGAATGTTTTTAGGAGTTGCAGTATTAATAGGAGGATTACTGTTTTGCTGTGTGCTTCCTATACTGAGGTCACTAGTTGTCAAAGCCACAGCTAGGCAAATGGAAATGCTAAGATGTCAAGATGATGAAAAATTGAATTTGAAGAGTAACCAAAATGTACATTACCCGGACTAGGCTTATGCACCCAACTGGAAGTTACAAAAAGTGACAAATGATGAAGATTCTAGTACCTCAACTGAGGATGAAGAAGAAGTATAAAGATGAACCATACCCTGGGTGTAAGTGCTAGCCTAACCTCTGCCCAAGCGTGGCCCTCTACGATGCGCAAAGTGTCTGGGCTGAAGATCAACTATGATATTTTTGTGTGATGTTATATTGTTTTATATTTTGAATTTTTTATTTCTGTTGTATACATAACTGTGATAACCACTGCCAAGTGCTGAACCAATTGCACGCTCATGCTTATAACAATGTTTTAAGTTAAATGAAGGATTAGGGAGACAGGATCTTTTACACCTTCCTAGTCAAGTGTGGGGGAGAGGTTTGGTTCTGCTGCTCCACCAGAGTGCTGGTGCATAATCTAGTCAGTGGTGATAAAACTGTGTGATTTAATTTAGTCACTAGGTAGTGATAACTGATGAGACTGAATTATGAAACTGCACTCTGGGTAAAAACATGTAAAGGTGAGACTTAGTAAGTCTCAAAGGGGGGAATGTAGAAGAGTTTTATTAATCAAAATATAAAGTAATCAAGTATAATCAATGTAAATATAGCCATATATGTATCAAGTTATTCTACTATTATAAACATGTGTCTGCCTGTGTGTAGAGGCCAGCATGAGAAGAGGATGTGCAGACATACATTTTGTGCTGAAACTGCACATCCTGTTGTGACATTAGACAAAAACTATACGATGGTGCCTCTTCTTTAACGTATATGGAGGCCTCCAGTCCGTTTCCTGAAAGCAGACTAGAGGCACATCCAAAAAAGGTAAACAATAAGATATAGGAAATGTACTGAACACGCCTTAGGAGAAAAATCTGTATATAAGAGGTTGCAAACCTAGATTCAGGAGATTCTCTGCAGAGACTCTCGACTGTATTATCCCCTGATAATAAAGTCTATTTTTCTGGCATCAAAACTCCAAGACTCCAAGAGTGATTCTTCAGAGAAAAGGGAGAAGCCACCACAATACCAAATTATACTACTGGTACTGGAGAAAAGCTGGTATTGTTACATTTTTAAAATGTCAGTATCAGCTTGATACCAAAGTACCGGGACTTTTGACAATAAGCGAAGACAAAGATTTCATTATAAAATATGTCTAATTGCTTTTCTGCCCAGTGCAACTAAATATTTTGATCCAAGCACAAAGTGAACGGGCAGTGCAGTCCCTTCAGTTATGAGGGATTCCATGTCAGTGATTCAGTGACTTGCTCACAACATGAGAGTCATTTGTCCCACCAGAAATGGTCTGCAGAAATGGTCACTTTACAGATGTTTAACAAAAACAATTTTATGAATCAAATTCCCTACCACTATTTAGAAAGCTATTTTGCAAAGACATAGAGCGATGCAATCCGTATAGTGAAGCATCCCAGTGCTTTTATTCTAAATCTTACCAAGCATTAATACAACGCTGTCTTCTTTTCTCCCTGCAGTATCTCCCAAGATCGTTTTGAGATTCTATCCTGTCTGATGGCCTAGTATCTGAAGACGTCATAAACTCCATCATTTAAAATAATTGTCTTTTATACAAGTGTATATTTTAATATTATTATATATAATTTATATTCTTTTATACAATTTTATTTATTTATTTTTACATGTTTCTAGGTCATTCAACAACTCAAATTCTTAAATTTAATTCTCAAGATCTGAAAATTTGGTTTAAAGTTCTAAAATTCTGCAACTTGAATCTTGAAGATGCTTTTATTTTTTTTTCTTCATATTGTTTAAAGGCACAATATTGGATTGTTTGATATTAGAACATGATGGAATGTATTAAAACTTTTAACTCTAATGTGCATCGTATACAACATTTAATATTTCATACATTAGAGCAGTTTAAATGTATTGAATTGATTCTTGGTACATATGTCATTGATTTCATACACATTGTTTTGAAATCCATACTTGTGACTACATTTCAAATTGCTTTTATTGTTCATTTCTGTGTTTCTGTCTAGACTCAAATTAAGAAATGTCTATTTTAAAAGAATTGGAAAAGTAATATCTTTATAATTAGACTTTACTTTAATAACAGTATAGTGTTCCCTTACTTTCATGTACTTTATTGACCACATTGTTATTAGCTTTCCATTGTACTATTTTTAGACTGTATTTTGTAAGTCTTGAAAGTTTGATAACACTGTTAGTGAACATTTAGCAAACATCTGTAACAGTAAATGACTGTTACATAATCTTACATAATGTGTCATCATCTTAAAAAAAAACATTAAGAGAACATTAAAATAATGAAAGAATGGAACATTCTAAAATGTTTTGCGAAACGTTCCTAGAACGTTAATATAATGGAAAATAGAACATTCTAATAACATAGTGAATAACATTCCTAGAACGTTAATATGAGATACTTACGTTATAAGAACGTTTCCGTAACATTCCCATTAAGTTATAAAAATGTTATTTCTGAAAGTTCTTAGAACGTTAAAAATGTCCAGTTTTTTAGACGTTGTATTAACATTCTTACCCAGATAGCACAGGTACGTCGCGGAGACGTCTGTGAAAGATCGTAGCATCTGGTAAACATCGCATTCGAGCGAACGTTTTTTGTTGTTAATGAGTCGTCGTCTTTACCTCTATACGACGTCTATACAATGAATCTTCAACATTTGAAAGTGCTGCCATGCACGCAGCGCCAGATCGGAGCAAGCAAACGAATCAGTAGAACTTGGGTTTTTAACGTAACACCAGACGCAACCGTTGTTGCAAAGAGCTTGGATTATGCCAGAAATAGAAGGAGTCGCCGTGCCGCATCCAGGCGATAGTGATTATGGGGTTTCTCTTTTGTTGCGTGCATCGCACCGCTCGCGTCTAATAAAATACAAATAAAACAACAAACACACACAGGAACACTCTTTGGAACCCATCATGCACAACCAGCGTTTAAATATGTTTTTGTTTGTTAAAATTGTCCATCTATCCCTTTGTTTGCTTGATCCCTCTGTAGACAAAAATACACGCAAAAAAAAGCCAGTTTCTTATTTGAAGTGACCCCCGTTTCATGCTAACTGTAATTTTACCTACTTTATCATTGGTTTACATTCCTTGTATGTCATCTTGCAGAAAGCATAAATTAGACCCTTCTTATACCACGCTTGACTGCTGCTTAGAATTTCAATTGTTAACATTACAAGCTTGAAAATTTGAGTAACACCTCAATTTATACCATGGTCTGTATAAAGGTGAACGGTTTGTGTCAGGTGATTCTTTGCCTCCATTCCATGCATTACATATTCATATTTTGTTCCAAATAATGCTCTCCAATGAGAAAGTTAAAGCTGACAAAGGAAAAGAAAACCCTTGATGTTTAACTGAATGAGAAGCCTTTGGATGAAACACTATACAAATGTCCATTTGATTTGATGCCTCACAGAATTAATGATACTGACAAACCCCAGACTTGATTATGACAGTTTGCAGTACACCTGAAAGAACATTCACTGAGCCTGTAGTAAACTTTATAACAATCTTTAAATAATAAAACATTTATGACACACTTTAATGTATTAACTGCTGAAAGCATCGAGGTGAGTTGACTTTATTCACAACATAACAGTCTCTACATAATAGCAGTCTCAAATAAAGAATATAAAGAGATCTAATAGAATAATCCATAACATCTGCAATAAACAAGGTGCAGACTGTGCATGGCAGACACGGGTTATAGACTGCACTTAATGAAACTTCGTTGCAAGATGGGTGTGGGAATGATAGTGGGCTATAGGTAGATCTGTGCATCTTAGGATGAACCATTTCCTAGGGTGTCTGGTGGAGAATAGAAATGGAAAAAGATGTTAGAGCATTTTATAAGGAAACAATGTATAAGTTACTGAAGGTGTAAACAATAATACAATATCATTGATACCATGTACAATGCAGCAACATGAACACAATATTGTCAACAACCTCTCTACTAAATACTACACTAAGCTGTGCCACTAAAATCAGACTGATGAACATGATTGTCACAATATTAATTTATCTGAATAAAGTTTTTGGGCGAACCATCCCTTTAAGGTTCATGTTTGATGGTTTGATAGAGATAATTGCTCATTTAACAGTATTGCTGTGAAAGCTGACAGTAACGAATAAAACTGAACAACATTCCAACTACTACAGGTGCATCTCAATAAATTAGAATGTCGTGGAAAAGTTCATTTATTTCAGTAATTCACCTCAAATTGTGAAACTCGTATATTAAATAAATTCAGTGCACACAGACTGAAGTAGTTTAAGTCTTTGGTTCTTTTAATTGTGATGATTTTGGCTCGCATTTAACAAAAACCCACCAATTCCCTATCTCAACAAATTAGAATATGGTGACATGCCAATCAGCTAATCAACTCAAAACACCTGCAAAGGTTTCCTGAGCCTTCAAAATGGTCTCTCAGTTTGGTTCACTAGGCTACACAAGCATGGGGAAGACTGCTGATCTAACAGTTGTCCAGAAGACAATCATTGACACCCTTCGCAAGGAGGGTAAGCCACAAACATTCATTGCCAAAGAAGCTGGCTGTTCACAGAGTGCTGTATCCAAGCATGTTAACAGAAAGTTGAGTGGAAGGAAAAAGTGTGCAAGAAAAAGATGCACAACCAACTGAGAGAACCACAGCCTTATGAGGATTGTCAAGCAAAATCGATTCAAGAATTTGGGTGAACTTCACAAGGAATGGACTGAGGCTGGGGTCAAGGCATCAAGAGCCACCACACACAGACGTGTCAAGGAATTTGGCTACAGTTGTCGTATTCCTCTTGCTAAGCCACTCCTGAACCACAGACAACGTCATAGGCGTCTTACCTGGGCTAAGGAGAAGAAGAACTGAACTGTTGCCCAGTGGTCCAAAATCCTCTTTTCACCAAGGTCCTAGAGTCTGGAGGAAGGGTGGAGAAGCTCATAGCCCAAGTTGCTTGAAGTCCAGTGTTAAGTTTCCACAGTCTGTGATGATTTGGGGTGCAATGTCATCTGCTGGTGTTGGTCCATTGTGTTTTTTGAAAACCAAAGTCACTGCACCTGTTTACCAAGAAATTTTGGAGCACTTCATGCTTCCTTCAGCTGACCAGCTTTTTAAAGATGCTGATTTCATTTTCATTTTCCAGGATTTGGCACCTGCCCACACTGCCAAAAGCACCAAAATTTGGTTAATTGACCATGGTGTTGGTGTGCTTGACTGGCCAGCAAACTCACCAGACCTGAACCCCATATAGAATCTATGGGGTATTGTCAAGAGGAAAATGAGAAACAAGAGACCAAAAAATGCAGATGAGCTGAAGGCCACTGTCAAAGAAACCTGGGCTATCATACCACCTCAGCATTGCCACAAACTGATCACCTCCATCCCACGCCGAATTGAAGCAGTAATTAAAGCAAAAGGAGCCCCTATCAAGTATTGAGTACATATACAGTAAATGAACATACTTTCCAGAAGGCCAACAATTCACTAAAAATGTTTTTTTTTTTTTTTTTTTTTTTTTTTTTTTTTTATTGGTCTTATGAAGTATTCTAATTGTTGAGATGAATTGGTGGGTTTTTGTTAAATGTGAGCCAAAATCATCACAATTAAAAGAACCAAAGACTTAAACTACTTCAGTCTGTGTGTATTGAATTTATTTAATACACGAGTTTCACAATTTGAGTTGAATTACTGAAATAAATGAACTTTTCCACGACATTCTAATTTATTGAGATGCACCTGTATACATTAAACAGCACAGAGCAACTAACCCAAAAGCTACCCTGTGCATGGATGCCCAAACTGATCTAAGACAAGCAGAAAGCAGAAATAATTTGTAGAAGTTGCTGACAGATTTTGGCTTTCACATTTAGCTCATCATAATTGAATAAAAAATTTTATGCGACCATTAAAAGAAGGATTGTTACAACTGCTAGACTAATACAGGTACGAGGGACTTAATCCTGTAATGAGCAATCAGAAAATCCTGCTTAAAAATTAAAGATTAAGAATTTCAGTGGGCCCCTACATCCTGCCCAATTTTGTCCTCCAAACAACGTGAAAACTGAAGTTAAAGAAAACAAATATAGTAAATGTATTTATGTAGGCTGTGCTACACATTTGCAAAAAAACATAAAAAAATATTTAAACTGCTAAAAACAAAACACAGACTGGTTAACTGGTTATGGGGACCACGTATTCACGTGTATATACACGTATATTCTGAATATAGTAAATTAACATAGCTGCTAAGCAATTGTTTTACATGTATCATCTGTAGTAATTACATGTATACCGCCTTTACAGTTACTAAACATAGAATATTAAACCTACATTTAAAGTAAATATTTTAGAAAAATTTTAGTCAGAATTATTACGCTCCTATTCTCTTCAATTATTTCCAAATTAGACAAGGACACAACCATCAAATGTAAGTTATTCACTGGAGAAACATGACTCAAGTCCACACGCATCTGTCGAAGCATCTGACAGGGCAAACCACAAACAATATTTGTTTATTGAAGCACTTTCTCTGCTCCTTTCAAGTTTTGTGCTCTTTGTTTGACTCAAATAATCCCATCTACTCCAGTTATAAAAGATGCTGCTGGTTCAGATTTAACAGATGAAGTCATGCCTTGACTGGACTCTTGTTGTGCCAGTTGTGATACGATTTTTAGTAGTATGGCTGTCACCATCTTTGATAATACTTTACTCACCGTTGCTATAATTAGAGGTAATATCACAAATAGAATACTGCTTGACTTCAGTTACTTGTGCATACAGACAGCATCCGAAACACTATTGTAAGTAGTTGTGTGTAGAGAACATAGAGACTCACATCTGTAAGTAAATGCAGATGTTACTCTCAAACAGTGGCAGTGTGAACAGCCTACCTATGAGTCATAACAGTTTGTCCTTTTGTTTTTCTTTACTTTTATTTTATTTATTTTTATTTTTTTATAATTAATTGGGTTAAACTGTCTTCTGCTTTTCAACTCTGGACAAACTTTATTTTATAATTTAGAATTATAAAATAAGTTTATAGAAAATGTGTCATTTTATCCAATTAATCTAAAACATTATTTGATTTTTAAAATAATCAATGGTTACAGCCTAAAAAAACAACCATTCAAATATAGACAACAGTGCGTTAAACAACTGTTTACATGTAGGAAGAGGTTTGGTGGTGGAAAGTGGGAGAAAGGTCCTCACCCAAAGTTTGGCCCGTAATTTCCACAGCTAGTGCACCCAGGGGTTGTGGTGATCTGGTGGTAGAATGAAGGAGATCAGCTCAAAATCTGCTTTACAACATTAGAGCTTGGTCATATGAGGTAATTCTTCTCAAGTGGTCTAATGGTCCTCATTGGAAGTTTGTCAACACCCCCTAGTTGTCACCGGACCCTGATAAAGATTGACACATAAAAGTTATTTTAGGGTTGAGTGGTATGAAAATATATATTGTGGTGACAATAAGAGTGTCTACTCAAAATATTTTATTGCTGTATTGTTTTTATAGTGGTATGTAATTATATTCAATGCAGCACAGGACTACTTAAAGCTATTGACATGTTAGAGCAATTTAAAAACAATGCATGGATGAGAATACATATCTGAACTGAAGTTAAGTGTAATAAGCCTTGACAAAGAACTCAATGCAGTACTCATCCTGTCGGACAAACCCAAAGTGTACAAGCAGTAAGAAGCTTCTCAGACAGTGTGTGAGTACTGGATTTTCTATTAATCCAAATGCAAAAAAAAAAAAAAAAAAATCTGATTCTAAGAATATTTCAGTGTAAAAAAAATAAAATAAAAAAATAAATAAACTCCTGGAGGGAAACTGTCCTATAGAGTTTAGGTCCAACTCACCCACCTGGAAGTTAACAGTAATCCTGAAGACCTTGATTAACTGGATCAGGTGTGTTTTACTGCGTTCATGCCATTTTCTAATTACCGTAGGCTCGAGATGGCAACATGTGATATTCTATGTGGAACCATTTACATCCTCGGAATGGGAATTATGTATTTCTATGGCACCGCCATCAATGGCTAAATGGGTCTGCAGAGGTCAGGTAATGGTTCAAATTACTCACATTTTGGTTTGCATCGCGGTATTAAGAGCCCAGCTTCGACAGGGTTCGGTATGTGCTATGTACAGAGAAAAAAAGGGCTATTGTCAAACAAGTACAAATAATCAAACTACAATCAGTAGCACAAATAAATACAAAGCAAACAAACAAATAAAATAAACAGCGCTTTTCAGGTAGGTATTAACAGTAGTTTTCAGGTACAGAAATTGAAAAAAAAAAAACAAAAAAAAAAAAAACACTCATATCAACCAAAGTTTGCTATGCTCAACTGCAACAAACCAACAACATAAGGAACTGAGGAACAAACATTTTTGAACTGTCACTGTTAGCCTATAATGGAACAAAAATGGCTAAAATCAACAGATTTTACTAATACATACCAATCTCTGTGTAAAAATAATATAAAGATGCAGCCAGCTTTCTAAAGTAATTTTTACCCTCCTGTAATTTGGCTCCAAATCTTAGGTGTAAATTGCCATTTTCACCCCCCTACAAAAATGTGGATTATTCAATAAATATACTTAAATTTATCTCTCTTCAGAAAAAAATTCAAATAAAAAAAATTGAGCCAGGGACCTCTGGTTGAGTTGACACAGAATGACCCCATAGTCTTTTGGATTACTGCAAAAAAATAAGCTTCAGAAATGCTTCAAAAAAAACAGCATCGTCTTTTAGTTTCAATCTTTCTAAAAAATCCTGTCAAATTGTGCCTTGTTTGTAAACAAATCTGCGGTAAAATTAAGTGAATAAAGGACCAAATTTTTGACGTGGTCTGGAACTTCTTAAAAATAAAGTTCATCCACTCTCTATTATTGGGATCAGAAGGAAGGCAATGCAAAGACTGTGTTTTTCCACAACTTGCACGGCATCTTGTTGTCTTTGGGGCCATTTTTATCGTTTGCTTTCTGCGTTTTCCTCTCTTGTTATTTACATTACATGCGTAAACCAATGGGTGGGGCTAAACAAGGCAGTGATGTAGGTGGTGTTTATCTACACTATTACGTTATAAAGTGGCACATTCCACAAGCAGTCGTTTTGGCAGATTGGCTACAATATAAGCTGTTTTTAGACTAACAAGACAGTTTTGACTTACAGGATGTTTTATAGTACAATGGCCTCTTATATGTCAAAAGATTAAGGGAATTTTGGTTTCTCAGTTTATGACCCCTTTAAGGAGTGTACTATAAAGTTAAATTATATTTAAAATATTTCAAATTATAACCAATATACATGTTTCACATTCTAATTTGAAAATAAAGCAGCCTTGCATGTTCTGAAAGTGAAAAGTAGTGTTTTACTGTAGCATAACAAAAAGCTACTGTCATTTTGAAATTAGAGCAAACTGGGGGTTTAAGGTTTCAGGCAGGCCTATATTAGGTTTATCAACACAAACTGAATAATCAAATGTGAAAAAACCCACTGCTTAGTCTTCACTGTATGAATTAAATGCACACTGAATGAATAAATGAATGAATGAATGAATGAATGATTGAATGATGTATTTATAGAGCGCTTTATTGTGTATTTCTGTAGACCCAAAGCGCTTTACAATCATGTGGGCAGGGGCGGATTGGCCATCTGGCAATTATGGCAAATGACAGAGGGGCCAGACCATTTTCTTTAATGTGGGCTGGTCAGATTTATATAAATAAATAAATACATTATATAAAACAATTTATATAAATAAATAGTTTTTACATGCCAACAGCGCATATGATGGCTTTTTATCGCTTGCACGATTTGTTTTCCCGATGGGCCACTGTACAATGTGGGCAGGCCCATTCCGAAAATATATAAAGAATGAATTATAGTAAATGTAGCCTACTTGGCCTATGGACAAAATATAGGCTCAGACGAACGGCCTGAGCGGCCCACTTGAGTCAAACATTCTAATTAATTTTGCGTGCTCTGGCTCAGTGCAGCAGCCCAAAAGCATTTGTCAATGTCAAAATGTTTAAAATAGCCAATCAAAGTGTAGAAGGCGGGATTTACCGTTCATAGACCTAAGTTGCAGGGAACTTGAATGAGAGCTGAGGTAAAATGTAAGCAGCTAAACATGACGAGACAATTCAGTAATATTTGCTAACTATTTACGATATTAAAAAAATGTTAAACGACAGACATTATTTTTCAGGTAGCCTATGCAAACTACTGTTATTCATCACAACATAAGATAAAAGTGAATGTTTGTAAATCCAGGCTTTCTTCTGAAATTTCAAGTATCTAAGGAAATGTTCAAAAAAAAAAAAAAAAAAAAAAAAAAAAAAAAAAACACGTAAACCTAAAATATCATTCTCAAACGTAGCTACTCTAGAACATTGTTAATCTGAAGACTTTCACTTTCAAGTGCCGTGATTAGGAAAGTGACATATTAGGCTATAATAAAAATATAATTTGCTATTTCCCATGAATTATTTTATATAGGCCTACAAATTGGCGGTCAAATGTTTGAAATAATTAAGACTTTATATTTATTTATTTATTGAAAGAATGCTGAATTTATATGATCAAAAATACAGTAAAAATAATAATATGAAATATTATACTTAAAATAATGGTTTTCTGTTAAAGATATTTTAAAACTTTCAGCATCATTGCGTCAGTCTTCAGTGTCACATGGCTATTCAGAAATTATTGTATATGCTGTTTTGCTGCTTAATTATTATCAGGTATTATTTATGATCAATTATTACTAATGGTTCTTATTATTATCAATAACTGAAAACTGTTTTTGTTTAATATTTTTATGGAAACTGTGATACTTTAACTTTTTCAGGATTATTTGATGAATATAAAGTTAAAGAACAGCATTTATTTGAACTATACATAATTTGTAATAACTATAAATATCTTTGCTGTCTCTCTCACTAAATTAAAATGTCCACTATAGAGGCAAAAACTCCCAGCTGGGTCTCAGGAGGATATCTGCCATTATTTACTCACTCACATGTTGTCCCAAACCTGTATTAATTTCTTTCTTGTGCTGAACACAAAAGAAGATATTTTGAAGAATGTGGGTAACCAAACAGTTGCTGGTCCACATTGAATTTGATAGTAGGAAAAAAATCCTATGTAAGTCACAGTGGACCTACTGTTTGGCTTTCCACGTTCTTCAAAATAGCATTTATGTTTAGCAGAAGAAAGAGACTCACTCAGGTTTAAAACAACTTTTGAGTAAATGATAGTATAAAAATAAAACACTATGACAGAATTGACAGACAGATGACAGAATTTTTATTTGTGGGTGAACTTTTCCTTTAACGTTAATAAAACAACAAAACGCAAAGAGAAAAATCACTCCCTACTCTTGACTGAAAAAGTTTAATACAGTTGCTTTAGGAATCAGTCTATATAGTGTTTTATTTTTATATTTGCTCATTCACGCTAAATACACCTATTGTACCTGAAAATAAAGCAGTGTTTGTTTTATTTGTATTTTATGTGTATTTGTAATGTGTATCTTTGTTCTTATTTTTTAATAAGAAAGATAAAATAATGACAAAGATTTTTATCTTCTCCCACTTTGCCCTAAATATCTGCCATTCTTTTTCTTTTTTCTTTTTTGTTACCTTGAAAGGATTTGTCTTTATAATAGGGAAATTAGTTTGGCTGTACTGCCCAGACAACTTGCAAAATAGTAAAACCAACATGACAAAGAATCGTGATAAAATCGTGAATCGTGATATTTCTAAAAAAAAATTGTGATATGATATTTTTTCCATATCGCCCGGTTTTAAAGGGTTAACTGCACTCGCAAGTGAATCTCAAGTTATTTTGTGTGATAGCTAAATATATTCTAAATAAACTACAAACAAAATATATAAATTTCCTTTGTCCTCACATTCTTTCTTGTAACTCTTCCATCTCAGTCACATACCTCACTGAATGGCTCATTATGCAGCTCATTATGCGGGCCTTTGTCTTCTCAGGTGTGAATTACTGCATTAATAGGGTAGTTGACGCCCTCTCGCGTATGCCCTTTCTACCTGAAAAAGTGTCTTAGAAAATTTAAATCAATATATTGTTTTCTGTGAGCGAGTAAAAAAGATAATTTTCACATCATTTTGAAGCAAAAACTCTAGGCTACAAAATCACATTCTCAAAAGCCGTGTGAAAAAATGTTCTGTATGTGTTTTATGGCCTTATTTCAGTGACTTCAACATTTCAGTTTTCACTAACCACGCATAAACGTTGCTTTCTCAAAAACACAATCACATACATACATGATACTCACATATTATTGTAGCCCAGTTTGTGCTGATTACAGTGTTATTACACTTTAGCCATTTATAAGTTTATAAGCAACTGAAAAAAGCACAAACGTCAGGGCATGTCAAAACTTATCCAGGCCCCCAAAACACCCTCAGACCCCAGAGGGTTAAGCTTTAAAAGAATATCTTTGAACTTTAGAATCCATGCCACTGCAGTTTTCAATTTTGTCCAAGCACAAAAGTAGTTCAAAAGCTGATGAGTAGCATCAACCGCACAAGCCGACTGAGGGACAGCTTTTCCCCTCAGACTATCAGGCTGCTGAACACTCAAAACGGACCTTTGACAGCACTCTGTCAATACCATTCACCATGTACTTTAACTCCACCACCACCACAATTTTTACCAAACTAGACTTCAATGTAGCATGCACTGCACTTTAACACAATAATACTCTGCCAACATTTATTTACCAACCATTACAACCACTCTATGTGTACATTTGTGGATTATGTGTATTTTGTTTGTATATTTTGTGTATTTTATTGTTTTATATAGTGTATATACTGTACATAAAAAGAATACTGTTATTTGTAAAAGTGTCTAAACATGTAAACAGTTATTTCGTTAAACGTGTCAATTGTATTCTGCACTGTCTGGAGCATGCGCCCAAGCTTTTCACTCACCACGGCACACATGCTGTTAGTGATGTGACAGTAAAAGTGATTTAATTTGATTTGATTTAACCTTACTTATCCATTTGGATAACTGGAACCCTCCTTTGGAACAGACTGCAGTTAAGTCTTTAACCATCTGAAGTGCCTCCTCTTCTGTGGGAACAGATATTAAACTATGGAAGCATATGTGTTTGTTGAACAGACTTCCTGTTTGTTGCTGCTGCATGTTTTGAGTTTGAGCTCCGTCAAGTTAATTCTTTATCGTCTATTTTCTAATCCTGAAATCTATTTTACATATCATCATTTTCGTTTCTATAACGTGTGAATATATCCCCTATCGTATTCTACAACAAAAACAATCAAAGCGCCTTGTTATCACTAGTTTTATTTTGATTTCCAGAGTCCGCTATTAGCTTATAGTCCGTTAGCATCACCAGCGTGGTTGCCGTTAATCTCGCTTACATTGCTAATACTCTATTCACACACACTACCATTGTTTTACTCACTGCTACTTGCTTTAATGGCAGATGTGTGTCTACCTTTGAGTGCAGGCGAGGACACGTTCGAGCTGCATTCGGTGCAGCTGGAGCTGGAGGTCATGTAGAAAAAGATCCGCGAGCTGGTGGAGAAGCGGACCCAGCTGAGAGAGCGGCGAGCCGCGCTGGAAACATCCCGGGCTGACGCTCACAAGTCCGGGGTAAGTATACAGCGGGCCGCTAACAGTCCCACCACCTCTACTCCGTGTGTTTCTCTGCACAGACCCTGAGCACCCAGGACGCGATCTTCCCAGATGTCCTTCACTCCGGCGCCGGGACACCACGGACCCTGGGTGCAGCAGCAGCGGAAGACGCGAGCCAGGCCCCGGGCGAGGACCTCTCCCCCTCCGGACTTCGAGATCTCCACCCGGAACCGCTTCACTCCCCTCCGCGAGACGGAATGCGACGCTGTGATCGTCGGAGACTCCATCGTCCGGCACGTCCGTGCTACGTTAGCTGAAGGTAAAGCGCACACTCACTGTTTACCTGGCGCTCGTTTTCTCGATGTTTCTGCGCAGATACCCGCGATCCTGAAGGACGACGAGAGCATTGGCGCGATCGTGCTGCACGCAGGGGTGAACGACACCAGGCTGCGGCAGACGGAGACACTGAAGAGGGACTTCAGGTGCCTGATCGAGACGGTGCGTAGCGCATCACCCGCAGCGACGATCATCGTGTCTGGACCGCTTCCCACATATCGACGAGGACACGAAAGGTTCAGTAGACTTTTTGCTTTAAACGAATGGTTATTGTCATGGTGTAAAGAACAGAAACTGCTCTTTGTTAATAATTGGAAACTTTTCTGGGAGTGTCCTAGGCTTTTCCGCGCTGATGGCCTGCACCCCAGCAGAGTCAGAGCAGAACTCCTGTCGGACAACATCTCCAGTACTCAACACTCCATCTGACTAGTAAGCCCATTCTCAAATAACTGCTATGATGACTTTTGTTCTACCCACTTAAATGATAGAAATACTTGTGCTGTCCAATCTATAAAGACTGTGTCTGTTTCCCGAACAGTGAAGCCAAAATATAAATTTAATGCAAGATCTAGAAATAATCTGATCGTGATTAAACCAGAAAAATGCAAAACAAATAAACAAAAGCAATTTTTAAAGCTTGGGCTCCTAAACATTAGATCACTCGCACCCAAAGCAGTTATTGTAAATGAAATGATTACAGATGATAGTTTTGATGTGCTCTGCTTGACTGAAACCTGGCTCAAACCAAATGATTATATTGGTCTAAATGAGTCTACTCCACCAAGCTACTGTTATAAGCATGAGCCCCGTCAGACTGGCCGTGGCGGCGGTGTTGCAACAATATATAGTGATATTCTCAATGTTACACAGAAAACAGGATACAGGTTTAACTCATTTGAATTACTTCTGCTTAATGTTACACTGTCTATATGCAAAAGAAATCTCTCCTATCTCTTGCTCTGGCTACTATAGACCGCCAGGGCCGAATACAGATTTCTTAAAAGAATTTGCAGATTTCCCCTCAGACCTATTGGTTACTGTTGATAAAGTGCTAAGTGTCAGAGATTTTAACATTCACGTTGATAATACAAATGATGCATTAGGACATGAGTTTACTGACCTAATAAATTCTTTTGGAGTCAAGCAAAACGTCACCGGGCCCACTCATCGTTTTAATCATACGCTAGATTTAATTATATCGCATGGAATTGATCTTACTGACACAGATATCGTACCTCAAAGTGATGATGTTACTGACCATTTCCTAGTATCGTGCATGCTGAGTATTACTGATATTAACTATATGGCTCCGCGTTATCGTCCGGGCAGAACTATTGTTCCAACCACTAAAGATAGATTCAGAAATAACCTGCCTGATTTATCTCAACTGCTCTGTGTACCCATAAATACACATGAACTAGATGAAATGACTAGCAACATGGGCACTATCTTCTTTAATACATTAGAAGCTGTTGCGCCCATCAAATTGAAAAAGGTTAGAGAAAAACGTACTGCGCCATGGTACAACAGTAATACCCATTCTCTCAAGAAAGAAACTCGTAAACTTGGGCGCAAATGGAGAAAAACTAACTTGGAAGTTTTTAGAATTGCATGGAAAAACAGTATGTCCAACTATAGACAGGCTTTAAAAGCTGCCAGGGCAGAGCATATCCACAAACTCATAGAAAATAACCAAAACAATCCAAGGTTTTTATTTAGCACAGTGGCTAGATTAACAAATAAACAGACGCCACCCGATCTAAATATTCCCTCAAAATTTAATAGTAATGACTTGAATTTCTTCACTGATAAGATAGATAACATCAGAAATACAATAACAAATGTAGATTCTGCAGCGTCTAGTACTTCAGCTCCATTCATCACACCCAAAGAAAAACTGCAGTGCTTTACAACTATAGGACAGGAAGAGCTAAATAAACTTATCACTGCATCTAAACCAACAACATGCCTATTAGATCCTGTACCCACTAAATTACTGAAAGAGCTGTTACCTGTAGCAGAAGAACCGCTTCTCAATATTATTAACTCATCGATATCTTTAGGTCACGTTCCAAAATCATTCAAGCTGGCGGTTATTAAGCATCTTATTAAAAAAACACAACTAGAACCTAATGAACTAGCAAATTACAGACCCATTTCTAATCTTCCGTTTATGTCTAAAATTTTAGAAAAAGTTGTGTCTGCTCAGTTGTGCTCTTTTTTGCAAAAAAGAAACATTACCAAGCTACGAAACATGTTACCTGTTTCTGATGCAGAAAAGCTAGTTCATGCATTCATGACCTCTAGACTGGACTATTGTAATGCACTGCTAGCTGGTTGTCCTGCATCTTCAATAAACAAGCTACAGGTAGTCCAAAATGCAGCGGCTAGAGTCCTTACCAGGTCAAGAAAATGTGATCATATTACCCCAATTTTACAGTCTCTGCACTGGCTGCCTATTAAGTTCCGCATCAGTTACAAAATATTATTACTTACCTATAAGGCCCTTAATGGTTTAGCTCCTGCGTACCTAACTAGTCTTCTACCATGCTACAATCCATCACGCTCCCTAAGGTCGCAAAACTCTGGACTTTTGGTAGTACTTAGGATAACAAAGTCAACCAAAGGAGGTAGAGCCTTTTCGCATTTGGCTCCCAAACTCTGGAATAGCCTTCCTGATAACGTTCGGGGTTCAGACACACTCTCTCTGTTTAAATCTAGATTAAAGACACATCTCTTTAGCCAAGCATTCACATAATGCATCTCATAATCTTGTACTGCAGTTATATCTGATCAAACACACATTGTTCTTTAGCTTGGATTGAGCAAATCATTTTTGCTTGGTTGGAACAGCAGCTATGCTAATTATGTCTCTATTTGTTTCTCTGTTTCTGCCACGGGATTAACATCCCATGGTAACTAGGATTTACACAAGCTTCAGTCTGGATCCAGAACACCTGAGAAGAGATGATGCCAACCCCTCAGAGGACCTCAGATGATGCCTACCCTCAGACAACATTCAGAACTACCAAATTTCGCCATAAGTTAAATATATTAAGTTTCTACAATATATAAATATATTGTAGAAACTTAATTTCCTGTAAAGCTGCTTTGCAACGATTTGTATTGTGAAAAGCGCTATACAAATAAACTTGAATTGAACTTGAATTGAATGTGTAGCAAAATTCAATTTGAAATTTAATATGCAATGCAATATGTAAAGTGGCAATGTATTTATGTATTTAAATTTACATTTTCCCATTCATATGTGCAACATTTAGTGCAAAATGAAAATTAAAATTCAACTATATAATTTAAATTTGCCATTTTCTACACTAGTTTTAATATGCAAATTAAAACATTTTAAAGCTTTATAAGTTGCAAAATTAAAATTAAAATGTATTATCCAAATTGATTAGATATGTTTAAAGGGGTCATATAATGCTACATGCACTTTTACAACTTCTTTGAACTGAAATGTGTGTTGGCAGTGTGTGTACACAGCCACCATATAATTATAAAAATCCACCCAGTGTTTTTTTTTTTTTTTAATCTACTAAAATCTTTACCCCTTTCTTTTTCTTTTTTTTTCAATGCTTTATTTATTCAATGCCACAAATAAACATTAGCTGCCAGAGAAAAAAGGAGAAAAAAAAGGAAGAGAATTAAAGAAATTTCAATGTTTTCAGAGCATTACATGTTTTCAGTGCTTTTTTGTTTTTTGTTTGTTCCAAGAGATTTACATATAATTTAAAGTCATTTATAAAATGTGCAAAGTTTGGTTTACATTGAGCCCACTTCTTCTTATGTATATGGATTTTCCTAGCAAAATAGACAAGTTTATAATATGTTGTTCTTTACAATTCAAATTTTCATTTTCTGTATAAAAAAGTACTACAAATATACAAATTTTTATCATACACTCCAATTTTCTGTTAATATAGAATTCCAAATCCTTCCAAAATAATCTTGAGTAAATACAATGAAAAAAAAAAAAAAAAGGATGCAAAATAGTTTATTTTTCTTGACCACAAAATTCACAGGTATACAAAATGTTAAGTTTAAATCTTTCCAAAACATGCTTAGCAGGACAAATTCTATGAAGTATTTTGTAAGACACTTCCTTAATTTTGTTATTGATACAAAACTTATTTGGCAGTTTCCATGCTTTAACCCAAGAGATATTACCAAATAAAGAAGACCAAAAAAACCTTGCTGCAGGTAAAGACAAAGAACAAAGAGCATTCCTTATAATCTTATTACTACATTGTTGTCTTAAAACATCAACATTTTCAATTAAAATGTTTCCACAAGGATTAACCATGCTGATTTCTTCTGAGATACAGTTTTTTAAAAGTAACATCACACTCTTTGGAACTGCGTCAAAAACAATAGCAAATTCTCTTGGTTTAACTGGTAATTGAAATTTCTGAAGAAATTCAGTATAAGACAACAAATACCCATGGGAATTAACTAACTGTCTTACTAAAAGAATACCTTCCTTGAACCAAGTATGATAGAATAAAGATTTGTTTTTAAATAATATGTCTTTGTTATTCCATATGAAATAGTTATGGGGTGAAAAATTGTGCTTATACACCAATTTCCATGCTAACAGGGCTTGTCTGTGAAAACTGGCCAATTTAACAGGAATTTTGTCAACAGAACAATTATATTTCAACAAAAAGTCTATGCCTCCAAGAGTATTAAATATATAATTAGGAAATGCATTCCAAGGACTTTCTCTGTTCTTCATAAACTCTATCAACCATTTAATTTTAAAAGTGTCATTAAGAGTATTATAATCTAAGACCTCCAGTCCCCCTTGCTCTTTAGGATTACAAATGATCTCTTTTTTTAAATAATGCGTTTTTTTTCTTCAAATAAAATTATAAAGAATCTGATATAAATCATTTAACGATAATGACGTGTAAACAGATTTAGATATACCTTCCGCTTTTGACAATAATACCCTCCCAAATATTGAGATGTCCCTCATTAACCACAAATTAAATTTATTTTTATTTGTCTCAATAATTGGTTCAAAATTTAACTGACTCCTTTGTTTTTCATTTTTACAAATTATTACACCTAAATACGTTAATTTATGTTTAACTGGAATATTCTCTATTTCTGAAGAGGAGCAATCTTTGAGGGGAAATAATACAGATTTATCTAAATTCATTTTAAGACCTGAAACACCAGTGAATTCCTCAATGTATCTAATTACCTTCGGTATTTTAAATTTGTTTTTCAAAACAACTGCAGTGTCATCAGCAAACTGGCTAAGTTTATATTGTACACCTAAAGCTGTGATACCATTAAATTGATTCCTTTTCATATGCGATGCTAAAACTTGAGTGACTAACAAAAATAAAAAAGGAGAGAGAGGGCAACCTTGCCTAATGCCACGATGAATATCAAATCTTTGTGAGGTACCATGAGCAAGTTTGACAGAACTATTACACCCACTATATAATGTTTTAACTGCTTTCAAAAACATATCTCCAAAACCAAAGAATTTAATAACTTTGAAAATAAAACTATGAATCACCGTATCAAATGCTTTATAGAAATCAATAAATAAAATAAAACTATCATCCTCAATAAAATGATTATAATCAATCATATCTAAGACTAGTCTAATATTATTCCTGATATGACGGCCTTGCATAAACCCAGATTGTTCTATATATTAATTATTTTGTCTAAACTTTGCTTCAGTCTTCTAGCAAAAATCATTGCAAACAATTTACTGTCATTATTTAGCAAACTAATAGGCCTCCAATTTTCAATGAATAACTTGTCTTTATTAGGTTTGGGAATCAGTGTTATAACTCCTTGTTTTAATGAAACAGGCAATTCACTATTTTGTATAGCTTCTACAAACACTAATAATAAAAAGGGAGAACTTTCTTTGGAAAAAGTCTTATAAAAATCACCGGTTAGCCCGTCATTGCCTTGAGATTTGTTATTCTTTAATAAGTTAATGCACTCTCTCAACTCTTCAATGTCTATTTCTTTATCACAAATATTCTGAAAGTCCTGGTCTATTTTTTTGGTATCACTGATCAAGCTATTTAAAAAAGTATCAATGTCGGAAGAAGCTGATATGGGAGAATACAAATTACTAAAAAACTGAACAACATATTTTGAAATAACTGAGGAATTGTCTACTAAATTATTGTTAATCATTAATTTTGAGATTGAGTCAAAATCACGGTTTCTTTTTTTTTACCATGATTTAACCATTTAAGTCTAGTTCTGATAAATGCACCTCTTGCTTTATCCTCATAGATCTTATCTAATTCAATTTGCAATAAATCTAATTTTTGTAATTCACAATCAGTCAAAGCTTCCTTTTTCTTTTTACACAAATTAAAAATATCCTCAATAATTGATTTCTTTAATTTTTTTAGTTTTTGTTTCCAATTTTTCTTGTTTAATAAATGCTGTCCTAATATCAAACTTCATTAATTCCCAGTATTTTCCATATGATTTTTCTAAATCTGCAATTTTTCTATATTTTACAATAATACCTTTAATTTCTTCCTTTAAACATTCATTTTCAAGCAATTTGTTATTTAATTTCCAATAGTTATGTTTTTTGACTGATTTATCTTGTACCATATTTATTTTTATAAATATTCCTTTATGATCTGTCATTATGCAAGGTTCTATCAATACAGAGATCACATTATTAGTTAAATCACTAGACACTAACCAATAGTCAACATGAGAATGAAGAGATGAGTCCTTATTACTCCATGTATCTTCTTCCCTGTCTGGATTCTTACATAGCCACACATCAGTAAGACCCAATCTTAAACATACATGATCCAGTTCACTAGAAGGGCCCGGTCTAGTTTTAGGAGGCCGTCTATCAATGGTTTCATTAAACATAGTATTGAAATCTCCTCCCCAAATAACTTTGGCTGAAGGATATATGGAAATGAAATATTGAATCCTAGATTTATCTATAACGTCGGGGCAAGATGTGTTGGATGGCCTCGGTCTGCCTCTGTACTGCCGAGAACTGCTGGGCACAGTCCTAGACAGTGTCGGCGAACAGTCCAGCCTGGGAGACGGGAGTGTCGAGAAAGCGCACTTTGTCGACATCGCTCGTCTCAGCAGGGCTGAACCATAGATGGCGCTCTTGGACCAAAAGTGGGGGCATCACCTTCCCGAGGGACTGCACTGTGACTTACGTCGCCCGTAGGGCACGGTCAGTTAATTATTAAAAATATCCTTAAAAATATCCTCAATTATTGAGGATATTTTTAATTTTAATCCTAGATTCAATATTTGAAAAAAGTATAACGTTGTTCACTTTGTTATTAGTGGCATAACAATTGACTAAGACAAATTGTTTGTTATCCTTATCTAACACAAGTAATATCCATCTACCACAATCATCTTTTTCGTAGTTTAAAATTTGCCCTGAAAATTTATCTTTGCTGCCAAATGACAACCAAGTCTCTTTTCCCCACTGATTTTTTCCTAAAAGAGCAAATCACAGTCGGTTCGCGTCTTTTTAAACACGCCGTTCCAGCCGTGTCCTCTTGGTTGCGGTCGTTTCCTATCCTCCGTCGACAGCCACGATCGTTGTCTTCAGTGTCTGGGCATCGCGTGTAACCATGGCAGCGCTGCCATCGCGCCTCTCTCTTCTCACGGGGATGGGAGGGGCTCCCTCTGTCACTACCCGCGCTGGCTTCTCTGCTACAAGCAGAGAACCATCGGCTAGTGCTCTGGGCGATCTGAGGGTTACAGTGAGAGCCTTTCCGCCAGGCCAGTCCCCACAGACCTTTCACTCCTCCCGCAGCAGATGTTCTGTGTGGCTCCCCGGTGATTCTGCTGTTCTGTCTTACGGCGTGCTCAGCGTTTCATTCGGCGTGCCGATAGAGGATCAGATGTCGATAGCAGCATCGGGGGATGGGCAATCGTCCTCTGAGGATGAAGATTCGGCGGGGCTGCCACCGAATCGGACCCAGAGTTGACAGCCGTGCTTTCCCAGGTCACCGCGAGCATCGGGCTAGAGGCGTGCACACCTCTCAGTCCCGAGTCCTCGCGGCGAGATGATTGGCTCCTCGACACGGGCTGTGGCTCGCGACCACGCCCTGCCCTGGTCCCTTTCTTCCCGGAAGTGCACGAGGAACTGATGAAGTTGTGCACGGCCCCTTTTTACAGCCAGAAGCAGCTCGTTTGTCTCCCCCATCCTCGTTACCCTCGATGGCGGGGCGGCTAGGGGGTACGTTGACATTCTGGAGAGTGCGGATGCGGTGCACCTGTGCCTGCAAAACGCCGCCACTTGGCGGAATCATCCTCATCTCCCGTCCAAAGCCTGTAAGCTGACGGCCGCTCTCGCGGCCAAAGCTTACAGCGCTGTGGGCCAAGCTGCCTCTGCTCGGCATGCCATGGCTATCCTACGAGTACACCAAGCCAAGGCATTAAAATGCACGAGGGTAGTACCAACCCGAGGCTGAAGCAGGAACTGTGCTCGGCGACTGACCGTGCCCTACGGGCGACGGAAGTCACAGCGCAGTCCCTCGGGAAGGTGATGCCCACACTTGTGGTCCAAGAGCGCCATCTATGGTTCAGCCCTGCTGAGACGAGCGATGTCGACAAAGTGCGCTTTCTCGACACTCCCGTCTCCCAGGCTGGACTGTTCGCCGACACTGTCGAGGACTGTGCCCAGCAGTTCTCGGCAGTACAGAGGCAGACCGAGGCCATCCAACACATCTTGCCCCGACGTGATGCATTATCTGCCACCGCTCCGCCGCAGGGCAAGCCCCGGTCTGCTTGTCGCCGTGGGTGCCCTCCTGTGTTCCCCAGAGCCGCTCCGCTCCGCCCCGTGTTGAGGTAACACCTAGGCTGGCGCGTTGAGCCTCTCGCAGGAGCATAGTGCCCACTGTGTCCCAGCCGGCCCCTAAATCGTCCAGGAAGGTGGCAAAGCGGCCCTGACACAGGCAACCCGGAGATGTGGGAAGCTGCTCTTTCTTGGGAGATGGCGAGGACAGCGCCGCTCCTTCCCCCGGAGGAAGGCCGGGTGGGGAATCTTCTGTTTCTGTTCCGCCGCTGGCTCAAGGGCTAGCGGTACCCACTTTGTCAAAGAAAGAGCAATTTCCTTTTCCTCCGGGTCCTCAGGCTCGCGGGTCGACAATGAGCGATGCGATGCCTCCTCACTCTCGCCCACAAGCCCCCCCCCTTTTTTGACAGTAGCCAAGAAGTTGTGGTTGGGAGACGCAATGCCTCTCCACGCATCTCTGGACAGTCCCTCCGGGGATGCGGGGAGTTCTGCTGTGATCGGTAAGAACGCAATGCCTTCTGGGCTATCCAGCTCAACTCCCCTCCACTGCACCACTACGGGTATGTCGATTGTCCCTTTGGTGCCACTCGCACGGAGTTTGGGGGCGTGGCTTGCGCTGCCCAACCTGTCCCGCTGGCTCATTCGCACAATCCGACTCGGCTATGCCATTCAGTTCACCAGGCAGCCTCCCAAGTTCTCGAGACTTCGGCGGGGTTCTCGAGACTTCGGTGACTTCGGTGGCAGACCGAGACGCACCTGTCTTGCGTCAGGGGATTGCTGTCCTCCTGGCAAAGGATGCAATCGAGCAGGTCCCTCCAGCCGAGATCAGGCAGGGGTTTTACACCCCCTACCTAATCATACCCAAGAAAGGTGGTGGCCTTTGGCCAATCCTGGATGCATCTAGCCCCAGGATTGGTTTGCAGCAGTCGACCTGAAGGACGCTTACTTTCATGTCTCAATATGCCCTCGACACAGGTCGTTTCTACAGTTTGTGCTCGAGGGTCAGGCAGGGAAGTACAGTGTTCTCCCCTTCTGGCTGTTCCTGTCCCCCGGTGTCTTTACGAAAGTCACGGAGAGCGCCCTTGCCCCGCTATGGGAAGTGGGCATCAGGATCCTCAGCTATCTCGAGCATGGCCCGTGTGCGAGAACTGTTGTGTGATGACAGGGACCCAGTGCTCCGGCACTTAGCCAGCTGGGGCTTCAGGTCAACTGGGAAAAGAGCAAGCTCTCCCTCATGCAGAGAATCTCTTTTCTCGGTGTGGAGTTAGACTCAGTGAGTAGGATGGCGCGTCTCACTAACGAGCGTGCCCAGTCCGTGCTGAACTGCCTGAGTTCCTTCAGAGGCAAGATGGTGGTACCACTGAAACCCTTTTCAGAGGCTCCTGGGGCATATGGCATCCGTAGCCACAGTCTCGCCGCTCGGATTGCTTCATATGAGACCACTTCAGCACTGGTTACACTCCCGAGTCCCGAGATGGGAATGGCGCCGTGGTACAGCTCGCGTGACCATCACGCCAATGTGTTACTGCTCATGCAACCCCTAGACGGACCTTGTCTTTATACGGGTTGGGGTGCCCTTAGAACAAGTGTCGGCATGTTGTCGTCACGATGGATGCCTCCAGTGAGGGCTGGTGTGCTACATGCAACGGGCAGGCAGCCTCGGGGTTCTGGACAGGGCCTCAACTGCTTTGGCACATCAACTGCCTCGAGTTGCTGGCAGTGCTACTAGCCTTGCGGCGGTCCGGCCGCTGCTGCTTGGCTAGCATGTGTTGGTCCACATGGTCAACACTGCAACAGTTTCGTAGATCAACTGGCAGGGTTGTCTACGATCACGTCGCATGTCGCAACTCGCCCACCATCTCCTCCTCCTCTGGAGTCAGACGTGGTGTAAGTCACTGTGCGCCGTCCATATCCTGGAGGAGCTCAATCGTGCGGCTGAGGTGTTCTCACGACAGCCCACGTTCCCCAGGGAATGGCGACTCCATCCCGAGACGATCCAGTTGTTCTGGGGTCGATTCGAGGGAGCTCAGGTAAGCCTGTTGTCTTCCTTGAGTCCTCCCGCGGCCAGTTGTATGACTCTCTGACTGAGGGCCCTCGGCTTGGACGCACTGGCGCACAGCTGGCCTTGGTTTTCACGCAGGAATGCGTTCCCCAGTGAGCCTTCTCGCACGAACACCGTGCAAGGTCAGTGAGGACGAGGAACAGGTCCTGCCGGTTGCGCCTCTTTGGCCCACCCGGACCTGGCTTTCGGAACTCACGCTCCTCGTGACAGCCCCTCCTGGCGTATTCCTCTGAGGAAGAATCTCCTTTCTCAGGGGCCCGGCACCATGCGGCACCCGCGTCCACTTCTTGGAGCCTCCACGTGTGGCTCCTGGACGAGACGCGGCAAACTCTCTCTACGAGGCAAGCCTACGCCCCGTATGAAGTCTGTTCGCAAACTGGTGTTCTTCTCGCTGAGAAGATCCCCGAACATGCACGATTGGAGTAGTGCTTTCTGTCCTGCAAGCAGGGTTGGAGCGTAGGCTGTCACCCTCCACCTTGGAAGTGTATGTGGCTGCTATCGCAGCACATCACGATGCAGTGGACGGCTGGTCCCTGGGAAAGCACGATCTCATCGTGAGGTCTCTGAGGGATGTCAGGGGGTTACATCTTCCTAGGCCACCCCCGGTGCCCTCCTGGGATCTCTCTGTTGTCCGGGCTGGACTACAGAGGGGTCCCTCTGAGCCGCTGGGTTCAGTTGAGCTTAAATTCCTGTCTGCTAGAAGACAGTGCTCCTGACTGCGCTCTCATCCATTAAGAGGGTCGGGGACCTCCTAGCATTTTCGGCGAGCGAAGAGTGCCTTGTGTTCGGGCCGGCCTACTCTCACGTTGTCCTGAGACCCCAGCCTGGATACGTGCCTAAGCTTCCCACCACGCTTTTTCGCGATCAGGTGGTGAACCTGCAAGCACTGCCCTTGGAGAAGGCAGATCCAGCCTTGGCGTTGCTGTGTCCTGTAAGAGCATTGTGCATATATGTGGACTGCACCCCGGAGCTTCAGAAGCTCTGAGCAGCTCTCTGTCTGTTACGGAGGTCAGCAGAAAGGGTAGGCTGTCTCCAAGCAAAGGTTGGCCCACTGGACAGTGGATGCCATCCCCTTGACGTACCAATCTCAAGACGAGCCGTGCCCCCTGGGGGTGAGGGCTCACTCCACTCAGAGTGTTGCCTCCCCCTATGCGCTGGTGCACGGCGCCTCTCTGGCAGACATCTGTAGAGCTGCGGGCTGGGCGACACCGAACACCTTCGCGAGATTCTACAGTCTCCGCGCTGAGCCAGTTTCTTCCCGTGTGTTGGGTAACAGGTAAGTGGCAGGAAGAGCTGGCCGGTGTCACGCTTGCTGCGCCATTCCCCCTCACCCGGGGATACGAGCGCCTTTTTCCTCCTCCAGTTCACTTCCCCGGACGGCGAACCCTGGTGGAGTTCCTCCAGCACCCCCGGCAGTCAGACTGGGCGGAGCAGTCTGACGCCAGGCCCAGTACTGGTGTTAGCTCACCGAGTCTCCGGTCAGCCCCTGTACTGTGCTAGGTGTCCGTATGGCTTGATTCCCTTCGGGTAATCCTATTTGTGTATTCTTCCACGGTAAGGTTTCTCTCACGGTAAACCCGTGTCTTCCCTTGACAGAGCCTCTGTCAGGCCCTGCTGGCAACTCTCCTCCCTACCCCTAGGTAGGATCTGCCCCAGGGTCCAGTCGTATGTAGTACTGCCCCAGGCCTGGGTCAGTCCATATCAGTGTCTCCACGTTACCTCCCTTTGGGCAGGATGTGGCCTCCGTAGCGCCCTTCTCTGGAAGGCTCGCTTCCCCGTCGTTACTGCCAAGCTGTAACAACAAATAGGAAAGACTTGAAGCAAATCTTTCATTGAAGGTCGAAATTTCTTCTGTTGAGAATTTCTGTGGGGAAAGGAACAGCAGCTTGGCTATCTCCAGCAGCGATGTACTCACCTGTGGTCCCTGCGTTGTACCAAGGTCAGCGAATTTGTGCTGGGGCGGTGGGAAGGTTACGACCTTTGCATAGCATTTGTCTGACACGCAGTTGCTTGCCAACATTTGCTATGCTATATGGTTGTGATGGGGTTCAGCTTGTGGCGCTTTCCATAGGACCCCTATGTTGTCACGATATAACTCGTAGTGACCGACAGATAGGGAACATCTCGGTTACGTACATAACCCTCGTTCCCTGATGGAGGGAACGGAGACGTTATGTCCCCATGCTACAATCTTGAACCATCGCTGGTTGCCAGGGACTCGTTCTCGGCTCCTCAGCGTAAAACCTAATGAGTGGATGCACCTGCCGCCTATTTATACCCGTGAGGGCAGGGAGTGGCTCAGGTATGCAAAATCCACTAGCCAATATTCATTGGCGTTTTCTCTTAAAGTCAGAGATGATTGGGGCTTCCAAGTAAATCCCCTATGTCGTCACGACATAACGTCTCCGTTCCCTCCATCAGGGAACGAGGGTTACGTACGTAACCGAGACGTTCCGTGCTTCTCTGTCAAAAGCAGTCAAGTCCTCCATAAACTGCAGCCCCTTGGTGGTCAGATACTCGTTGTTTTTTGAGTTTTTCCAGATTAAATCTCTGGCTGTACGGGAAATGAATCGCATGATCACCGGTCTTGGTTTCACTATTCTGCCATCATCCAAAGTTTTAAGACTGCCCAGCCGGTGTGCCACATCCACACCATCTGTTACCACCCGTTTGTCTGTGTCCGAAACCACTGCTTTGCAGACTTCCATGACTCTCATTTTCATGTTTTCATTAGTTTGTTCGGACAGTCCATACAAACGCAGGCACCATCTGCGGCTGTAACGTTCCTGGTCATGAATTTTGGTGTTCACCTCCTTGACCTTTTTTTCCAGGAGGTCATTCGCATTTTTTAGCATTTCGTTTTCTTTCTGCAGAACCATTACATCATCATGCACTGAGGTAAGAGATTTGCCCAAAGCTTCAATGTTGGAAGAATTCTCTTTAACCATTCTTTCGAGCTGGTCAGATCGCTTGTTGATTTTCTCAGAGACAATTCGAATGATATTCTCCTGCACATCACTCAAAGAAAGTTCACTTTGTTTGGTAGAGGAGTCAACGACATGTTTTTGACTTTTGGGAGGCTGATTTTTGCTTGGTGTGTTTGGGCAAGAATCACAGCTTCCTCCGCTTTTCACTTTACATGCACATGAGTGAGTATCTTTAAAATTTCTCTTCTCCTTTATAGTGTCGACCTCCATCCTCAGCCATTTTCCTGACTTGTGCAGTGAAACTAGTGGTGATTTTGTAATTCAATATTGCGTTGTTGCGCAACTCCAAAGTCAATATTTAATCAAATTCGGCAACTATTAGCAACTTATCAATATAGTAGTTAGCAACTTTATGGAGTTTGTATATTCATTTAGAAATACCCAATTTGTTTCTCAGCTTAGAAAACCACGACTTTCCACGGTGCCATCTTGGACCCCCCTGATCTTTACCCCTTTCTTTTTATTTATTTATTTTTTTAATTGCAAGACAAAAAGAAAACATGAAACAGCACTGCATTGACATACAATAACAAAGGAGAAAGCAAAAGCAAAAACAAAAACAAACCAACGACAATCAATCAGTAAGAAAAATATCGTCATAAGCCTTAATAAACTTGTTATTCTTATTGTTATCGATGCGTTTAAGAGATTTAACAACAAGCAAAATATCTGCAAGAAAGACATCAAATCTAAGTAACGTATTGAGAAATTTGGTTTTATGAATAAAAAATTTACAATGCAAAACAAAAAAATGAACAACAAGATCGATAGCATGGTCAATGCCAGAAAAATAGAGAAATAAGTCTTTCAGTGAGAATTTTAAATCACATTTTATAAAAGATGATAAATAACAACTTAAATTCTCCCAAAAAGATTTAACCTGATTGCAATAATAGAATAAATGTAGTAAAGTTTCTTCCTCAACTTTGCAGAATACACATAAGTTAGAAAGATCAAAAAAGAAGCAATTTGAGAGTTCGTTGGATAAACTATGCAAAATCTTAAAATGTACCTCTCTGATTTTATTAGAAATGCAGAATTTTTCAGGGAGTAACCATGCCCTCTTCCAATGAATATTGTCAAAAACAATTGGTCCAGAAAAATTTACATCTAGTATATACTGAATAATGTAACATTCGCTTTATATATCTACTGTTACATTTCTTATCAAGAAAACAAACTCCATCCAGTAAAAGTTTGGGCATTATTGTTTTCTTCTCATTATAGCATAGGTGTGTTTTAAATAAATGCACATAACTTGGAGACAAACTTTTGATGACAGAACTGAAAGATCTAGCTGGCAGAGGAAAGCTATACAAAGTCATAAATTCTTCATACTCCAGTATAGTACCATCATCTTTAAAGAAATCCAAAACAAAGCCAATACCTCTGTCATACCACTTGTCAATAAAAAGAGACTTTCCACAAATTAAAATAGTTGAATTATTCCAAAGAATTTCTTTGTGGGGAGAAAAGTTGTGCACATAACACAATTTCCAAGCAAGTAAAGCTTGTTGGTTAAAATTAGAGAGAGAAATCGGCAATTTAGAAGGGGTGAAATTGCATTTTAAAAGAAAATCTAGACCTCCTAATCTACGAAATATAGTATTGGGGATATATTACCAAATTGAATCATTACTACAGAGACATTTTTTTTAACCAACTAATTCTAAATGAACTAACTAATTCTTTGAAATCCAAAACTTCCAATCCACCTTCAGAACGCCTGTTAGACAAAACAGATTTCCTAATTTTATGGGATTTATTCTTCCAAATAAAATTCAGTAAAATTTTATTTATATCATCAGCAATTTTGTCACTAACAGATAAAGATAAAGCAGGGTAAACACAACGGGACAATCCCTCCGCTTTAGATATTAGAACTCTACCATAGATGGATAGATCTCGTTGAAGCCAAGAATTAAAGATCATTCTAGTTTTCTTTAATTTAGGAGAAAAATTGAGATGTTGACGAGTCAATCTATCTTTAGTAAGGAAAATCCCCAGGTACCTGACATAGTCTTTAACCGGTATATGATGTATAGATGCTTGTTGAGTATCATAGAGACAAAATAGTTCACACTTTGAAAAATTTAAATACAAGCCTGAGGCTTCAGAAAAAGACTGAATAATATGAATACTTT
Organism: Spinibarbus caldwelli; assembly: GCA_039654775.1. Taxonomy (NCBI): domain Eukaryota; kingdom Metazoa; phylum Chordata; class Actinopteri; order Cypriniformes; family Cyprinidae; genus Spinibarbus; species Spinibarbus caldwelli. Next base: position 34,308,515 of record CM077221.1, read on the forward strand.
GTACTGACTTTGATCTTTAAGAAATAAGGTAGTATCGTCAGCAAGTTGAGATATTTTAAATTCTTTACCAAATACAGAAATACCATTCAAAGTGGGATTTTGTAAAATATTAAGTGATAACAATTCAACAGCCAAAAGAAAAAGAAACGGGGAAATGGGGCAACCTTGACGCACTCCTCTATCACAATTAAAACGTTTAGTAGTTTGCAAGCTAACCAAAACTGAAGAGTTAATATCATTATAAAGCATTCTCACCATGTTAATAAATTTAATTTCGAAACCAAAAACACTAAGAGATTTAAACAAAAATTGGTGCTCTAATGAATCAAACGCTTTATAAAAATCCAAGAACATTATAATAGAATCTGAATCAATATTCTCTGAATAATCAATGAGATCAAGTACAAGTCTTATATTGGAACTAATGTGTCGATTCTTCATAAACCCATTTTGTGTTTCACCAATTATACTATCAAGACCAGATTTTAAACGAGTTGCAAATATTAAAGCGAGAAATTTATAATCAACATTTAACAATGATATTGGTCTCCAGTTTTCAATTAAAAGTGGATCTTTATCTGATTTGGGGATCAAAGAAATTAGTCCCTGCTTCATTGTGGGCATCATCTCTCCTTTGTGAATACATTCTCTAAACAAACAATATAAAGGCTGCTTTAAGAAGTCCCAAAAATGTAAATAAAATTCAAAAAACAGGCCATCAGTACCTGGAGATTTTCCCTTTTTCATAGATTTCAGTGCCTCTTCCATTTCAGTAATAGAGACGCCAGAATCACATAGTAATTTAAAACCTCATTAATACCTGAAACTTTATCACAAACATTCAAAATAAAAGAATCACATTTTTCTTGAGAAAACTAAGACGTATACAATTCTTTGTAAAAGTTGTATACAAAAGTTGAGATCATTCCTGGATCTGTACATAAATCACCATTAATCTTTAGGGCAGACAGAGATGTTTTTTTAGGATTTCTTTTCTCTAGAGCAAAAAAGTAATTGGTGTTTCTTTCACCCTTCTCGATCCATTTTGCTCTAGAACGTATGAAAGCCCCTTTAACAAGCTCTGTGTACATATTTTCCATTTTCATTTGACAGACACTATATTCCACCTCATCTTCTTTACTGGGATTATTCTTCTGCATTAACACACCTAACCTGTGAATAAGTTCAAATTCTTTATTATTTTTTTCTCTTTTAATTTGTTTACTCCTGTTAACCGCAAAGTCTCTAACTTTAAATTTGAAGAACTCCCAACTAAAGCAAGGGTCACATTCAATTTTACTAAACATAGTTTTAGCTAAATGAGTAACATAATCATTGAAAGGAGCATCTTCCAACAAACAGTTATTAAATTTCCAGTAACCTCTTGTACTGCTTGACTTTCTATATTGTTTAAGGTCCAAATGAATTAACATATGATCAGTAAATGGGGCAAACTGATGCCCCATTGAAATGACATCTTTCAAAATAGAATGAGAAATAAGAAAAAGATCGATTCTAGCCTTAACCCTCTGGGGTCTGAGGGTGTTTTGGGGGCCTGGATAAGTTTCGACATGCCCTGACGTTTGTGCTTTTTTCAGTCACTTATAAAAATATAAATGGCTAAAGTCTAATAACACTGTAAACAGCACAAACTGGGCTATAATAATATGTTAGCAGCATTTATGTACATGATTGTGTTTTTGAAAAAGCAACGTTTATGCGTGGTTAGTGAAAAACTAAAATTTTGAAGTCACTGAAATAAGGCCATAAAACACATAGAGAACATTTGTTCACAAGACTTCTGAGAACTGGATCTTGTAGCCTAGAGTTTTTGCTTCAAAATTATGTGAAAATCAGCTTGTTTACTCACTCACAGAAAACAATATATTGATTTAAATTTTTAAAGACATGTTTTGTGATCGAAAGCCTATATGCGAGGGCGTCGCAATGACCTTGAATATTAAGTGATTCTCCCCTGAGAGACAAAGGGCCCTCCCCTAATGGCCCCATAATGGCCCATCAGTGTGACTGTGACTTTGAGGCAGGTAAGAGAATGTGAGCAGACTGATTTTTTTTGTTTGTTTGTTTTAATTATTTGTATTTTATTTACAACACAGTATAATCAAAACATATAACACAGTATAATCAAGTAAATCATAACTGATATTTACTTGTTTTATTTAAGTGTTTCTGCTTTTTTCCATGGATTCAAGAAGAAAAAAAAAAAAACAATCAGTAGTCAAGGAGCTTGTTTTACCATAGAATATCAGTGTAGTTGAAAATCTGATGTTGGTACAGCACTCTCAGAGGAAAACAGTTTGAAGAGACAGGATTCATCTGTGGTGCAGGTATCTGATTCAATAAAATACAAACAACCAAAAAAAAAAAAAAAAAAAAACACATTTGTGAGCATGTTAATATCACCAGCATCTGTATATATGTAGCCATAGACTCACGCATGTTTTGTACTATCGTAAAAACAAAAACATTTTATATCTGAGAAACTAATTATTATTGTTTAGCACGTTATTAAAATCTATTTTTGAACAGAGTAGGCTATTAATAATAAACATGTTCTAAACATATGTAGATTCGTAGCATTCATCATGTTACAGTGTACACTCATATTACTTTTGTTTTATATAGAGCATGAAAACATTATCGCGCGGTAAGAAATTTAAATACAATGAATTGCCTATCATATTCAAAATGTTTTACTCAATTTCAAACATTGTAGTCAGGAATTATAGTTTGGGAAAAACCCAACTATGATTTTGTAGTCATATAGCCATCCTGAACATCATGTATGATTTTATAGTTGCCTAAGATATGATTCTGCAGCCATAGACTCACGCATGCTTTGTACTATAAAAGGATGTACTTTGTACAATAAAAAATGATATTTTATATTTGAGAAGTAATTGTTATCGTTTAGCACGCTATTAAAATATATTTGTGAACAGATTATTAATAATAAACATGGTCTAAACATTGTGTAGCATTCATCATGTTGTAGTTTGGGAAAAACCCAACTAGTAATGTGTTCAAGTTTATGTCACAATAACACGTTAACTAATGCAAAAAAGAAAGATTACTTACTCATCAGATTGATCTTCTCTTCAGGATGAAATCTTGTTCTTCTTTTGAGGGAAATCCAGCCTTTACTCAGCGCGTCTTCTTGCAGAAATGAACAGTAGCGGCAATGAATGATCTCCTCACGCTTTGTTTATGTTGGGCGTTTCCATGCGCACGTGTCTCACGTGGATATTTACATATGAACGGCGAGAGCCGCGAGGGGGCGGGATTGCATTAAAGATAATGAGTTAGACGGGAAAGACTGAACATCGTGTTGGTTTCATACGGATTATTTTATCACAGAATGTTTGTTTTCGACTTACTTAATTTAAAAGTAGACACTTCAAGCTCTCTATAGCTATAACTCCCATGTCTGTGTGCTGAGTATTTGCTGAGTTACAGTTCATTTTAGTGACGCGTTTCTAAAAGCAGCTCGCGGAGACGGAGAAGGCAGAGAGCGCACGCTGTTTGTTTTCTTTATTCTTCAAAAGCACAAAGTTTAGTTGTTATAACGAGTGTATACAAATAAAAGTAGACCCCTTACAGATTCGAATGGTGTATTGCTCTTATCTGTACGATCAAAAATAGCAGAGTAATTCAAGCTCATTTCGGCCTTATCTGGAAAATCTGCCACAAAACGCGTATCCGCGTTTGTCGACCCCAGAGGGTTAAGGGATCCAGATTTGTTGGACCAAGTAAAGCCACTACAACCACTGTTAAAGAAACGCCAAGCATCTACAACTGAAAGATTTTCACACAACCATAAAATAATGTTATCATATGCATGAAGTAGTTCTTGAAGGAAATCTATCTTGTACTTCGTCTGGAGTTTCATTAAAATCTCCAGCTATAATCAAATAAGCATTAATAAAGCGACTTTGTATACTAATAAGCTTTGCTCCCAATTCTTTGAACATACAGTGGGTACGGAAAGTATTCAGACCCCCTTCACTTTTTTCAATTTTGTTATGTTGCAGTCTGATACTACAATTGTTTAAATTTTTTTTTTTCTCATTACACTCTGTCCTTTATAATTACAAAGTGAAAACAGAATTTTAGATATGTTTGTAAATTTATTAAAAAGAAAACACTGAAATATCTCATTTACATAAGTATTCAGACCCTTTACTCAGTACTTAGCTGAAGCACCTTTGGCAGCAATTACAGCCTTGAGTCTTATGGGGTATGACGCAACAAGCTTTGCACAACTGGATTGGGGGAATTTCTGCCATTCTTCTTTGCAAATCCTCTCAAGCTCGGTCAGGTTGGATGGGGACTGTCTGTTGACACCCTTTTTCAGGTCTCTCCAGAGATGTTCGATAGGGTTCAAGTCAGGGCTCTGGCTGGGTCACTCTAGGACATTCACAGAGTTGTCCCTAAGCCACTCCTGTGTTGCCTTGGATGTGTGCTTAGGGTCATTGTCATGTAAGAAGGTGAACCTTCGGCCCAGTCTGAGGTTTTGAATGCTGGACTGGGTTTTCATTAAGGCTATCTCAATATTTTGGTGCATTGAGCTTTTCTTCTACTCTGATGATTTCTTCAGTCCCTGCCGCTGAAAAACAGCCCAACAGCATGAGGCTGCTATCACCACACTTTACTTTTGGGATGGTACTCTGCAGGTGATGAGAAGAGCCGGTTTCCTTCAAACATGATGCTTAGAATTGAGGTTCATCAGACCAGGTAATCTTGTTTCTCAGAGTCTGAGGGTCCTTTAGGTGCTTTATTGCAAATTCCAAGTGTGTTTTCATGTGTCTTCACTCAGGAGAGGATTGAGTTTGGCCATACTGCCATAAAGCCCAGATCGGTGGAGTGTTGCAGTGATGTTTGTCCTTCTGTAGGTTTCTCCCATCTGCATATATGATCATGGAGCTCAACTAGAGTGACCACCAGGTTCTTGGTCACCAGTCTAGACAAGCCCCTTCTCCATCAATTGCTCAGTTTGGCTGGGGACCAGCTCTTGGAAGAGTCCTGGTTGTGCCAAACTTCTTCCATTTGAGAATTATGGAAGCCACTGTGCTCTTGGGAACCTTCAGTGCAGCAGATTTTTTTGTTTTTGTAGCCTTCCTCAGATCTGTGCCTCAATACAATCCTGTGTCTGAGCTCTGCAGGCAGTTCCTTTGACCTCGTGGCTTGGTTTTCGCTCTGATATGCATTATCAGCTGTGAGGCCTTTTACAGAGAGGTGTGTGCCTTTCCAAATCATGTCCAATCAATTTAATTTACCACAGGCGGACTCCAATCAAGGTGTAGAAACATCTCTGCAATGATCAAGAGACATGGGAGGCACCTGACCGAAATTTCAAGTGTTGTTGCAAAGGGTCTGAATACTTATGTAAATGTGATATTTCAGTTTTTTCTTTTTAATAAATTTACAGACATTTCTAAAATTCTGTTTTCACTTCATCATTATGAGGTACAGAGTGTAGATTAATGAGAAAAAAAATGAATTTAAACAATTGTAGTATCAGGTTGCAACATAACAAAATTGAAAAAAGTGAAGGGGGTCTGAATACTTTCCGTACCCACTGTACTCACTGGCGTTCCGTGAGTTGTGCCCGTAAACATTACATAAAATGAATAACACATTTTCAGTTTTACATACTAAAATGATCCATCTACCCTCATCAGATAAAAAAAAAAAAAAAATTCTAAAATGTCCCCCTTAAATTTATGCATCAAAATTAAATTACCAGCAGAACGGTTAGATCCGTGAATTTCCTCACTGCATTTTCCAAAAATTGGAGTCTGATTCACATGAATGACTTTCTTGAACAAAAATAAAATCTGCGTTACTACGTTTGCAATACAAAAATAAGGCTTTCCTTTTCGTATGATCTCTTAAACCTCTTAAAACATTAAGAGAGGCTAAACTAAAAGAAGAAAACTCAAAAGAATGCATAGCAGACAAATAACGCTAAGTGCAGTGCAACAAACAAATCACAGCTGAACGGCTGGTAAACGCAAAAGTCCTTTGGCTAAAAAGTTAACTTGAACTTCCTTGAACAGGGTAGAAGGTGATCAATCAGTAATATCTTCTACATGACACCAAAAGAACACTAAAGTGCATTAAGGAAATTGAGGGAATTTAGCAAACAGTTTCCTTAAATCTTCGTGAACACAGTCATCATCACTAAACGTTCAGTCTAAAGTTTATTAGACCTCGATTTTCTGACCATCAATGAACGCAAAAGGCCCTGAAAAGGATGCCGCCTTACCCTCCTCTCTTGCCTTTTTAACAACTGGCCATAACTTTGCACGCGCAGCAGCATCTGCAGGGATCAATGCCTCTGAAATACGTAGGCGAGATTCTTTCAAGTATGCGTTGTCCTTCGCAGCCCTCCAAACAATATCTCGGCGTGATCGCGTAGAGAATCTTATGATGATGCTTCGATGACTGCCATCCTGGCTCCATTTCCCGACGCGGTGCATCATGTCAAGTGCGTCGCTGAGCTTGCCACAGATGTCTGGTGCCACATGTTCAAGAATATTCAAAACAATCGAGTGCAGATTTTCATTCTTGGTTTCAGGAACTCCGTGCACCTTTAAACACCAACACCGACTGTACCGCTCAAGCTGCTCAATCCGTGATCGCACATCGTTGTCTGAAGATTGGAGCTCTGTAATGTCTCTTGCAATTCTGCACATCTTTTCAGAGTGCTCATTAACATCAGAAACAAGCTTCTGCACTACCAAAGACAGGTTGTCAACGGCTTTCGTTGTAGCATCGGTTGAGTTCTCGATGGAGATGAGTTTTTGGAAAGTAGCATCTTGTGTAGAGGACAATTCTTGAATGGCGTTCAAAATGTCAGCAAAATCCCGCTTTCAGTCTTCTTTTTAGTTTTTTTAGAAGGAGGACTTTTTGTAGGAGACGCTGGAAAGGGTGTCGCCGAACAAAGTTTCATATCACGATTCGCATCAGCCGATGCAGGAGGGTCAGCTAGCACATCAAACCTATTGCTCAGGCCAACTTCAGAGACTAGCTCAACTTCGGCGCCGACTTCGACATCCATAACTTTAGACAAACCGTGTCTCTTTCTTCCCATTTAAGAAAAATCAAAGCAAAACAATGCAGAAACTGTTCAGAGAAGACAGCAGAAAAAAGTATAAAGACTTAAAGTTAACTGATTAATCACATTACTACCACCACCGCCAGAACTAAAAATCACACGTCCATCTTCCACGACGCCATCTTGGCCCCCCTCTTTACCCCTTTTTTTTTTATTTTTTATTATGCCTTACATCAGAACAATACAATGAGAAACCTTCAAATGTAAAAGAAAGCATAGAAAAAGATGAACAACATTAATATAATGAAACAGTGCCAGAGGACAGTAACAAAATATAATAGACAAAAATAAATAAATAAATAAATAAATAAATAAATAAATAAATAAACCTTTTTTGGGTCGTCACTTTATACAATAGCATACCTGCTTACAATATTATGCGTTCTAATAGCCTTTTTACTTGTGCAATTACACAGGACTTTACAATACAGCTTGAAATCGTTTATAAAATGAGACAAGTTTGGTTTGGAGCCTGACCACTTCATTTTATGAATATGGAACTTCCCCATTAGAATGAACAATTGTATGAAGTATGCTTTATCTTTATCAAATCCATGATCACCGAAGTATATTATTACATCAAATCCACTCAGGTGCAAAGAAATGTCCAACATTTTCTTAATAAATAACTCCACATCAATCCAAAATATTTTTGTATGTATACAGTGAAAAAATAAATGAAAAATAGTTTCCTTTTCACCTTTACAGAAATCACAAGAGTAATCAATTTCTAATTTAAAGCCTTCCAGCACATGTTTAACTGGATATATTCTATGCATTATTTTAAAAGAAACCTCTTTTACTTTGTTATTAATATAGAATTTGTCTACTGTTCGCCAAGCTTTACGCCAATTCACCTCTCCAAATACAGAAGACCAGAAAAAGCGAGCTGGAGGATAAACAATGTTATTAAGTATATTCCTAATATAGTTATTTGCGAGTCTATTTTGTATAATATTTGTATTACCAATAAATATTTTACTCTTGATCTCTTCAAAACTCAAATCTTTCTCCTGTGATGCACTTCTGAGAAGGGTCAAAACTTTTTGAGGGATTGCATCCATTACAACTGCAAATTCCTTAGGTCTAACTGGTATTTTAAATTTATTCAAAAATTCCTTATACGTCAATAAAACTCCATCATTGTTTAAGAGCTGGCTAACTACTATAATATTGTTTTCAAACCAGTAATCAAAATATAAAGATTTATTTTTGTATAAGATGTCTTTGTTGTTCTAAATATAATACCTCCTTGGTGAGAAATTATGTTTGTAGGCCAGCATCCATGCCATAAGAGCTTGTTTATGAAATTTTGCAAGCTTAACCGGTATTTTTTCAATTGAATAATTGCACTTCAACAACAATTCGAGGTCACCCAATTGTTTAAATAAATATTTGGGACAGTTCCAAATACTGTCTTTATTTTTTAAGTATTGAATAAGCCAATTTATTTTAAATACATTGTTTAAAGTATCATAACTCAGCACCTCTAAACCACCATGATCTTTGGAGTTGCATAAAATTTCTTTTCTCAAGTAATGAGGTTTATTTTTCCAGATAAAATCAATAAGCATTTTATCCAGTTGTTTCGTAACTTTAGAAGGTATATCCAATGATAAGGACGTATAGACTGATCTGGAAATACCCTCAGCTTTTGACAGAATTACCCGCCCCTGAATTGACAAATCCCTTTGCAACCACATATTAAACCTCTTACTAGTTTTAGTAATAATTGGACTGAAATTTAAATCATTACGCAAATATTCATCTTTACATATAACAACTCCCAGATATGTTACTTGGTTTTTAATTGGAATATTATGGAAATGAGTCAAAGAACATTTTTTGAGAGGAAACAGAACTGACTTATTCATATTCATTCTTAGACCTGATACTTCTGAAAATTCTTTTATACAGTTCACTGCTTTTATGATTTCATCCAAATCTTTCAAAAATAAAGTAGTGTCATCAGCAAACTGACACAACTTAAATGTTCTCCCTAATGCAGCAATTCCTTGAAAATCATCTTTTTTAATGTGAAGGGCCATTATTTGCATTGCTAACAAAAACAAAAAAGGGGAGATCGGACACCCTTGCCTTATTCCCCTGCCTATATTAAATCTGCCAGAAGTCCCCCTCGCTAATTTTACAGAACTGGTACACCCTTTGTATAAGGTTTTGATAGCATTTTGAAAATAACTGCCAAAGCCAAAAAATTCAATAGCTCTGTATAAAAAATGGTGTTCTATGGTATCAAATGCCTTTGAAAATCAATAAACAAAATAAAACTATCCTCTAAAATATATTCGTTGTAATCTACCATATCTAGTATCAATCTAATATTATTACTAATGTGTCTTCCTTGAATAAATCCGGTCTGTTCCTCATCTATGATACTTTTTAAACCTCGTTTCAGTCTTTTGGCAAAAATTAGAGCAAATAATTTGGCATCATTATTCAATAGACTAATGGGTCTCCAATTCTCTAAATAAAGAATATTTTTGTTTGACTTTGGGATTAATGTAATAACACCTTGTCTTAAAGAGGCGGGTAATTCCCCTTTTTCAATGGATTCTATGAACACTGCTAACTTGTCTCGAAAGATTTTATAAAACTCACTAATAAGTCCATCATTACCTGGAGAACGATTATGTTTAAGGTTACTAATACATTCTATAACTTCCTCCAATTTTAAATCATCATCACAAAACATCTTGAAATCATCATCAATAACTTTGGCTTTATCTTTAACACTATTTAGAAAATTATTCAAATCAGAAGATGCTAATTTAGAAGTATATAAATCTTTATAAAACTGAGCAACGAACTGTGAAATCTTTTTTTCATCTTCTATAACTGTATTATTAATCGACAATTTACTTAAAGAAGTCAATTCACCTTTCTGTTTTTCCAAATTAAAAAAAATACTTAGTGTTTTTTTCTCCCTGTTCCAACCATTTATATCTTGATCTGATAAATGCACCCTCTGCTTTTTCTTCGTAAATGTTATCCAGTTGTTCTTGTAATGATGATAAATCGATTAGTTCCTGCATATTCAAATCACCTTTACTGGACAATCGCATTATTTCTTTAATAACCTTATATTCTTTTTGTCTTTTAATTGAAGCTATGGATTTCCCCATTGAAATAGCTAAGTTCCTAATTTCATATTTCATTATCTCCCAATGTTGTCCATAAACATTCATTATTTTAGCCTGAGACCAGTGTTTGTCAATTATCTTTGAAGCCATTATTTTAAAATAATGATCATCTAATAACTTTTTATTCAATTTCCAATAACTTCTTTTGAATTTCGATTCAACTGGACCATGTACATTAATAAAGATTGATGTACCCTTATGGTCTGTTAAAACTGACGGCTCTATACACACAGACTGGACACACTGTTCCAGTTTGTGTGATATTAGGAAAAAATCAATGCGTGATTGTTTAGAATAATCTTTGTTATTCCATGTGTACATCCTTGTGTCTGGATTTTTGAGACGCCAGATGTCAACTAAACCCAAACGGGTACATACATTTTTAATTTCACAATGAGCTTCATTGCTTCTTGATGGCCATCGATCCAAATCTTCATCAAATACACTATTGAAATCACCTCCCCATACAATATTTGCCAGGGGAAATTTATTCTTAATTAGTTTCAATTTAGTTTCAATATTTGTAAAAAACTCATTGTTAAGTTGTCTATTATTGGTGGCATATGAATTCACAAGAGTGTAATGAGTATGATCAATGTTAACATGTAATATTACCATTCTTCCCAAATTATCAATTTCATGGCTTAGGACCTTACCCTTGAAATTTCCTTTTAATATAGCGACCTCTGCAGATCTAGTGGTGCAATGTGAAAACCATATGTCATTTCCCCATTGACTTCTCCAAAATTTTTCATCTTCCTCACAGGCATGTGTTTCTTGCACAAAATAAAAATCAACACCCTTTCCTTTACAAAATAAAAATAAAGATTTCCTTTTCAAAAGATTACGTAAACCTCTGGCATTAATTGAGAAAACTGAAATAGACATTTAACACGTCCTCTTTTAAACTAAATTATTAAACAAGGGTCTTTGTTGAATATTGTTAGTTGCATAACTGTTTGTTGCGTATCTTATACTTAACGTTCTGTAGAATACAAACAAAATGTAACAACCTGTAAACACAGGTTTGCTTTCACTTGAATCTAAATATCATTATAATTTTTTTCCAAATATAGCACATTATATTTCTACATAACAAAAACTTGTTATATATACAGCATGTTAACTCAAAAGAAGTTTACTTACTTCAAGCAAGCTGCATTTCAGTTAATGTAACATTAGGTAACTTGAACCTCTTTCTTATCTATGTATGCTTTGTTACCCACAAAGTACGCTCGCTTTCCCTCTTTGCGTCCCTTTTCAACAAGAGGCCATAACTTGGTGTGTGCGTCTTTATCTGCAGTAGTCAGATCCTCTTTGAAACGTAGATGTTTCCTTTCCAGATATTCATTCGATTTGGCATTTCTCCACACCAAGTCTCTGGTCGTCTGAGAAAGAAACCTGATGATCACTGGTCGCGGTGTAGCATTCCTCCTCAGCTCTGGAAGTTTGCCAATCCTGTGGACTACGTCGATGGCGTCTGTCACCGAAGTACGCTCAGCTTCTGGAAGGATCTCTTTACATATTTCTTTCACAACCGCTTTGACATCTTCTTCAGATCTCTCAGGTACTCCGTAAAGACGCAGGTTCCATCGCCTGTTGTACCGCTCAGCGTCATTCATCTTCTGCTCCATTTCTTGAAGTTTCTTTTGAGATTCGGCACACTGTGTTTTTACACATGCATTCTCCTTTTTTAAATCGGCAATGTCTTGATAACAGTTATCGAGCGACTTTTCAAGTCCCTCGATTTGTAGAGTGTTCTGTTTGACTGCCATGTCAATTTGGTCAGCTCTTTGATCAATTTTTGCTGTCAGGATACGAATGATGTTCTCTTGCATCTCAGTCAAAGACAGATCACTCCCTCCATCATTCTTAGCTTTCTTTGGTGGATGTTTAATTGGAGTATTAGGATTGGTGTTACAGCTACCTCCATCAACCACTTTGGAAGCATAAGAATGTAGATCAGCAATGCACCTTTTATCTTTCGCAGATGCAGATTCAGTCTCCATCTCTACAGAATCCTCCATACTTCACACTGTCCGTCAAATCAATCAGGTGATGTATTGTCAGAACACAAAACAAGTTGCTCAAGACCTCCAAAAGTTCCTTCACAAACAAATCCTTAGCATTTCTAAGCAACCATACAATTTAAAACTTCTTAAATTAAGTGGACCCCTACATTCCTGTCTCAGCTCACAAAAACACAACCGTTCAACTCGACATCTTGAGCGCCCCCCCCTCTTTACCCCTTTCTCAAATCGAGTCATCTGTCTGTGTGACGTCACATGGACCAATGCCACTCCCAGGATAGTTTGATTGACACTAGCATTTTAGCACAGACTGCACTCAGACCCGCCATGAGTGAGCTGTCATCAGTTGTTTCACCGCCGGAGCAGATGTAGACAAGAATGACTCCTAAGCGATTGAAGTGTTTTGTTGTTGGATGTAATAATGAATATAGCAGTAGTCATTTACTCCCGCCATCAGAGCCGCTGAAGAGGATTACGTTTGGTTCTGAAGGGAATGCGCCCTCGATCTACCTTAATGCGTCTATGTTCGCGCGAATCATTCGTGATCGAGCTTCACCTCCAGAAGAAGTAAGTACAAGGTTTTTTAAATTAATCTTTGCAAATAGCCTTTCCTAATAATGTGATAATTAGTAAGTTTCACCATGAATGCGGCTAAAGTAAACAGTCCCTCAGAGAGCGGCTCGGAAGAGTGGGGCGGGGTCAGAAGAGCTCATTCACATTTAAAGGAGAATGACACAATACGGCTTGGTCTGACAACAGCTGTTTTTGATAGGGTAAAAAAGGTCTTTTTTACACTACCAATGAAAAAATTTAACCAAACTATGTCACAGACTTTTCATTAAGACCCTAAAGAATAATATCAACTTGTGGAAAATGGGCATTATATGACCCCTTTAACATGTCCAAGCAAAAACTGTAGCAAAATTATCATTTAAATGCAGTTTTTCCTAAATGCATTTAGACTTAGGGGTAGGACACTTGGGATTGCATTTTCATCGTGATACCGCATAATAATTGTAGCAAAATGCAATGAGAGTTTCAAAATGCATTCTGAGCCAAAGGTGCAGCAAAAGGGTAGCAACATGGTGATCTAAATGTCTTTTATTTTTCTTAAATGCATTGACACTTACATATATGACATTTCAATTGCATTTTCATTAAATACCCCACGATGAATATAGTTTAAGTCATTGTGGATTTGAAAATGCATTCCGAGCTGATCACGCCCCCTACCTATATTATATTATTATATTATATCAAGGCGGGGCTCGGCAACAGGATGCATGATAGGTCAGTATTCACCGTTAACCAAACGCTTTTCATCTACCTGAACATCTCTCACCATTTACACTCGGATTGATGCACATAAGCAAACAGACAGTGATATTCTACACTTATTTACTACCTTACCTTATATTTTATTAGTCTTTTATTTTTAATCCGTAAAATAGCGTGTGTTCCGTGGCACCTGAACAGGGACGTGCAAAGAGTTCCTCAGGGGCAGGGGCTCAAATGTAAAAAAAAAAAAAAATGGGGCAATGTGAAAAAAAAAAAAAAAAAATTATAGGTCAAAAGTTTGGATACATTACTATTTTATATTTTTGTAATAAGTCACTTATGGTCATCAAGCCTGCATTTATTTGATCAAAATTTTAATGTACTTTAAAATACATTTTATGCAATGCTGATTTATTAGCCATGTTGGAAACCTGTCATACTTTTTTTCAGGATTCTTTGATGAATAAAAAGTTAAATAAGAACAGCATTTATTTAAAATATAACTTTTGTAACAATATACACTACCGTTCAAAAGCTTGCGGTCAGTATTTTTATTTTTTTTTAAAGAAATTAGTTTTTATTCAGCAAGGATTTGTTAAATTGATAGAAACAGTGATAGTAAAGATCAATATTTTTAGAAAACATCTCTATTTTGAATAAATGCTGTTCTTTTTCACTTTTTATCAATGAACCCCAAAAAAGTATCAAAGATTCCAAAATAAATAAATAAAACTAAAAAGCAAAAAATTAAGCAGCACAACTATTTCCATCATTGATAATAAATCAGCATATTAGAATGATTTCTAATGTAATGATGCTGAAAATTCAGCTTTGAATCACAGAAATAAATTATAAAATATAGTTAATTAGTATATTAAAATAGAACAACATTCTTTTAAATTGTAATATTTCACAATATTAGTTTTTTTTCTGTATTTTTGATCAAATAAATGCAGGTTTGATGAGCATAAGACACTTTCATAATGCTGCATAATTATCAGAAATGGTAATATAATAAAGTCCTTTCACGTCACCATTTCGCCAGCCTACACTTCACATAATAGGCCTGTAGGTGGCACTTGGGCTTCATCAACTATGAGAGTTTCATGAAATAGTAAACGGTGTAGGATATCATACATAAATATAAGTGAATTGAATAGCCTACAGATAACCATTATTGCGACTTTTGTTTTGTGCAGTGCTTTTGTAGTCATTCAGCATCTATTTTCTCAGCAATGTAATTTGATTTATAAAATGAGACAAACCGCAGATCCAGATCACTCCACAAATAAGCTTGTCTGTCCCATGTCATTTTCTACTGATTTATGAATAAGAACGGAAAATGACCGCTCCACTTCACATTATTGTCCAATGAAATTTGAACTTGAGCCAGATCATGATTGGTTGGTGTATCATATGTGACAAATGGGCATTGAGGAATTATGTAATATTCTACTATATATAATATATGGATTTTTAATTAAATCGACACACTAGCTATGATTATTGATGAAAAAAGTTTAAAATATTGTTTGGTTTGTATTTTTTTTTGCCTTCCGTCAACCCACTCACTGAAAGAACCATATATGGCTCGAGAGCCTATTGGTTTCTGAACAGACTGTGGAATATCAGTCAGTCAAGCAAAACGCACACAACCCATAGCAACGCCTTAGATTGACAGATAGCCTATGTAAAAATAAACAGGAATTTTCCGACTTTTGAGCGATTAGTTACCATTTTGTACACATTGTCATGTTAATTAGAATTCAAGTGCATTTTGTTTTATTGACCACAACATCATTGAAATTTGTCTGAGAGGGGACAAATATGCCAAATATATATAAGCTTAACAAAATGTGGTACATTGAGAACTGTATTAAAACTATTTAGAAATGCCTTTCAGAATCAGTGTATTTCATATATTCCAGTTTCAGTTCAATTTCTTTTTGTATTTTGTATAAAAATATTTTCATGGTGTATTTTGTATAAAAAAAAAAATACATAAATAAATAAATAAATAAAAACCTTTATATAAAATACACCATGATCTCCTTCAAATTGACATCAAGAACTCTGTTTAAACTAATATATGTCACTTAATGTTTCATTGAGGTTTGAGTTGCTTTCAGTTTTATGCCTTCTGAATGAAGGAATGTCTCAGCTTTCTAAGATATAGCCTAATTATTTTTTTCTAATGTTTAATTTAAAAAATCTGATCAGAAATTAGCCTTCCCATTACAAGGTGATATTTGACTCCTTAAAGTGATTTACAGGGGAATTTTATTTTTACCTTTGTAATGGCATTTTTCTAACTTTATTAAAAGTGTCATCTTTTGTCAAATTTAAAAAAAATACACATTTATAAGCTTTTTAAAATTTCTAATTAAAACAATAGAATAAGAACAAGTAGAATAAGATACCAATCAAATTAAATCAGTATTAACAAAATTATTATTTTCCATTGAGGTGGAACAGAAGAACACAAAAGTGGCTTATAGGTGTACAGGTGCATCTCAATAAATTAGAATGTCATGGAAAAGTTCATTTATTTCAGTAATTCAACTAAAATTGTGAAACTTGTGTATCAAATAAATTCAGTGTACACAGACTGAAGTAGTTTAAGTCTTTGGTCATTTTAATTGTGATGATTTTGGCTCACATTTAACAAAAACCCACCAATTCACTATCTCAACAAATTAGAATACTTCATAAGACCAATAAAAAAATAAATAAATAAATAAACATTTTTAGTGAATTGTTGACCTTCTGGAAAGTATGTTCATTTACTGTATATGTACTCAATACATGGTAGGGGCTCCTTTTGCTTTAATTACTGCCTCAATTCGGCGTGGCATGGAGGTGATCAGTTTGTGGCACTGCTGAGGTGGTATGGAAGCCCAGGTTTCTTTGACAGTGGCCTTCAGCTCATCTGCATTTTTTGGTCTCTTGTTTCTCATTTTCCTCTTGACAATACACCATAGATTCTCTATGGGGTTTGTTGTGGAACAAAAAAGTAGTCTTCTCAAATTTGTCAATAAAGCTCAAGAAGCAGAGTTCCAGATGTCAAAATAAGACTTTATTGAACACAGCAATAAAGCCGAGATGACGGTCGCCGCATCTAATCTCTGTCTGTCGGGGCATCCACTTTTATATCTGTCTAAGCGAACCATATTTTGTAGTTCCGGTTAATTGGCTACACCTGTCTGGTTTGCCACAATTTATTACTAGCCCACCTGGTCCATTTTTCAATGGTGGAATATTGCCAGATCCGCCATTTTTTTTTTTTTAATTTTATTTTACGGCCTCCCATTGGTTGGAGGTGATCCAATGAGACATACATCAAACTTGTTTACTTGTTCCTGTCATATTCTGGAAATCACCCAAAGTTCATTGGGTTACTTGAGTTTACTAGTATACTTCCTATGGAAAAGTACCAGTACCGCCCAATGGATGGCCCTTTCCTGTGGAAAAGTACCAGTACTGCCCAATGGATGGCCCTTTCCTGTGGAAAAGTACCAGTACTGCCCAATGGATGGCCCTTTAAGACTTAAGACTTACAATCTGTATTAAGACATCCAGCATTGGAATAATTCAACATATTGATCAGTATATCGATTGCTTTCATGATTATACATCATTTTTTAAGTAAGATAATACCATTTTGAGTAAATATCATAATATAAAGTAAAATAACACAATATATTCCCCCCTCTGAGACTTTATCAAGTCTCACCACTAAACCCTTTGCCCAGAGTGCAACACCATGAGTCCACCTCTATCTTCCATCCATCTATGAACCAATAATGGTCCTCCATTACTTCTTAACAATTGGTTTCTTCATGTTGCTGCACTTCAGAGGAAGTCAGACCCAAACATCTCTCTTCACAATTGACTAGAGAACAGTAAAAGAATCTGCTTCCCTACCTATACATTCTTGGGGGTCAATAAACAATGAGTCAAATCAAATCAGCAATGTCCATTAAAGCATGTGCATGAGATGTCTTAGCCTTGTCCATGGTTATCATGGTTATGTAGAATACATGAATGATTAGTCAAATGATTGAAATTATCAAAAATCTGAACTAATAAAAACAAAGTGACGTAATGCAATAAATGATTCACTGGTTCATCCCATGCTGCCAGAGGAACTCCAGGCATTTCCGGTAGCCTGGAGCGCTATCTGGTGATGCTGTCCTTCGTTGCCAGAGGAGCTCTCAGGCAGATCTCATTGTCCTCCAGCTCTATCTGGTGTTGGAGTAGATGGTAGGTTTTTAAACCTCCAGTTGAATCTACCCATGCTGCTAAGCACTGAGGTGCTCGTCGATCCTTTCTTCTCTCCAGTGATGACTTTCCAGTGTTAAAAGAAACTAACTATATACTGATAATGAAGGTTAAATGATGAATACTTTCAAATAATTAGTAAACATGCAATCTTTCTTTATCGTCCCCTTTTCTGGTCCATTGCCTCGTAACACAGACAATGACCTGCTTGAGACCTTCTTTGTTCCCTTTCTTACCAAAACAATCACATTTTACATTTGATTTATTTATAAATGCTCTTTAAAATAAATGATTTCAGAATAAATTATTTAAAAATAAATGACTTCAGGAAGGGGCATATGCCAAAATAAAGTACATAACACCCTCTAACTTCCTTCCTAATCTATCCAAGTATTCTAATACTGCTACATAATATGAAAAAGAAAATACAATGAAGATATTAACTCCCTTTCTATCAAAAGTTACAATACAATATAAAAATAAAGAATAGAAAATAAAAGGCACCCCTTCCCTACCAATCCTTATTTTGTAGGGGGATTTATACAATTCAAAAATTCCATCCTAAGTTTATTTTTCCAATCACTTCCCCCCTTGTGCAATGGTCAAAACCATGCACATCTGAAACTGAAGTAACAAGAGATGTTGCCTGTGCAATCATATGTCCTTTTGTATCTCAATTGTCCAACAGTGTGCAATTGAGGTTCTTTGCTTATGCCTTCTAATTTACTCTGGTCATAGTTTTATATGCAATTATCCATCCTAAATATCAAGGTGGGAATACTACCACTTCTAGATTAATGACATAACTCTGATCCAAAGCTACTGAACATAGGCAATGTGGCGTTCCCTGTGCGACAGGCCCAGAATGTTTACAGCTGGCTGATGTCATTTGTCATGTGGTTGTATTAAACACTGCAGTCATAAACCATTTTTTCCAATCTCTAATATTCTGTATGAATTGATCTGGTAGGTCTGGGTAGGTCTTTCTCTTCATAATCATTTTATTGCTCAATAATTTCTCTAATAAATGACTGGAGATCTCCGCATATTCTTGGATCCATGGCCAACAATATTAGCAGCACGTAATCCCTGGTAATGGCAGCATTTGCAATATCTTGGGTTTGGAATTTTGGAGTTATTGCTTTATATCTAGCTTTAAAATGAACTATTGATCAAGATGGAATGACCAGCATAGCATTATCATCTACATTTTTGTTCTTGAACACATCTTGGCCCCTTTTAAAGAGCTTTTAAAGAGTAACGTACAAGCTTATCATCTCTATCTTAAAAGAAGCCCAAAATCTCTCTCCTTATTGCGTAGCATCATCATCAATTGTCTATTTATGCATTTACCCCTAGCTGGTCAATGCAGTAACCCTTCACTTATCCCAAGTCCAGTCCCAGTTTTAGTTAACTGATCAGTTGAACAAATGTTCAGCTTCCACTCCTTTTTCATTTATTAATTTTGGCTGGACTGGAGTCTATTGAAGGAAAGCAGATAAAGAGTGTTAGTTTAATAGAATGTGAAGAACTGCTGTGGAACCAGAGAATAATCAAAATGCAATAAATATGGTCAATCGTGAAAATTTGAGGCGGTCTCTAGTGTTCATTGGAAATGTACTGTGCTGCTTATGAAATGATGAAGTCCTTCTGCTTGCATCAGTGATCAGCTGAACATGTTGGGCTGCAGTTTGAGTTCTCTCCTTTCTGATCCATTTGGTCTTGTCAGTCTGTGATGGCATTCAAGGGCCTGTTGTTGCAGTGTGACAGAGGTTTGACTCTGGATACTGCTGTCTCTTTGCCCCTCTTCAGTCTGGCTTTTCATCGAGCCAGAGAGGAGGCAATTTTGCATAATTGCATCATGCTTCCTTTGTCGTTTCTGCATTAACCCAGTCTCTCTCCATGTTAGCCACTCCGAAGTATCAACTTCCTCTTTCAGGGGGCAAATGAAGGCCCATCAACCAGTGTCTCTTCTTCTCTCTGCAGCCATGTGCTTTCATCTCTCTTTCTCACTTGTTGCTCAGTCTTGCTGCTTTCGTTCATGTTGATGCAGCTGCCACAGAAGTCATCTGGTCTCATCTGGAATTTGAACACTCAGAGAACCGCATGAATCAAATTATAAATGAATTCATCTTAATTTCAGAAGTCTCATCTGGTTTATAACAGCAGTTTCCCCATGCTATTTTAATAAAGCAAGTTCTTCTTTGCAGAAAAGCAAGCATGTTTTCTTCTTTGCAGAATGCAGAAAACAGCCACCTTTCATTTTGAGTTGCCCCCTTTGTTGTCCTAGTGGGCATACATAGTATTTTATTACTTATTATATTTATTTCCACATTATTTCCACAAGCAGAACAAATGTCAACTAGATAAAAAAGTTTGTCAAGACAAACTTTAAGTTGGCTTGAGAAAGCCGGACCAGAAAGTTTGAAAAGTTAAAAAATTTAAAAAAAGTTTAAGAAGTTTAAAAAAGTTTTAAGTTTCAGTCTGAAACAGTTTAAAGTTTAAAGTAGTTTTAAAAGCTTAAAGTTTAGATGTTTTGAAGGCAATGCAGTCTGTCAGAGAGAGATAGTTTGGTTGGTTGCTAGAGTGTTGCTATGAAGATAGATAGATTGATAGATAGAATTAGTCAGATGATAGATAGACAGACAGATAGATAGGCAGATAGATAGATAGATAGATAGATAGATAGATAGATAGATAGATAGATAGATAGATAGATGCTAAGATAGATAGATCTGCTAAGATATATAGATGCTAAGATAGATAGATCTGAGGCCAACTAAGGACCTCAGAGTGGTTGCTAGGGTATTCTAGGTGGTTGCTAGGATGTTGCTATGTGGTAGCTAAGGTCCTCTGGATTGTTGCTAGGGTGTTGCTATGCGGTTACTAGGGTACTTGTGGTGGTTGCTAGGGTGTAGCTATGCGGTTGCTAAGGTGCTCCGGATTGTTGCTAGGGTGTTGCTATGAGGTTGCTAGGGTACTTGGGGTGGTTGCTAGGGTGTAGCTATGCGGTTGCTAAGGTACCCAGGTCGGTTTCTAGGGTGTTGCTATGCGGTTGTTAGGGTATCCGGGGTGGTTGCTAGGGTGTTGCTATGGGGTTGCTAGGGTACCTGGGGCGGTTGCTAGGGAGTTGCTAGGGTACTCTGAGTGGTTGCTAAGGTGTTCCTATGCAGTTGCTATGGTACCCAGGGTGGTTGCTAAGGTGTTACTATGCAGTTGGTACGGTACCCTGTGTGGTTGCTAGGTTGTTACTATCATGTTGTTAACATGATTAGCAAGTTACTAGCATGTTGCTAGCACATTTCTAGCATGATTAGCAAGTTACTAGCATGTTTCTAGGATGATTAGCATGTTGTTAGCATGTTTCTAGGATGATTAGCATGTTGTTAACATGATTAGCAAGTGACTAGCAAGTTTGCTGGCATGACTAGCAAGTGACTAGCATGTTATAAGCATGATTAGCAATGTGACTAGCATGTTGTTAGCATGACTAGCAAGTGACTAGCATGTTGCTAGCATAACTAGCAAGTGACTAGCATGTTTGATAGCATGACTAGCAAGTGACTAGCATGTTACTAGCATGATTAGCAAGTGACTAGCATGTTGTTAGCACAACCAGCAAGTGACTAGCATGTTGCTAGGGTACCCGGGGTGGTTGCTAGGGTGTAGCTATGCGGTTGCTAAGGTACCCAGGTCGGTTGCTAGGGTGTTGCCATGCGGTTGCTAGGGTACCCGGGGTGGTTGCTAGGGTGTTGCTATGTTGTTGCTAGGGTACCCGGGGTGGTTGCTAGGGTGTTACTATGTGGTTGCTATGGTACTCAGGGTGGTTGCTAGGGTGTTACTATGTGGTTGCTATGGTACTCAGGGTGGTTGCTAAAGTGTTGCTATGCGGTTGCTAGGGTGTCCAGGGTGGTTGCTAGGGTTTTTCTATGTGGTTGCTAGGGTACTCTGGGTGGTTGCTAGTGTGTTGCTATGCGGTTTCTACGGTACCCGGTGCGGTTGCTAGGGTACCTATGATGGTTGCTACGGTGTTGCTATGCAGGTGCTATGGTACTCAGGGTGGTTGCTAAGATGTTGCTATGTGGTTGCTAAGGTGTTGCTTTGCGGTTGCTAAGGTGTCCAGGGTGGTTGCTAAGGTTTTGCTATGCAGTTGCTAGGGTTCCTGGGATGGTTGCTAGGGAGTTGCTAGAGTACTCTGAGTGGTTGCTAAGGTGTTACTGTGCCGTTGATACGGTACCCGGGGCAGTTGCTAGGGTGTTGCTATGCGGTTACTAGGGTACATGGGGTGGTTGCTAAGGTGTTGCTATGCGGTTGCTACGGTACCCTGTGTGGTTGCTAGGGTGTTACTAGCATGTTGTTAACATGATTAGCAAGTTACTAGCATGTTACAAGCATGATTAGCATGTTACTAGCATGTTGCTTGCACATTTCTAACATGTTTAGCAAGTTACTAGCATGTTTCTAGGATGATTAGCATGTTGTTAACATGATTATCAAGTTACTAGCATGTTGCTAGCACATTTCTGGCATGATTAGCATGTTACTAGCCTGTTGTTAGCATGATTAGCAAGTTACTAGCATGTTTCTAGAATGGTTAGCATGTTGTTAGCATGTTTCTAGAATGACGAGCATGTTGTTAGCATGACTAGCAAGTTACTAGCATGTTACTAGCATTTTTCTAGCATGATTAGCATGTTACTATCATGATTAGCAAGTTACTAGCATGTTGCTAGCAGATAGATAGATAGATAGATAGATAGATAGATAGATAGATAGATAGATAGATAGATAGAAATAGTCAGATAGATAGATAGATAGATAGATAGATAGATAGATAGATAGATAGATAGATACATAGATAGATAGATAGAAATAGTCAGATTGTAGATGGATAGATAGATAGATAGATAGATAGATAGATAGGTAGAAATAGTCAGATTGTAGATGGATAGATAGATAGATAGATAGATAGATAGATAGATAGATAGATAGATAGATAGATTAGAAATATTAGATAGATGAGTTTGAATGAGTTTGAATGGGTTAGAAATAGTACATAGAAGGGCAGTCTGATTGAGTCTAATGGGCTTCAGTGTGTTTAGATTTAAATTTTTGACAGTTGGAGTTTGAATAGTCTTGGCCCATCTGAACATTCCGTCAATGTAAGTCTATGGGATTTTTATGATTTTTAATCTTCATTTTTAGGAAAGCCATAAGTCCGATCAGTTAGAAAAGATATAGCACACTCAGTGAGATCAGTCTGAAGATCTGGGCTGAGTTTGGAGTTTGTAGAGCTAAAGCTCTAGGAGGAGATAGAGTCAGAAATTTTAGTCTCAGAAAAAGAATAATAACTAGATAGTAAAGTTCGTAGACAAACTTTAAGTTGGCTTGAAAAAGCCTAGCCAGAAAGTTTGAAGTAGTTTTCAAAGCTTAAAGTTTGAAGGTTTTCAGTTTTAACTATTTTGAAGTTTAAAGTAGTATTAAAGTTAAATATTTCAAAAGCATACAATTTACCAGAAAAACAGATAGTCACAGACAGACAAACAGATAAACAGATTTTTCTAGCAAGTGACAAGCATGTTGCTAGCATGACTAGCAAGTGACTAGCATGTTGTTAGCATTACTAGCAAATGACTAGCATGTTGCTAGCATGACTAGCAAGTGACTAGCATGTTGTTAGCATGATTAGCAAGTTGGTAGCATGTTGTCAGCATGATTAGCAAGTTGCTAGTATGTTGTTAGCATGTTTCTAGCATTTTGCTAGCATGACTAGCAAGTGACTAGCATGTTTTTAGCATGACTAGCAAATGACTAGCATGTTGTTAGCATGAGTAGCAAGTTGCTAGCATGTTATTAGCAAGTTACTAACATGTAACAAGCATGATTAGCAAGTTGTTATCGTGTCGTTTGCAAGTTACTAGCATGTTACTAGCATGATTAGCAAGTGACTAGCATGTTTGCTAGCATGACTAGCAAGTTACTAGCATGTTACTAGCATGATTACCAAGTGATTAGCATGTTGTTAGCATGACTAGCAAATGGCTAGCATGTTGCTAGCATGACTAGCAAGTGATTAGCATGTTGCTAACATGACTAGCAAGTGACAAGCATGTTTGCTAGCATGACTAGCAAGTGACTAGCGTGTTGATAGCATGATTAGCAAGTGACTAGCTTGTTTGCTAGCATGACTAGCAAGTGACTAGCATGTTTGCTAACATGACTAGCATGTTGTTAGCATTACTAGAAAGTGGTTAGCATGTTGCTAGCATGACTAGCAAATGACTAGCATGTGGTTAGCATGATTAGCAAGTGACTAGCATGTTCCTAGCATGACTAGCAAGTGACTAGCATGTTTGCTAGCATGACTAGCAAGTGACTAGCATGTTACTACCATGATTAGCAAGTGACTAGCAACTGCATAGCAACACTAGCATGTTGTTAGCATGATTAGCAAGTGACTAGCATGTTGCTAGCATTACTAGCAAGTGACTAGCATGTTGTTAGCATGACTAGCAAGTGACTAGCATGTTGTTAACATGACTAACAAGTGACTAGCATGTTTGCTAGCATGACTAGCAAGTGGCTAGCATGTTTGCTAGCATGACTAGCAAATGGCTAGCATGTTTGCTAGCATGACTAGCAAGTGACTAGCATGTTCCTAGCATGACTAGCAAGTGACTAGCATGTTTGCTAGCATGACTAGCAAGTGACTAGCATTTTGCAAGCATGACAAGCAAGTGACTAGCATGTTTGTTAGCATGACTAGCATATTGCTAGCATGACTAGCAAGTGACTAGCATATTTGCTAGCATGACTAGCAATGTGACTAGCATGTTACTATCATGATTAGCAAGTGACTAGCATGTTTGTTAGCGTGACTAGCAAGTGACTAGCATGTTGCTAGCATTACTAGCATGTTGCTAGCATGACTAGCAAGTGACTAAAATGTTTGCTAGCATGACTAGCAAGTGACTAGCATGTTTGTTAGCATGACTAGTAAGTTACTAGCATGTTACTAGCATGATTAGCAAGTGACTAGCAACTGTATAGCAACACTAGCATGCTGTTAGCATCATTAGCAAGTGACTAGCATGTTGCTAGCATGACTAGGAAGTTAGCACAATTAGCAAGTTGGTAGCATGTTGTCAGCATGATTAGCAAGTTGCTAGTATGTTGTTAGCATATTCCTAGCATTTTGCTAGCATGACTTGCAAATGAATAGCATGTTGTTAGTATGACTAACAAGTGACTAGCATGTTTCAAGCATGACTACCATGTTGTTAGTATGATTAGCAAGTTTCTAGCATGTCGTTAGCAAGTTACTAACATGTAACAAGCATGATTAGCAAGTGGTTAGCATGTCGTCAGCAAGTTACTAGCATGTTACTAGCATGATTAGTAAGTGACTAGCATGTTGTCAGCATAACTAGCAAGTGACTAGCATGTTGCTAGCATGACTAGCAAGTGACTAGCATGTTTGCTAGCATGACTAGCAAGTGATTAGCATGTTGTTAGCATGACTAGCAAGTGACTAGCATGCTGCTAGCATGACTAGCAAGTGAAAAGCATGTTTGCTAGCATGACTAGCAAGTGACTAGCATGTTTTCTAGCATGACTAGCAAGTGACTAGCATGTTGTTAGCATGACTAGCAAGTGACTAGCATGTTTGCTAGCATGACTAGCAAGTTACTAGCATGTTGCTAGCATGAAAAGCAAGTGACAAGCATGTTTGCTAGCATGATTAGCAAGTGACTAGCATGTTGCTAGCATGATTAGCAAGTGACTAGCATGTTGCTAGCATGACTAGCAAGTTACTAGCATGTTTGCTAGCATGATTAGCAAGTGACTAGAATGTTGTTAGCATGACTAGCACGTGACTAGCATGTTGCTATAATCACTAGCAAGTGACTAGCATGTTTACTAGCATGATTAGCAAGTGACTAGCATGTTGCTAGCATGACTTGCAAATGACTAGCATGCTTGCTAGCATGACTAGCATGTTGTTAGCATAACTAGCTAGTGATTAACATGTTGCTAGCATGACAAGCAAGTGACAAGCATGTTTGCTAGCATGACTAGCAAGTAACTAGCACGTTGTTAGCATGATTAGCAAGTGACTGGCATGTTGCTAGCATGACTAGCAAGTTACTAGCATGTTTGCTAGCATGATTAGCAAGTGACTAGAATGTTGCTAGCATGACTAACAAGTGACTAGCATGTTTGCTAGCATGACTAACAAGTGACTAGCATGTTACTAGCATGATTAGCAAGTGACTAGCATGTTTGCTAGCATGGCTAGCAAGTGACTAGCATGTTGCTAGCATTACTAGCAAGTGACTAGCATGTTTGCTAGCATGAATAGCATGTTGTTATCATAACTAGCAAGTGATTAGCATATTGGTAGCATGACTAGCAAGTGACTATCATGTTTGCTAGCATGACTAGCAAGTGACTATCATGTTTGCTAGCATGACTAGCATGTTGTTAGCATAACTACCAAGTGATTAGCATGTTGCTAGCATGACTAGCAAGTGACAAGCATGTTGCTAGTATGACTAGCTAGTGACTAGCATGTTTGTTATCATAATTAGCAAGTGACTAGCATATTACTAGCATGATTAGCAAGTGACTAGCATGTTTGCTAGCATGGCTAGCAAGTGACTAGCATGTTGCTAGCATGACTAGCAAGTGACTAGCATGTTTGCTAGCATGAATAGCATGTTGTTATCATAACTAGCAAGTGATTAGCATGTTGCTAGCATGACTAGCAAGTGACTATCATGTTTGCTAGCATGACTAGCAAGTGACTATCATGTTTGCTAGCATGACTAGCAAGTGACTAGCATGTTGCTAGCATGACTAGCAAGTGACTAGCATGTTTGCTAGCATAACTAGCAAGTGACTAGCATGTTTGCTAGCATGACTAGCAAGTGACTAGCATGTTTGCTAGCATGACTAGCATGTTGTTAGCATAACTACCAAGTGATTAGCATGTTGCTAGCATGACTAGCAAGTGACAAGCATGTTGCTAGTATGACTAGCTAGTGACTAGCATGTTTGTTATCATAATTAGCAAGTGACTAGCATATTACTAGCATGATTAGCAAGTGACTAGCATGTTTGCTAGCATGACTAGCAAGTGACTAGCATGTTTGCTAGCATGATTAGCAAGTGACTAGAATGTTGCTAGCATGACTAGCAAGTGACTAGCATGTTTGCTAGCATGACTAACAAGTGACTAGCATGTTGCTATTATGACTAGCAAGTGACTAGCATGCTTGCTGGCATGACTAGCATGTTGTTAACATAACTACAAAGTGATTAACATGTTGCTAGCATGACTAGTAAGTGACAAGCATGTTTGCTAGCATGACTAGCAAGTGACTAGCATGTTGTTAGCATGATTAGCAAGTGACTAGCATGTTGCTAGCATGACTAGCAAGTGACTTGCATGTTTGCTAGCATGACTAGCAAGTGACTAGCATGTTACTAGCATGATTAGCAAGTGACTAGCATGTTGCTAGCATGACTAGCAAGTGACTAGCATGTTTGCTAGCATAAATAGCAAGTGACTAGCATGTTACTAGCATGACTAGCAAGTGACTAGCAGGTTTGCTAGCATGACTAGCATGTTGTTAGCATAACTAGCAAGTGAGTAGCATGTTGCTAGTATGACTAGCAAGTGACAAGCATGTTGCTAGCATGACTAGCTAGTGAGTAGCATGTTTGCTAGCATAATTAGCAAGTGACTAGCATATTACTAGCATGATTAGCAAGTGACTAGCATGTTTGCTAGCATGACTAGCAATTGACTAGCATGTTTGCTAGAATGACTAGCATGTTGTTAGCATGACTAGCAAGTGATTAGCATGTTGCTAGCATGACTAGCAAGTGACAAGCATGTTTGCTAGCATGACTAGCAAGTGACTTGCATGTTGTTAGCATGATTAGCATGTTTGTTGGCATGGCTAGCAAGTGACTAGCATTTTGCTAGCGTGACTAGCAAGTCACAAGCATGTTGCTAGCATGACTAGCTAGTGACTAGCATGTTTGCTAACTTGACTAGCAAGTGATTAGTATGTTACTAGCATGACTAGCAAGTGACTAGCATGTTTGCTAGCATAACTAGCAAATGACTAGCATGTTGTTAGCATGACTAGCAAGTGACTAGCATGTTTGCTAGCATGACTAGCATGTTGTTAGCATAACTAGCAAGTGATTAGCATGTTGCTAGCATGACTAGCAAGTGACAAGCATCTTTGCTAGCATGACTAGCAAGTGACTAGCATGTTGTTAGCATGATTGGCTAGCAAGTAACTAGCATGTTGCTAGCATGACTAGCAAGTGAAAAGCATGCTGCTAGCATGACTAGCTAGTGACTAGCATGTTTGCTAGCATGACTAGCAAGTGACTAGCATGTTACTAGCATGATTAGCAAGTGACTAGCATGTTTGCTAGCATGACTAGCACGTGACTAGCATGTTGCTAGCATGACTAGCAAGTGACTAGCATGTTGCTAGCATGACTAGCAAGTGACTAGCATGTTTGCTAGCATGAATAGCAAGTGACTAGCATGTTTGCTAGCATGACTAGCATGTTGCTAGCATGACTAGCAAGTGACTAGCATGTTTGCTAGCATGACTAGCAAGTGACTAGCATGTTACTAGCATGATTAGCAAGTGACTAGCATGTTTGCTAGCATGACTAGCAAGTGACTAGCATGTTGCTAGCATGACTAGCATGTTACTAACATGACTAAGAAGTGACTAGCATCTTTGCTAGCATGACTAGCAAGTGACTAGCATGTTACTAGCATGATTAGCAAGTGACTAGCATTTTTGCTAGCATGACTAGCAAGTGACTAGCATGTTGCTAGCATGACTAGCAAGTGACTAGCATGTTTGCTAGCATGACTAGCAAGTGACTTGCATGTTGCTAGCATGACTAGCAAGTGACTAGCATGTTTGCTAGCATGACTAGCAAGTGACTAGCATGTTACTAGCATGATTAGCAAGTGACTAGCATGTTTGCTAGCATGACTAGCAAGTTACTAGCATGTTGCTACCATGACTAGCAAGTGACTAGCATGTTTGTTAGCATGTTTCCAGCATTATTAAGATGTTATTAGCATGTTTCTAGCATGATTAGCATGTTACTAGCATGTTGCTAGCATGATTTAGATTAGAAATATTAAATAAGTCGTAAGTCGGATCAGTTAGAAAAGATATAGCAACCCGAGTCAGACCAGTCTGAAGGTCTGGGCCGAGTTTAGTGGTTGTAGCTTTAAAGGTCTAGGAGGAGATACATTTTAAAATTTGGTCTCAGAAGAAGAAGAAGAAGAAGAAGAAGAAGAAGAAGAAGTTTAGACAGGATTTCAGTAATTTGGCTTTTTCAAGCCAACTTAACTAGATAAAAAAGTTTGTCGAGACAAACTTTAAGTTGGCTTGAGAAAGCCAGACCAGAAACTTTGAAAGTTTGAAAAGTTTAAAAATTTCAAAAAGTTTAAGAAGTTTAAAAAAGTTTTAAGTTTCAGTCTGAAACAGTTTAAAGTTTAAAGTAGTTTTAAAAGCTTAAAGTTTAGATGTTTTGAAGGCAATGCAGTCTGTCAGTGATAGATAGATAGATAGATAGATAGATAGATAGATAGATAGATAGATAGATAGATAGATAGATAGAATTAGTCAGATGATAGATAGATAGATAGATAGATAGATAGATAGATAGATAGATAGATGCTCAGAGGACCTCAGAGTGGTTCCTAGGATGTTGCTGTCTGGTAGCTAAGGTACTCTGGATTGTTGCTAGGGTGTTTGCTATGCGGTTGCTAGGGTACTTGGGGTGGTTGCTAGGGTGTAGCTATGCGGTTGCTTAGGTACCCAGGTCGGTTGCTAGGGTGCTGCTATGCGGTTGCTAGGGTACCCGAAGTGGTTGCTAGGGTGTAGCTATGCGGTTGCTAGGGTACCCGGGTTGGTTGCTAGGGTGTTTCTATGCAGTTGCTAGGGTGTCCACGGTGGTTTCTAGGGTGTTGCTATTTGGTTGTTAGGGTACCCAGAGTGGTTGCTATGGTGTTGCTTTGCGGTTGCTAGGGTACCCCGGTTGGTTACTAGGGTGTTGCTAGGGTACCCGGGGTGGTTGCTAGGATGTTGCTATGTGGTTGCTAGGGTACTCGGGGTGGTTTCCATGGTGTTGTTAGGGTAATCAAGGTGGTTGCTAGGTTGGTTTCGGTAGTTGCTAGAGTGTTGCTATGAAGTTAGCAAGTGACTAGCATGTCGCTAGCATGTTTTAGCATGAAAGCATGTTACTAGCACTTTGCTAGCAAGATTAGCAAGTGACTAGCATGTTTCTAGCATGTTTTAGCATGATAGCATGTTACTAGCATTTTGCTAGCAAGACTAGCAAGTGACTAGCATGTTGTTAGCATGATTAGCAAGTTGCTAGCATGTTGCTAGCATGTTTTAGCATGATTTGCAAGTAACTAGCATGTTGCTAGCATGATTAGCAAGTTACTAGCATGTCGCTAGCATGTTTCTAGCATGATTAGCAAGTTACTAGCATGTTGCTAGCATGATTAGCAAGTTACTTGCATGTCGCTAGCATGTTTCTAGCTTGATTAGCAAGTTACTAGCATGTTGCTAGCATGATTTTAGCATGATTAACAAATAACTAGCATGTTGCTAGCATGATTAGCATGCTACTATCATGTTTTTAATGTTTCCAGCATGATTAGCATGTCGCTAGCATGATTCTAGCATGATTAGCAAAGTTACTAGCATGTCACTAGCATGTTTCTAGCATGTTGTTAGCATTATTAGCAAGTTACTAGCATGTTGCTAACATAATTTTAGCATGATTAACAGGATGCTAGCATGTTGTTAGCAAGGTACTAGCATTATTAGCAAGTGACTAGCATTTTGTTAGCATGACTAACAAGTGACTAGCATGTTGTTAGCATGATTAGCAAGTGACTAGCATGTTGTTAACATGACTAGCAAGTGACTAGCACATTGCTAGCACGACTAGCAAGTGACTAGCATGTTTGATAGCATGACTAGCAAGTGACTAGCATGTTACTAGCATGATTAGCAAGTGACTAGCATGTTGTTCGCACAACTAGCAAGTGACTAGCATGTTGCTAGCATGACTAGCAAGTGACTAGCATGTTTGCTAGCATGACTAGCAAGTGACTAGCATGTTGTTAGCATGATTAGCAAGTGTCTGGCTTGTTGCTAGCATGATTAGCAAGAAACTAGCATGCTGTTAGCATGATTAGCAAGTTGCTAGTATGTTGTTAGCATGTTTCTAGCAATTTGCTAGCATGACTAGCAAGTGACTAGCATGTTGCTAGCATGATTCTAACATGATTAACAAGTTACTAGCATGTCACTAGCATGTTTCTAGCATGATTAGCATGTCGTTAACATGTTGTTAGCATGATTAGCATGTCGCTAGAATGTTTCCTGCATGATTAGCATGTCGCTAGCATGATTCTAGCATGATTAGCAAAGTTACTAGCATGTCGCTAGCATGTTTCTAGCATGTTGTTAGCATTATTAGCAAGTTACTAGCATGTTGCTAACATAATTTTAGCATGATTAACAGGATGCTAGCATGTTGTTAGCAAGGTACTAGCATTATTAGCAAGTGACTAGCATTTTGTTAGCATGACTAGCAAGTGACTAGCATGTTGTTAGCATGATTAGCAAGTGACTAGCATGTTGTTAACATGACTAGCAAGTGACTAGCATGTTGCTAGCACGACTAGCAAGTGACTAGCATGTTTGCTAGCATGACTAGCAAGTGACTAGCATGTTACTAGCATGATTAGCAAGTGACTAACACGTTTTTAGCATGACTAGCAAGTGACTAGCATGTTGCTAGCATGACTAGCAAGTGACTAGCATGTTGCTAGCATGATTAGCAAGTGACTAACATGTCGCTAGCATGATTGTAGCATGATTAGCAAAGTTACGAACATGTCGCTAGCATGTTTCCAGCATGATTAGCATGTCGCTAGCATGTTTTTAGCATTATTAACATGTTATTAGCATGTTTCTAGCATGTTGCTAGCATGATTTAGATTAGAAATATTAAATAGAGTGGAAGCTTAAATGAGTTTAAATTGATTAGAAATAGTACATAGAAGTGAAGCTTAATTGAGTCCAATAGGCTTCAGTGTGTTTAGATTTGAAAGTTTGACAGTTGGTGTTTGATGAGTCTTGACTCATCTGAACATTCCATTAATGTAAGTCTATGGGATTTTTCCCAGTTTTTATCATAATTTTTACGAAAACCGTAAGCCGGATCAGTTAGAAAAGATATAGAAACCCGAGTCAGACCAGTCTGAAGGTCTGGGCCGAGTTTGGTGGTTGTAGCTTTAAAGGTCTAGGAGGAGATACATTTTAAAATTTGGTCTCAGAAGAAGAAGAAGAAGAAGAAGAAGAAGCCAACTTTTCAAGCCAACTTAACTAGATAAAAAAGTTCATCAAGACAAACTTTAAACTGGCTTGAGAAAGCCGGAGCAGAAAGTTTGAAAAAGTTTGAAAAGTTTAAAAATTTCAAAAAGTTTAAGAAGTTTAAAAAAGTTTTAAGTTTCTGTCTGAAACAGTTTAAAGTTTAAAGTAGTTTTAAAAGCTTAAAGTTTAGATGTTTTGAAGGTAATGCAGTCTGTCACAGATAGATAGATAGATAGATAGATAGATAGATAGATAGATAGATAGATAGATAGAATTAGTCAGATGATAGATAGACAGATATACAGATGGAGTCAGATGATAGATAGACAGACAGACAGACAGACAGACAGATAGATAGATAGATAGATAGATAGATAGAATTAGTCAGATGATAGATAGATAGATGTTAGATGGTTGCTAGGATGTTGCTATGTGGTAGCTAAGGTGCTCTGGATTGTTGCTAGGATGTTGCTATGAGGTTGCTAGGGTACTTGGGGTGGTTGCTAGGGTGTAGCTATGCG